>CM053599.1:36375157-36406712 GCA_028646575.1 Pseudocheirus occidentalis | reverse complement strand
GTAGAAATTAAATATATCTTTAAGCATATGGAAAAATGCTCTAAATCACTACTGATTTGCAAAATGCAAATCAAAACAACTTTGAGGAACCACATCTCACCAGTCAGATTGGCTAAGATGACAAAACAGGAAAATGACAAGTGTTGGAGAGGATATGGAAAAATTGGAACTCTAATGCATTGTTGGTAGAGCTGTGAAATGATACAACCATTATGGAGGGCAATCTGAAACTATGCCCAAAGGGCTATAAATAATTGCATACCCTTTGACCCAGTAATACCACTTTTGGGGTTATATTCCAAAGAGATCATAGAAGTGGGAAAAGATCCCATATGTACAAAAATTTTTATTGCAGCTCTCTTTGTGGTGGCAAAAAACTGGAAATTTAAGGGATGCCATCAATTGTGGAATGGCTCAACAAGTTATGGTATATGAATGTGATGGAATATTATTGTGCGATAAGAAATGGGAAGGTGATGGACTTCATATTTACCTGAAGATGCCTATATGAATTGATGCTAAATGAGAAGAGCAGAACCAGGAAAAATTTGTACACAGTCACAGATACTTCATATGTGTGACGACCAACTTTGAAAAACTGGACTCTTCTCAGCAACGCACAGTTAAAAGACAACCCTACAAGTCTCAGGATGGAAAGAGACGTCTACCTTCAGAGAAAGATCCAGAAAAGACCAGAGTTTAAATGGAGACTGAAACAACACATGCTATTGTTCTTTTCCATGTTTGGTTTTATTTCTTTTGTTTCTTTTTTTTCTTTCTTTTCACATTATTTGCTCCATTGGTTACAACACTTCTATACAACAAGACTGTTGTACAATGTGAAAGTGTTTGCAGATCCCACACATGATTGTATGCTACCATGCTGGGAGGGGTAAATGGGGGAGAAAGGAGGGGAGAAAATCTGAAACTCAAGTGTTTCTGTAAATGAATCTTGTAAACCAAAAGTAAATAAACAAATCAATAAATTTTAAAAAAAGATGAATGCCACACATAAGTCAATCCCAGAACAAAGGCAGTAGTACAATGAAGTTTCCTGGGCAATCCTTAAACCAACCCAAAAATCTAATCACAAGCAAGCATTAGAGTTGAACAACTGAAGATGTTTCATTTTTATCTCCTATCATTTAGGAAAGCACTTTTGTATTTATCTCTCCATCAGAACCCTGCTTTGATCAACAGCAGCCTTTGGAATGATCGCAGAATACCCCCCCCACACACAAAAGTGACCATAGGTGAGTATGAGAATCAATTCAATACAACGAGCTTTCATTGTGGGGGCAGTATCATGCTAGGTGCAAGGGACATAACCAAACAGATCTTCATCTCAAACAGTTTTACAGTCTACTAGAGGTATGGCACAGTATGTATTCCATTAAGCAGAAAATACATGCTACGAAGAGCATTAAAACTTGGGGGCAAAGGGTCAGGAAATGCTTTACCTAGGAACTGGTACCAAAGCTAAGTCCTGATGAGCCTAAGAATTCTTAGAGTTAGAAATGGAAGAGGGAATACATTCCATGTATGAGAGGGACCATGTAAAGGACTGGAGGAAGGATATGGAATGTGGAGTTTAGGGCAGTGACTGGCCAGTCTGATCCAGACTTAAAGTATGCAAGAAGGAATGATATGTAACAAGCCTGGAATCATGGCAAAACTCCAAGTATCCCTCATGAACCACTTGAAAACATGTGTACCCTTCATATACCACTTAGTGAATTCCTACCCTGCAGACCCCAGGATAGCATGAGCTATCATAGATTGTGGAATCTGGATAGCGTCTTCCAGAAGACATATTTGTCAAGAATGACTACAATTCCTTTTGCCCTCTGGCACTATATGGATTTATCATGTACCCAAAAGACGTGAACAATCAGCAATACACAGAACTGGCTAAGGGTGGAATTTTGATTATCATTCAAAGTACCCCCATATTTTAATACCCATTGGAAGCCTCCATGACTTCCTGCCTCCACACCTCAAACTTTCCCATTACTTTCACCCAATCTCTCTTCTTTCTTTCCTGTGTTATGAGAAAAGGTAGATCAACTCATCATGTCTAAGTTCTCCACCTGTGCCTTTAATCTTGTCACCTCCAGCCTCTTCTAAGATTCCATTCCATTCAATTCAGCATTAATTACATAAAATGCTTATTATATGCAGGGCACTGTGCTAGGCACTGAGGATGTAAGAAAAAAATGAAAACCATCCCCACCCTCAGAAAGCTTAGATTTTGTTGGAAAGATACATTAGAATAAATAAGTAAATATAAGATGAGCTTAGCATATTAACAATTAAGGGTGAAGAGGGGACATATGAACTGACCCTTAAACAGATGGAGATATTTTCTTTATATTAAGATCTTAAATCTTTCCTATGCTAAAGAATTTTGAAATAACCTATGAACCTATGTTCTGCTGAAATTCAAAGATGTCCAGCATCTCTGGTACCTCCCTACCTTTCCAGACTTAGGTCATACTGTACTACTTGCATGTACCAAACTCGAAGCACTTGCTATTTCCCGTCCTACATTTTTTTTAGCAATTTCCCACTATTCTGTTTTTGCTCATTTTCTTCCCTTCATCTAGAATGCTCTCCCCCTTCCCAGCTTCACTCTTTTTTAATCTCTAGCCATCTTTCCATTATCATCACCTCCTTCCAAAAACCTTCACTTATTTATCCCCTTCCAGGTGAAAAGTCTTTCCCTCTTCAAACCTCAAAAATCACTCTAGAATCTTATCATCCTCCTCCTCCAGCATGTAACACAGTGCTCTGAATACTGCAAACACTTGAGAAATAGGATTGTAGTTATCTGCTGCTAACTGTAGTCATTTCTTGGTTCTCAGATAAGACTGCCTGTCTGTATGTTTATTTTGTCATTGTTGCTAGATTATAAACTTCAGGAGGCCAACACCTTGTTTTAAATATGTTTGTATCTTCTCAATAACGAGCCGCATTTAATAGATGCTTACTAAACGACTGCGGAATGAAAAATCATCCATTAATCCAAAACACATCACTTGCAAGGTCAGCTGACATACTCTGCCTCACATCCCAACTGAAATCTTAGAGAAAGACCCTTGGGTCTTTCCTTGACTTGTCTCCAGTCTCTCTAACAGCTCCAAACTGCACCATTAATCTTCCTAATATCACTGCTCTGATCAGCAGGGCTCTCTTAATCCAAAGTCACAAGGGCTCTTCTCTGATAATGAACCCAAGTCCAAGACTCTTCACAGAGGGCTCTCCACAATCCTACCCTAACCTTTCAAACCTTCTCCTCCTTCCCAGCAGCCTCTCGCACCATCTCTCCACTTGAGGCACACGGTTTGCCTTCTTCCCACTTTCGTCCCTTTCCTCCTACACTCATTCAACCACATCTTTCCCATCCTTCCCATCCTGGCTCTGTGTTCAACAGAGATCTCCCCTCCACTAAACTTGCCCAAGAAATCTGGGTGGCCTCCTGGATATTGCTGGACCTGGAGTCAGGGAGACTTGAGTTCAAATTATGTCTCAGATGCTGATTAGTTATTTGAGATCCTGAGTAACGTGTTTTATCACGGTAAGCCTCAGCTCACTCTTTTGCAAAATGAAAACAATAACAGCACCTGCCTCAAAGGGTTGTTGTGAGCATCGAATGAGACAATACGTGTAAAACTCTTTTCAAAATTCAAAGCACTATATACGTGTTATTATTATTCTCCATCTGCTACACAGTCTATGCAGTTCAGGGGTCCACGGTCTGCTGAACCTGGAGCCAGAAAGACGAGTTCAAACCTGGCCTTAGAGACTTATCAGCCGTGTGATCCTGGATGGGTCCCTCAGGCTCTTCCTGCCTCAGTTTCCTCATCTGTAAAATGGAGATAATGGTAGCACCTACCTCCTAGGGTGCTTATAAAAAGAAAATGAGATAATATTCGCAAAGTGATTTGGAAACCTTAAAGCATGATATAAATACCACCTCTACATAACAGGTACTTAATAAATATTTGTTTGAGTAATTAGTTACTGGATGCTTCCATTTTCTCAAGTATGTACTAGCTCAAGATCAGTCAGCTGCCTCCTTGACAAGGATTTGGTGGATGTTAAACATAAGTACCCTGAGCCACCTGGAAAAATTTACAATACCCAGCAGTTTTAAATTATAAATGTCATTTCCATGGGGGTGGAGTGGTGAAGGAAAGGGGGAAGTGGAGGGCAGAGGGAGAGAGAAACACAGAGAGAGACAGAGACAGAAAGAGACAAAGAGACAGAGAACAAACATTTGTAAGCATTTCTGTCTTGTGCCAGGCATTAGGGATACAAACACAACCTATCAAATAAGGCATGAGCTATCCTCCAGAAGCTTACATACTAATGGCAAAAGACATATAGGACAGGCAGAAGGTGACAGGGGCGGGGGAAGGGGAGGGCAGATAGGGAAAGCTGTCAGCACAAGAACGAGGAAAAAGAATTCAGAGAGTCCAGGTGAAGCCTATTTGGGGGCCTTCCTAAAATGGTCTTCCCAGGGAAAGGGTCACCAATCAATAAAACACAGATAGCAGTGAGGAGGTTTCTTGAGTAAGGCTGAGGATCGGCAGTCATTAACCTGTAAAGTTTTCTAAATCAGCAACAAGTGGGAAAAGATTTAAGAGTCAGTAAGTCCAAACTCTGGTCTCTTTCCTTTCTCTGATGGCTAAAGTCACAGTCCTGAAGAATAACCTGGCCATAATAAAGCTTAAGTGAAGAGGTCTTTATCAATTACTACCCAGGCAGTTTATCACTAGTGTGATCCATTGCTACCCCTTTCCTGGCTCACCCCTCTTTGGGTGGCCTTTGTAAATTACAAACCCAAAGGGTTAAGAATTGATAGAATTCTAGTTAGTATACAGTGTTTAAATACCCTGTTACAGAATGTTCCCAACGATAACAAGCCAACCCAAATTCATGCACATAAATTTAAAAGAACCTCTCAAACACAGCTCTGACTCTGAATGAAAATTACCTTGAGAGAGGTCTTTATTCTTCCCAATAATACACAGGATTTGGGTAGGAGAAAAAAGAAGGTAAATAAAATAGGAGATTCAAGTGGAGAAAAACTCAGTACATACTGTGATATGTGTTGTATTGCTGTAGATGCTGCAATGACCAAGCACCAAGCTGGACCAATGTAGCTGAATTCCAAAAAAAACATCACCAGATGAGCTCCAGGGTAATGGATTTTTCAGTAACATCAACTCATGAACACAGGCTACAGAAGGAGAGAGGAGCTGCTGTGTTCTACGCTGGTGGAAACAGAGATCACAGGAACAGAGCAGTGGATAGAACACTACCCTTGGAGTCAGAAGACTCGAGTTCAAATCTTGTCTCCAACTGTCCAACATGTAACAACTGTATGACCCTGGGAAGGTCACTTAATCTCTGTATACCTCAGTTTCCCCAATTATAAAATAGATATTTTGTGCCTGGCACATAGTAAGTGTTTAATAAATACCTGTTTCCTTCCCTCCTTTACAGTATTTCATCTAAGGTCCCCTGCAGGATTTAAAAAAATCTGGGGCCTATTTATCTTATTAAAAAAAGGTTTCACTGACTAGCCTGTAGAAAAACAGAAAAGATGTTATAAAGAGAGAGCTGGAGAATACCAGAAGTACAGACTACAGGAAATGGGGCAAAGAACTTTAAAAATTGTTAGAGATGGCAAATAAAGTGTTATAGAGACTTGAAAGCTAGAATTTTTGTTAAGGTTTTGGGTTTCTTTTTTAATTTCTGAACATCAAATTTCAACTTAGCTATAGAGTCAGTAGAAAAAAAGAAAAATATAGCTTTAAAGAACATCACTTATCAAAGATGAGTCATTCTTCTGCTACAGCTCAAATAAGAATATCTGCCTGAATGCAGCCCAAAAATATGGAACCTGCCTAGGTGAAGAAAGAAATTTTAATTCAGGGTTGTAAAAGAAAAAAAAAATTTAAACCATAGGTATTGCATTTCATTATAATAAAACTGTTCTATGGCCTTCGTTTTTTTTTTCAAATAAAAACAAAATTGTTTTATAATTAATCTTCATTTTTTTAAATCTTAAGATTCTCTCTGCTCAGGCATGCTGAATCTGCCAAATCACATAAAAGCCAGCCAGATGGCTCTTGGGAAAATATTCTCACTTGGACTATATTGCATACATCTGTATAAAAATCTATCTCTGAATTCAGTTTCAAAACTGAAGGCATTGACCGGTTAAAAGGAAAGCAAAATAAGTTTTCAAAGATACTAAAAGGAAACTTCTCAGAAATAGACATATACACACATAGAACATGAAAGGAAGGAAACATCGCAGTCCAGTGTCTCATAAACCCGGTAACACGGGCTGCTGGAGGGAAACTTCTACTCAGCAAGAACTGGGAAAAGAATCCAGCAGATTGCCAGCAAGCAGTTTAGAAGAATATATCACACCATATAACATAAGCTGCAAATGAATATTGACCTTGAATACCAAAGGTTAGATAATTTTTTTTAAGTGGAGAGTGAAAAGGAAGTCCTTTACAACTATGGCTAGGGAGAAAGTCAAACAAGGGATAGAGATGATCATATAACCAAAAAGAGATCATTTTAATTATATAAAATGTAAAAGGTTTTAAATGGACAAAATTGATACTATTTAGAAAAAGAAAAAAAAAACCTGTCAAGTGGGGAAATATTTGCTTCTAAAGAAAAAAGTCTGATATCCAAGATATATGAGTAATTGCTAAGTAGATAAAACCAAGAGTCATTCCCTAATAGTAGTCAAAAACAACAAATGGTTTGTAAAAGAAGAACTGCAAACTATCAGCAGCCAAGATTGCTCTCAATAATTAAAAGAAATGAAATTTCATTTCATACCTTTCAATAGTGCAAAGATGATAAAAGACTGTAAGAGGCAATACTGAAAATGCTTTAGGAAGACAGACTCAGCAATAAACTATTGGTAAAATTGTGAACTTCATCCCATGCTTCTGAAAAACAATTTAGAATTTTACAAGGAAAATCACTAAGCCACTCATACCCTTTGACCCAGCAAAACCACTATTGGGTATATACTATAAGGTGATTAAAAACAAAAACTACTATTAGGCACAAAGAGAGGAGTGCGTTTATGTGTATGTGTATATGTGTGTGTGTGTGTATGTGTACACACATGTATATGTATGTGTATGTAAAATTATTCTATGCATATTTCTATCAGTTCCTTCTCTGGATACAGATAGTGGGGGCAGGGAGAAAAAGAGGAAAAAAAGAAACATATATGAAAATGGAATAACAAGTTGTACATAATATCAAGTTTCATGCACAATCATTTTATTATACTGTTGTGGAAATTGCTCTCTCATAAATTAAAAATAAACTTTTTTAAAAAGACAAAAACTAGAACATATGCATAAACACAGAGGGCATCCCACAAATCTCAGTGACATTTTAAGTTTTAATAACATTAAGTGGCACTAAGATTTTTCTGTGTGTGTATATATATATATACATATAGGGGTGCATTTATACATAAACAGATACATATTACAAGATATTCATAACAGCACTTTTGGAATGGTAGCAAAAAATTGGGAGCAAAGTAACTACTCATGCACTGAGGAATAGTCAAACAAATTGCGCTGGGTAAACATAAAGAGCTTATTCCACAACAGAAAACAACGAACATGAGGAATTGAGAGCAAAGTGAAGAAACTGGGCATCTAATGCAAAGTTAGGTCAGCAGCACTGAGAGAACACAATCCACAATGCCTATAGAAACGTGTATGAATGTAATACTAGCGGTGGCCAAACTCTGATCAGGGAGAGGAGATAAGAACAGGACTAGGCACAGGACTAGAAGAATGCAATGTTACATATGCACGGCAGGCATGGTCATTCCTTCAGTCTGTCGAACTTAACTGATTTTCTTCTTTAAAGGAAGGAGTATATGGGGGCGGGGCAAAATATTGGTATTAAATCAAAAGGCTTAAGACTGAAAATTTTTTTCTAAGATCAGGAGTCTTATGCAACTCTCTTTAAACCTGGAAGAGATGAAGATGAGTAATTCTTGACCAACAATTAAAGTGCACTGTGTAACAAAATTACAGACATAATTTTTAAAGAAAAAGTAATAACTGGTGTCTAAACAAGTCACCTCGATAGGACTGCTGGATATAAACAAAGCTTGTTACATCATGACTCTAAATCAGGAAAACAGTACTGATCTCAAAGGGGGATTAGTTAAAACAAAACCCTCCCCCAACTTCATTCCCATTCAACACTCCAAGGGAACCTAAGCAACACCATGAAGCAGAGAGCCATAGATCATGACCCCAAAATTGTCTTTTAAAAGTCTAAAGCTGCAGTAACTAAAACAACCCAACCAGATGCTTTACATTTCTTTCTAAAATATGTTCTTTTGTTTTTGTTGAGGTTGTTTCAGTCCTGTTCAACTCTTCAAAACCCCATTTGGGGTTTTCTTGGCAAAGACACAGGAGTGGTTCGCCATTTCCTTCTCCAGCTCACTGTACAGATGAGGAAACTGAGGCAAAAAGCGTTAAGTAACTTGCCCAGGGTCACACAACTAGTAAAGTGTCTGAGGCTGGATCTGACTCCAGGCCTACCACTCTATCCACTGAGACACCTGGCTACTATTTTTACATCATCTAAAAGTCTCCCGGTACTCTTTCCTCTTCCCTCTCCCAGAGAGCCATACCATATAAGGAAGACTTTTTTTTTTTTAAGAAAAAAAGGAAAAAGAATAATCAGCAAAACATATCTATATACAAAAAAAGCCTGAAAAGTAAGTGATATTCTACACTTGTAGACCTCCTACTTCAGTCTAAGAGTAGAGGGAAGTTTCTCTTCTCTGGGGTTGTGCTTATACTTTGTAATTCTGTAACACTCACATTCCATTACTTTACACTTTTTCTTCTCATTTACATAGCTGCTGTCATTGTCTTTTTGGTTTCTGTGGCTCTATTTAACCCTTCACCTTTTCATGGAAGTCTTACCACACTCCTCCGTATTCATCATATTCATCATTTCTCATAGTAATATTCCATTTCATTCATGTACCACAATTTGTTCATCCATACTCCACTCCATAGGATGCTTCCCATTTCTGATATGCAATGGTCAGTTAGCAAGTTGAATTTAAGCATATTTTCAATATATTTTCATAAGCACAGACATAGATATTGAGCAGCTTGCACAACAATGTGGAAAGGAATACTGGGCATTGAGTCAAAATAATATGGTTAGAATCCTGCTCTGCTATCCTGTGAGAATCAAGACAAAATACCTTCCCTCTCTGGCCCTCGGCTGCCCTTTTTGTAAAAATAAGTTTGAACTAGATGGCCTCCAAAGTCTCTTTCAGATCTAATATTCTAAAAGTTAGAGATTATATTGGAAACTCAACATAGATTTCCATTATCCCATCCTTTCCTTTGCCACACATAACAGGGTTAACACTCCTACTTAATATTCCAGATTACTGGTATCTAAATGACTTTTTATGCTTCCAAAAAGGAGTAAAACTAACCATAAGTATGGGGTGGATAGCTGGTGCAGGAGCAGCTAGGTAGCACAGTGAATAGAGCACCAGCCCTAGAGTTAGGAGGACCTGAGTTCAAATCCGACCTCAGACATTTAACACTTACTAGCAGCGTGACCTTGGGCAAGTCACTTAACCCCAATTTCCCTGCATTCCCTCCTCTAAAAAGCAAAAAAAAAAATTATAAGTAAAAGGCAATAAATGCTTGAAGATCATAATTCTACAAAATATTTCTGAGAAATCCAATGAAACAGTGCATTTTTCAAAAGCTGTTCTAATGCTTTGGAGTGGAAAGTAGAAAACATTCCATTTGAGAACAATTCAGTCCCAGATCATGCTCTTTGTAGTTTGGACTTAGTTTTCCTTTATTCAGTTGCCTGCCCAACTCCCATATGGGTCCCATTTGTTATTTCATAAGACTGTTATTTGATACATTTCTCTGTGAGCAAGTTTATCTGCTACCATTCTTAATTCTCATATTTCAATAGTCATACATACACACACACACACACACACACACACACACACACACACGAGCACTTCCTTCTCCAGCTTATTTTGCAAAGAGGAACTGAGGCAAATAGGCTTAAGTGACTTGCCCTGGGTCACACAGCTGATAAGTGTCTGAAGGATGAATTTGAACTTAGGTCTTTGTAACTCCAAACCTGGTGCTCCACCCACTGTACCTCCTAGCTGCCTAATTAAATGAATAAATACAAATATATAAAAAGTAGCTAAATACAATTAGTCTGAGAAGGAGGCCACTAGAAGCTGGAAGAAAGCACAACTGCTTTCATAACTCTACCCACAATGATTAGCTAAACACTGATCCATCTACAATCTCCCATGCCCACAACCAAAGGTCCATAGTGAAGAAGGGACCCACCAAAGTGAGGGGCTCAGTCAGTCCCTAAGGAATGAATGAATCTATTTGGTGCGTATAAGTTCCAGATCAAATAATTTCATCTGAGGGGCCCTACCCACTGAATATGTCATTGCACACTTGAAGGACATTCTTCTAGCTCCCTTCGGGTAAGCTTTTACATCAAGAAAAGATAACAATTGCCATTTCTATACTCCCTTTCACATTTAAGAAGTTATTTCATTATATTGTCTTATCTGAGTCTCATGACAACTCTGTCAGGCAGACACTACAGGTATTATTAACCTCATTTTAGGAGGAAACAGGCTCATCAAGGCTAAATGACAGACATCTAGTAAGTGGCAGGGGCAGGATTCAAAACCAGGTCATTGTGACGCCAGGTCCAACACACCACCCATCTCACCATGCTGCCTCTACACAATGACACTTTCAATACGATGGCTTGATGGATCCTTTATTTCAACACCAATCAATGACTTTCTACTTTTCTCTACTTCTACTACCTACCAGTAAGACCCAACCTTGATCCCCAACCTTGGAAATGCTTCGTTTTCAGAAGTAGGAGACCTCTAGGTCTTTAAGCACAATCTCCCATCCTTCTCACTCACACTCTCACACACACACACACACACACACACACACACACACACACACACGCACACATCCCATAGTTCCTTCTCAACCTGTTCTTTGCTTTTTTCAAGACCTTTAATTCCTTATTTCCTCCCTATTTCACTGAACCAACATGCTGATTCATTCTGGTTTCATTTCTCTCCCTTTATATCTGAGACCCTAAAATCTGACATTTCAGTGATCATTTTCCCAGTATCCTTTGCCCTTCCATTGTCCTTGCCTTACCAATTCCAAACACCTGAGTAAATTCTAGAATTATCTTTTTCTTCTTCTGCTCCTACGCTGACGAACACCAATGAGGACAGTCAGGAAATCAAGGCAACTGAGTTTATGAGCCTTCACTGAGGCTCTCAAGATAGCTTCACAATTCTAGTATTCTTCTCTACCAGACTCTTTTTCAAAGCATTCCCTACAGTGGCTGTTTCAAACCTTCACAAGTCTCTGCAAAATAATGTGTCCACTGCAAATAAACTTGCCTACTTCACTGAGGAAATGAAGACATCAGTTGTGAGTGTTCTCAACTTCCTTCCTCTTCACCTCAAAAGAACAAGTCACTGCTTCTACCATTCATTCTTCAAGTCCTTTTAATTTGGTTTCAGTTCCCTTTGGATATGACCATTAGGAAGTCGCCAATGACCCACATTTCCAACTGTCTACTAACTAGCAATACAGAGAAGTCCTCTTGCTGGCCCTTGACTTGTATACATCCACATCCATCCACTGACTACCTTGTTTCTATCAACAGCATCGCCATTCTACAGAAACACCCAAACTCTTAACTGGATGGCCAACTCTGCCTCTTCTCTTTCCATCATTCCCAACCCCCTCCCAATTAGTTGCCAGATCCTGTCATTAAACTTGGAAGATACTTTATAATGGCCCATGTGGAGCAGTGAAAATAATGAATCAACAAACATATTAACTGTCTGCTATGTGCCAGACACTATGGATACATGTACAAAGAATGGAACAAAATTTACATGTAATGAGCAGACATTCTAATGAGGAAGACAAGTACATATAAAACTATGTACAACATTGTTGTGCTTGTTGTTACTTAGTAGCTTCATTGGTGTCTGACTCTCCGTGACCCCTTTTAGGGATTTTTCTTGGCAAAGATACTAGACTGGTTTACCATTTCCTTCTCCAGCTTATTTTACAAACAGGAACTGAAGCAAATAGGGCTGACTTGCCCTAGGTCACACAGCTGGTAAGTGTCTGAAGGCTGCATTTGAACTCAGGTCTTTCTAACTCCAAACCTGGTGCTCCATCCACTGTACCTCCTAACTGCCTAATTAAATGAATAAGTATAAATATATATAAAGTGGTCAAATACAAATTAGTTTGGGATGGAGGACACTAGAAGTTGGAAGAAATCAAGAAAAGCTTCATGCAGAAGGTGGTGCTTGAGCTGTGTCTTTAATTAAGAAGAGGTAAGGAGTTAGGGTATTCCAGGCACGGGGCACTGTCAGTGAGGAG
Source organism: Pseudocheirus occidentalis (assembly GCA_028646575.1). Taxonomy (NCBI): domain Eukaryota; kingdom Metazoa; phylum Chordata; class Mammalia; order Diprotodontia; family Pseudocheiridae; genus Pseudocheirus; species Pseudocheirus occidentalis. Next base: position 36,394,164 of record CM053599.1, on the reverse strand, counting down.
TGCCATATATGAGGAGCAGAGATGAGGCTAGTTTGGTGGGATCAAAGAGTACTGTGAGTGAGTAATATTCTCTGAAAATAAAAATATAAGCCAGGACCACGGTGTATAAGACTTCAGAAGCTAAGGAGAGGAGAGCACAAGTATTTAACTTGGGGTCCATAAAAAGATTTCAGAGGTCTATGATCTTGGGTGGGTTGAAAGATTATATCTGTATTTTTCACTAACCTCTAATAAAAATCTATCAATTACCTTAATTATGAAAGTTTTTTAAATCACATTATTTTGAAAAGGGGATCGGCAGACTTAACCACACTTCCAAAGGAGTCCATAACAAAAACAAAGACCAAAAGTCACAAGTACCTGTCCTAAAAACAAAAGAAAGCCAGTGGAAGAAGTGTACATATAAGGAGAAGGGGTCACCTTTTTGTCAGACACTGGGTGAAAGCAGAAGATAGTGGAAAATGATGTAACGGGGTTTTGATCTGAAGAGAATGAGAAAAGAGGAGGCTCATGTCAAATGGTCTGTCTGTTTTCTCAGCAAAATCAGAGTCAAGCACCTCAGCTGAGAAAGGAGAGAGTTGTGGGAGACCTGAGCCATCAAGAAAAGGTGTGGAATAGCTTATGGGGGGAGGGGGGGAGGACAAGCCCAGTCAATTAAGGGGGAGAAGCAAGGCCTGTCTTGCTGCAGGGAGGGCCCAGCTGAGGTTAAATGATTAAACTTCTAATGTACCTACAATCAGTACAGTCCGGTGACTGCCTCCAGCTTTGTCCCACAGCTCAGAGTAGGAGCAAAAGAGGCACATGGTGAAAGTGATCCAGGACAGCAGTTTGTCAACAGGATAAGGAAGCAAGTTCTTCAGGAGCAAAGCACAGTGTGACTCAGAAATGGCTAACTAGGGACTGAGGCTGGAGCAGGCAGGGTAATGGCCTAAGAAAGTAATGAAGGAGGGGTAAAGTAAGTATAAGGAAAAGTGCAATGACAGAACATTATTGTTGGGTAGGGAAGTTTCTAATGTGGCTGAGAGAGAGGGAGGGAGAGTAAAGGAGAAGAAGAACAGAAGATTTCTGGGTTCTGAGTTTTGGGGTTTTTTTCGGAGGGGGGAAGGCAGGGCAATTGGAGTTAAGTGACTTGCCAATGTCACACAATTAGTTTTGTGTTGTGTCTGAGGCTGAATTTGAACTCCGGTCCTCCTGACTCCAGGGCTGGTGCTCTATTCACTGCGCTGCCTAGCCACCCCTGAGATTTCCATTTTTAAAAAAGTCCTTGACTCATCGAGGAGAGATTTGAGTGAGAATCCTACCTCTCATTCTTAATAGTTACAGGGCCATGGTCTGGTCATTTAGAGGCTCTGAGCCTCAGTTTCCTCATCTTGAAAATGGTGGCACTGCCTGGAGCACTAACCTCAGAGAGCTGCTGTGAGGACTAAATGGCAGAAGGAATTGTACCACTTGGCAAACCTTACACCACTCTATGAATGCCAAGTATTATTATTCGTTGAGCTGGATCTCCACTTTTGCAGTCTCTTTTTGCATCTTTTCCCTTCTCTCCAACTGCCAGCAGCAAGGCTCAGGTTCTCATTACTGCCATTTAAATCAGGGGTTCTAGACTTTGACAGTCTGGTGAAACCTCACAGTCCCTCCTCAGACTCATGGTTTTAAATGTATAAAATTAAATATACAGGATTACTGAGGAAACCAATTATATTGAAATACAGCCATCAAAAATACACCCACACATATGTGCACACACACACACACACACATATTTAAAAACCCAATTTATGGACTCCATCTTAAGAACATTTGCTGTAGATAAAGAGCAATTCTATAATTGCACAAATATACTAGTCCAGTTCTCCCAGGATCTCCTCCTTATTTTTTACTTCAAAACTCCAGATGGCCCTTTTCACACTGAGGCCAAGAGCAGAACTCCACCAACAAAGCGCATGTCATAAAAATGTTTTTTTTTCTCTGCAAGCGTCACTTGCGCCCCCATACCCCCAGTAAGAGAGACTCCAGCTGTCACATCCCCTTCCAAGTCACCTCCTCTTCCCTGACATACATCCACATACATCCAATTATTTAAAAAGAGCTAGTTTTAACAACAGCTAGTTTAGTGCCTGCTCCCAAAAGGACTTTCCAGAACATCAGTCTTCTCCTGGATGACTGCTCCCATCTCCATTTGTCCCTATCCTACATGGCATCATCTCCACCTCTACCAAACAGTCATTTAGTACTTCTCTAGACCTGTGTGGCAGCTTGGCAGCATGGCTGAAATATAATTAAATAATGATTGGTCCTAATTAAGTTACAAGACATAATTTCAAATGGCAATAAATGAACAATCCCAGAATGGACTGCTTTGTGCAAGTGCCAACTTGTCAGCAGATTCAATGACAGGTGAAAGTTATATCTATAAAAGTGACTGAAATTCACAGGAAATGCTTAAGACACGGATTGCCTCAACAAATATGTTCTTCCAAAGAAAACAGAGGCATTAATGAATCTCTTTAGAAAAGAAAATCTCCCCTTTTTATCTTGACAGTCAGCTCTTGCTTTCTGATTGCTTACTGTGGTACAGAGGTGACCCCTGGGTCCCTCAGGGCTATGCCAGCACAGCACAAACTCCAGCAGCAACTACCATGCTAGGGAAGCTTCAAGGAGAGGGTTCAGGCCGCAAACCCTGTTTACTATCCACAGATGAGCCTAATCACATGCTAAAAGGCTCAACTCTAGGAGGTTGGACACTAGTGCTAACAAATTATTTCACCCAAGGAACAATAAAATCTTCAGCCAATGAATTAGATGTATTCCTTCATTCTCCTCAACGGCAATCTCTTCCTCTCCCCTCTTAGGCTTTCTAAATTATCAGGGAGCATTTCACAGTACATAATCACTCTCAGAGAAAAACAGCATGGCACAGTGTCTAGAGAGTTGGTCAGAGAATTAAGAAGGCCTAGGTTCAAGTCCCACCCTCTGCCACATAGCGGTTATAACCTTGAACAAGCTACTTAATTTGTCAGTGCCTCCAGGCAGTTCCCTAAATCGACAAGCTTTAGAGACAGTCCAGAACTGTATTGGTAAAGGGAGTTCCCTCAGTTGGAGTTTCCTCTATCATGAATATCAGAGGTCTAGTTTCCCCCATTCCAAGAAAATCACCCCACTAAAGGAAGGGCAAAAAATGTAAAGGTAGAAATTTAATTGGTTAACTAACTTCTGCAATGAGCTTGGACTGGAGTTTTAGACAAAGAAGACATGGAAGGTATTGGTTTGCTCAATAGTGGAAATGATTCTGTCCCCTCCTTTGCCATAATTAACAGAGATTATGCTCCTAAAGTTACAGTCCAATATCTCATCATGATGTGCGGTGACCCTGTGTTCTCAAAAGCTCTGCCAATGGGAGACAAACTCCAAGACAATAAAGTTAGAGAACCTTTAAGGATTCTTTTTCTCCTTCAAGAGCCAGCCTGACTAACTCTGGAGAGTCTCATTATCAAAAATCATAAAAAAGGGTGTGGGGGCAAAGTGGGAAGGGAAGCAGTTCAGGAGGAACCATGGTTGCAAATCCCAGCATACCACCATCTTTGAAGAATCAAAGTTGTAGATGATCCAAAGAGCAATCGTGGGCACAAGTAGGGCATGACTTATTTCTATGCAAAAAATATGGGTAATATAAAGGGTATCATCCAGAAAATGTGTGACTAAAAAAGGAAGTGGGCCCATCATGTGACGAGAATCGCCAATAACAACAGATGGCTAGCCTAAGTACCCCACTGGTACCTCTGCAATGTAAAAGGGCTTCAGAATGCTGGGCAGATTCTCTCTGGGGGAGCTACAGGAAAACACACAAGTTTTTCTCATCATTTTTCACTACAACAGTCACTTTCACCCCCATACCACCAGTAAGAGAGACTAAAGCTTTCTTATTTCTCTCCAAGTCACCTTCTCTACCCAAAATATATACAGACAAATGCAATCATTTTTAAATAGTTAGTTTTCACTATAGCTAGTTCAATTCTTGTTCCAAAAAAAAAAAACCTAAAAGGACTTTATAGAACATTACTCTTCTTCTAGATGACCTCTCGTATGCCATCTGTTTCTGTACTACCAGTGATCATTTCCATCTTGACCAAATAAATATTTAGTACTTCTCTAGCCCTGTATGGGAGCTTGGCAAGGGTCACCTTCTTACAACAAGGCATGATTGGACTGCAGTTCCTACCCATGGAGAACACCATCTCCTAAGGTACAAAGGGGCTGTGCTTGGCCTGGATGAAGGAAGTAGCCATCTGAGGAAATCACAGATCTTCTGCAGTATTCCCTCTCTCTCCCCCTCCCTCCAACATCCCCCCCAAGACAGAGTTGACTATTTAGAAGATTTCTGCAGCCCCGCTTTTTAGAGAAGGAGAAAAGCGTTTAAATTTTTGGTGGGGGTGAATTCATCTGTTCAGTCTCAAAAATATAACAGATTAAAAATAAAAAAGATTTTCAACTTCATGACACATGTTTCTGGCCAAGGAAAACACATGACAAATACTACATGCACTTACAAAGACTAAGGATTGTCCTCTATTGTTTGAGAACATCCCACTATCCCAACATGGAAAAAGAGACATCCAAGGTTTTTAGGACAGGACTCTCCAAAGTGCCAACCAGATTTTTAAAGCTTAGATAAAACTTTTAAAAGGAAAAATGAACAAAATGTTCCTGAGTTGAAACTATTTTCAATTGCTCTGATAAGTTAGCTCTATACTAGAAGAGCTATGGATAATTTACTTTTTTTGTCTTAAAGTCAAATAATAAGAACCACAAAATAGAGAAAATTATGGTTATTAGCTATCTGAAATCCTTTTCTGTCTTTGTTCATGCTAGAAAATAAATGTGCTAAAATTAAATATCAAACTGCTTTACGTAATTACCTAGGTAGAAAAAGCCCAGCACTGAACTTGGCAGTGACGAGTCTGGATTCAAATCCTTCCTCAGCTATCTTCTATAATCATATTAACAACGGGAAAACAGAGCCTAACTGACCTGATGAACAAGTAGGAAATGTGTAAAGTAAATCACCATCTCTAAGGGACTGAATTTTCTCCTCCTTAAGATGGATATATGATACATACATTCCTTCCCTTGGGTTGCTGTGAGGAAGGTACTTTGTTAACCTTAAAGTAGACAACAAACACTCATCAATGCCTATTATTTTCCAGGCACTGTGGGTACAAAAAGAGGCAAAAGACAGTCTCTGCCCTCAAGGAGCTCACAGTCTAAAAAGGGAGATAACAAGCAAACAAATCTGTACAAACAAGCTATATACAGGATAAACAGGAAATAATTAAGAGAGCACCATAAGCAGGAGCAGCAGTTAGGTGGCTAGGTAGATAGAGCTCTGAGCTTGCAATCAGGAAGATTCATCTTCCTGAGTTCTAATCTGACCTCGGATACTTTCTAGCTGCATGGCCCTGGTCAAGTCATTTAACTTTGTTTGACTCAATTCCTCATCAGTAAAATGAACCACAGAAGGAAATGAAAAACCACTTCAGTAACTTTGCCAAGAACACCCCAAATAGGGTCACAAAGAATCAGACATGACTGAAAGGACTGAGCAATAACAAATATGGCATAATTATTCCCAAATACTGTAGGGGATTAGTTATTTTGATGTCTTCAAACAACTGTTGAAAATTGATTAAATTTTTTTTAAATGCCATGACAACATAAGTTCAGTATTTTGTTCTTCTCTGAGACAGAAACACAAGTTGTACTATCGTGGGTAACCATGCCTTAGTAACCAAAGCCTTCACTGCAGTCTCCAATAGGACATTTTTGCTGAGAAGAGAGATTTCACTGCCTAGATTGAGGTAAAACTGTTCATGATCCAGGAGAACTGAGTCGGTTCTCCAGATGTGAAGCTTTAACACTTCAGAAAGTTTTCCAATACCCCCGCTAGAGAACATCAAAGGTCCATTTCTAAATAATGCTCTTATCACAGGACCACCACTACTAACAGTTAAAGACTTAAAGGTACTGCCTGGTAATTTAGGATCTTGCATTTAAGACCTGAGATGGATTCACAGGTAAAATGTTTTTCATTTCACCTTGAAAAACCAAGATGACAAGAGAAACAGTGCTGGCTAAACTCCAAGCAAACAGGACAAAGAATTCGTTCACTGCTACCTGTACATCTCAGATGCAAGCATAGGGGCTTTAGAAAAAGATGCTGAGATCCACTTTCTGCATGGGGGAAATCAAGCTGCTGTTAAATTTAACAAACTAAATAAAAAAGTGAAATGCAACCTGAGAAACGGCATATATCTGACTGCATATTTACTAGAAGAAAAGGAATACCCTTTTTTCCCCCTTTGACGTGTTACAGATTTTCAAAAGAATGCAAAATGTCCTAGAATGATGAGACCATAAAAGTAGACTATAAAAGTGTTGGAGAGAAACGTATACATGAGTTATAGCTAACCCAGCCCTCGAGTTTTCATGGACTGAGGACAAAAATGGAGTTGGAGGACTGGAAATGAGCGGCGATGCCAGACCTAGCATCTGAGCAAAATACAAACTCCACATTAATGAGCTAAATTCAATTCCACTGGTTTAATTCCGAGGCAGCAATTTAATCTTGGCAGACAGCTTTACATTAAAGAAACAGTCATGGCTGAAGTCATGTTCAACTTTATGTACAACTAGAATCAAACTTGGGCAATGCTGGAGAGAAGACCCACTTGGAAGAAGTACTAATAATGTATTTCTTGGGCAGCATGCCTACAATCCCCCTACGAAGAGGCTGGAGCAGGATTCTAAGTCCAAGTGGGGAAAGACCTCATTTTTAACAGAGAAATGACAAAACGTGATGGTTTTTTTTTTCTTTCACATGCCCATGTTCACTACAAGCTGACTTTTAATGAATACCTTCTATAGGAATATGGAAAACAAAGTTGTGTGGGAGTTTTTTGCTTGTTTTTTTTTAAATTACAATTCTAAAGGAATCAAGATAGTTAGCTTCTGGTTATCTTAAAGGAAAATGAGCCCACGTCCTTAGCACCACAAAAAAATGGACTTTTTCTCCATAAGTAATCTTCCTAAACCCCTGTAATCTGATTGTTCTGTCTACAGGGCATGTAGGGTAGGGGGGAAACTCCTGCGGTTTCTTACAACAAAGCCTGTTCCCACTCTACATCTATGATGTTATTATGCTAAATTAGAAGGTCCTTTGTCACTCCAAGAAGGTCAACAATAGTTAAGTCAGTCAACAAGCATTTATTAAGTACTTTTACTTTATGCCAGGCACTGTGCTAAGCCATGGGGATACAAAGAAGAGCCAGGAAACTACCCCTGTCCTCAAGGGGCTTACATTCTAATGATAAAAAGAAAGACCACAAATATACCAAAATATTTATAAGCCAAGAAAACCATCTTGGAGAAGACCCATCATAAGAAAATAGGAGGAAGAAAAGAAATTGGAGAGAAAAGCACAGGAGGAAGAGAGAGAAAGAGAGAAACCATTATCATCATCTTTGAATCCACAGGTGGAAACAGCTTCTGGAAGGAAAGGGAGGTCAGTCCACACGGGATGGAAAAAGGTACATGGCAATGGCGTTAGGAAGGAATGGTCTTTTGGAGAGCAATTTCTATAGTCCTGGAGGACATGGAGGCCTGATTATAAGGGATTAAGGAGTGACCAGGTGCTAAGGAATTGAGACTCAGGCAACTGTGACGATCTGCCTAACACACAATTCAAATCTGTACTGACACATCTCTAAGTTTGCTTTACTGGTATATATTCCATCTCTGTTTTCTAGACACTACGTTAAAACACTCACTCACTTTGCAGAGAGGAAAAAGCTCTTGCTCCAGAGTCGGACACCTGAGCTCAGAGCTGATTCTGTCACAACCTCGGTGCCCTGTTGGAGACATTTCACCTCACTGTGCCTCAGTTTCCCTACCTATAAAAGAAAAGGGGGAGAGGGGAGGAGTGTCGTACCACACGGCCTCCAAGGCCCTTGTACAGAGTGCCGAACCCGGAGTCAGTAAGACCGGGGCTCGAATCTGACCTCAGACAGTAGCTGCATGACCCTGAGAAAGTTTTCCTCAGTTTCCTCAACTGTTAAACGGGGATTATAATCGCATCTATCCCCCCAGGATTTTTGTGAGTTTCAAATGAGATATTATTTGTAAAGCACTTAAACACAGTTTGTGGCACGTAGCATGTGTTGTAATCAGTGCTTCTTCCCTTTGTCTTCCCTTCCCCTTTTAAAAATTCTATTAAAACTGTCCTGCAGGTGCGTGAAAGCGAGTGCAGGAACCAGTTCCTAGACAAACTCAGTGCTGAGGAGGCAAATCAATGTGTCAGCTGAGGGCTCACAAGCCTTTCCAGTTCTTTTCTGACTTGGTTACTTAAATGGGCAGCGCAAAGTTTTATATCCTCTATTTATGAGGTGAAAATGCAGTCTGAATAGGATAGGCTAGTACACAATAATACTATTAACTGTCATATAGCCAATCTCCTGTACGGTAGAGATAAAAATATTCAGTCTCATAAAATCCATAAAGCTATAAAGTACCTTAGGAATCAACTACCGGGGTGGGGGACTTTTGGCCTTGCAGCCACATATGGCCCTCTAGAGGTCCTCAAGTGCAACCCATCTGTTTGGAGTCTGTCAAAGGGCCGCACTTGAGGATCTAGAGGGCCACAGGATCCCCACCCCTGATCATCCCCAATTTTACAAGTGAAGAAAGTAAAGCCCCAAGAGGTGAACGACTCGATCACATTCACTCCAGACTGTTAGGGGCAGAGCCACTTTCAGAAGCCAAGTTTCTCACTGCACAACGCTCTATTCTACCACATACTGGCCCGTGGTTCCCATTTCCTCTCTCTATGACCCACCTCTGCCCATACAATACTAAATATTGTTGGCTAGCAAGTAAACACGACTACACAATGCTATGAATTAAGCAATCAAGCCCTACTATGCACCAAGCACTGGCCTAGATGAAGGGGACAATAAGCAGTTGATAAAGCAGCTGTTAGGCGTTTATTAAGTGCCTACTATGTGCCAGGCTTTGTGCTAAGTTTGGGAAATGCAGAAAAGGCAAAAAACAGGCCCTGCTCTCAAGGAGTTCACAGACTGAGGAGGGAGGCAACAAGCAAATAAATATGTAAAAACAAGTTATATAAAGAAAAAACAGGAAATAATCAACAGAGGGAAGGTACTAGAATTAAAGGGGCTTGAGAAAGGCTTCCTGTACAAGGTAGGATTTTAGGGGGCACTTGAAGGAAGCCCGGAGACAGAGATGGGGGAGAGCATTCCAGGAATGGGGAGGTGGTAGGTGGGGCAGGGACAGCCATGGAGATCACCCAGAGCTTAGAACTGGGGGCATCTTATTCTGAGAACAGCAAAGAAGTCAGTGCCACTGGGTTAAAGAATGCATGGAGCAAGAGGGGACAAAGAGCACATGGGGACATTGGTATAAGGCATAAAACCATTAAGGAGGGGAGGGAGAACAAAAATTGAACAGCCCCTTCCTTAAGGAGTCTACATTCCAGGAGAGATAACATTCACATATATAAAGGTATACAAAATCCAGAAAAAAAGCATAAGGACAGTGAAATGTCCCAAAGTAAAACTATTCTGTTCCATAAATCTTCTAATGTTAGCTAGCTCACTAGTTGGATAGGTGGACAGACAGACATCTGGACAGAGGGATAAATGGAGATAGATGGATGGAGGGAGCAAATGAGCCCTTATTAAGCACTATTACAAGCCAGGCATTATGAAGAACTGGGTACGTTTAACTAACATGGAGAATGAGTGGGTGGGGAAGAGCAGAAGAATATGATTCCCATCTTCAAGCATTCGAAAGATGGTCATGTGAAAGTTAGCTTAAATTTGTTCCACTTGACCCTAGAGGGTACATTAGAAGGAATGGGTATAAGCTGCAAACAGAATGATTTAGGATTACTATAAGAAAAAAACCCTATCAAATGGAGCTCTCCAAAAGTAGAATGGGATGTAGATTGGGGTCCCCATCACGGGAAATCTTCAAGTAAAAAATTAACAAGTCCTTGTTGGCTACACTGTAGAAGAGAAGATTCCTGGTCAGAGATGAGTTGGGCTAGAGGGTTGCTAGCTCCCTTCCAACTGAAATTCTGTGATTTGATTTGTTTGGGCTCTAGCCACACCAGAGAAAAGCACTAGCATAAATAATATCCAAGATCATTGCCAATGGAGAAGCTGTGGCTTTTCTTGTTAGGTCTACAGGAAAACAGCTAGACACCATCACCACATTCCTTGAAATGTGTTTATTTATTGGATTTGATTTATTTATCAGAGCTGAGGACCTCGGGATTCAGACCAAAGCAGCAGCCAATCAGTTTTTGTACCTGTATCATATGAGAAAATATATATAAAGGCATTTTCTAACCTTAAAATGCTATATAAATGTGAGCCCATTATTATTTTTGTGGATGGGTTTGAGTTGATGCATAGCTAGAAGACTACAAGAAGACTAATTTAAGACAACTCAAGCTTGCAAGCAATGGCAAGGAAAGCGTCTTTGCAAAATAAACCAAAAAAAAAAAACCAACTCCAAAAAACAAGGATCTTCCAAAAAGCCTTCCTTTTTTCATTAGACAGCAAAGCCAGGAAGCAAGATATGCATATTTTAATCCAGGTTCTTCTACCAAGTAGCCATCTGATCTTGGGCAAGTCATTTTTTCCCCCTTGGTATCAGTGTCTTCATCTTAAGGACCTTCCCAAACTCCAACATACTATTTTCTCAAGAAAAGGAAAACATTTTTCCCTCCTGAAGAGTAGGTCATAAAGACAGAGAAAGTAGAATGTATTTGTATGCAACAGATCAGAGTAGACAGGAAGTACTTTCTGACTATGTTCCAGGAAAAGGTACTTACTCTGTAAGGTTTAAAGGGAAAAGAAAAAAAAACATCCTTGAACTAAAAATAGATCTTTTAATTTATTTTGGGCTTTCCTAGGTGCTTGACCTCTTTGAGGATGAAAATAATGAACCCAACTCTGCTGGCCGAATGTAAGCTTTGGGCCTTAAAGATGGTTCCAGTGAAATAAAAACCTAAGGGCAAGCTATTAGGATGACTTCCTGACACAGCCATCGCATAAGATTGATGAATGATGAAGATAACATCTATTCTCGTCCATTTATCTTTGCAGAACTGACCCTGTCTTTCTGAAAGGACTTAGCCCAGTATTTCCTAGCCTCTCCTCATTACAGGCACAGCTGGATATTAATAATGCCCTCTTAGCCCTATTGATCTAGGGACCAAGAAGGCACAAATAAAAAGCCCTAGGAACACTTCTCACACTCATTCAAAGACAAAATTAACTGCCTGGCATTTATTCGATTACCCACTGTTAGGAACAACCATATTAGTAATAATGGGAATTAACATTCAGGAATAAGCATGTGTTGCTTCCTCCACTTAAAGAACTCACTTTTCTTTGGTAGGTCCAAACTGGAGAAAACTGCTTTGCCTAATAGATTGGTGATATAATGTGTGATGCCAGGAAAAGCTTGATTCACCAAAATGGGGTTTTCAGGGACAGTGGAATGAGCACAGAGCAGAGGTTTTAACCTAGGCTCCATGAACTATTTATCTATCTATCTATCTAGGCATCTATCCATGGATAGATAACTGTGTTTTGATATAATTATTTCCTTCATAATTCAAAGTATTTTATGTAATTAAAAATATGATTCTGAGAAGAAGTCCATCCACAGACTTCACCAGATAGCCAAAGGGATCCATAACATGCACATACACACAACTTAAGAACTTGGGTTCCAATTCTACCTTTGGTACTTACTACCTGTGAAACCCAGTACAAGTCACTTAGCCTCCATAGGTCTTACTTTCCTCATCTGTAAAATGGGGGCATTAGACTACCTATAGTAATATCTCTAGATCTTTAAATGGATAGCTACCGTAGATGATTAATTTCATGACATATCAAATTAAGCTTTATAATCATAGCAACTCATATAGCACTTCCAAGTTTGGAACTGTGTTTTCCTTATAATAACTCTGTGACGTAAGAAGTACAGGCACTGTTAAACCTATTTTACAGATGAGGAAACTAAGGCAAAAAAAAAGGGTTGGTGATTTGCCCCAGGTCGCACAAATCTTAAGTGTCAGATCTGGCTTTCAATTTACAGTTTTCTTGCCCCCTAATCTAATACACTGTCCACCATGCTAAGCTGCTTCCTACATGATGATATAATAGTAATATGATATGCTATTCTTTCCTCCCCAAGTACAGCCACCCATTCTCCAACTCACCAGCAGCAGAATCTGACCCTCCCCCTCAGCTCTGATATAGTTTCATTACCGTAATCAACTTTCATATCATCCATACTCATGGAAAGGGATGTGTTGGAAGACTTAAAACCAAATTATCAAGGATGACTTCTACTTTGGTATTTACATGCATTCTGGGACTTCTGTGCAGCAGCTTTCCTAATTATATTTTTTCTCAGGCTAATATTAAAATGAATTGGATTCTGAGTACACTGTGACTAGGTGGTGGGTGGAGGATGCTTAGCAGTAGAGGAAAAGTAAGTCTGGGATTAAAAAGTCTCCATGAACAATCCACCAAGACATTCTTTCTCATCTCTTTCTATCAGATTGTAAACTCCCCTTCAAGGCAAAGCTCTTTTTCAGCTTTTAATATATAACTTTGTAGATGGTCAAGAGCAAGGGCTTTTCATCTAAAGCTTTTTAAAAAAAAAACACCTTGATCACTGTATTTCAGTACAATTATTTTGGGATTTTTTTTGGTAGTTCTATACATTATAAAAATACTAAACTACTCAAGGGGTCTGTGGCATAAAAATACCCCATGTCAAGAGACTTGTGTAAACCAATGATGCCAGGGGCAGTACCACAGTGAGCCTTATAATGAATAACTTGAAAAGCAAGTTATTGGTCATGACAGCAAAATGATTCTGATGAGGAGATCCCCAACACCTTAAAAACCTGGAAATGGGAAAGTTTAAATGCACCTGTAGGAGGAAATGAGGATTCTAACAGAACTGGAGAAACAAAGCTGGGGTGGAAGTGGAGAGAAGGGGAAAGAGTTGGTAAGGGAGGGGAAAGAAAGAGGGATGGAGAGAAGAGGATGAGAGAAGGAATTCAGCCAAGATGCTGTCTGCCTTCATTTATAAGAAGATGTAAACAGGAGGCAGGTACAGATGACATTGTGTCAATTTATAGCGAACTGCAAACAATAATTCCAATAAACTTTTAACCTAGATTTGTGATAAAGTCATAGTAATAAAATGCCATACAAACTTAGGGTATGGCATGGTGCAGTAGAAAGAGGACTGGATCCAGTGTCTGAGGTCCTGGGTGCAAATCCTGTCTCTGATACTCATTACCTATGTGAAGTCATATAACTTCACTTGGCTTAATTTTCCCATGGAAATAGAGAAAATAAAGGAATTAGGTTAATAATTTCTAAGGTCATTCTCAGTTGTAAATCTATATTCCTAGGATCTAACGGCTTAGGGAGATCAAATTTTCAGAGCACTTTAAGGTTTACAAAGAACTTTATGATAGTGTCAACCATGTGATCAAACAATACTTTGGACACATGTCAACTGGTGAGCAGAGCAAGAGAAAAAACTACAAGAAGTCTCTGGCTGACAGATCAGAGGCAACTCTGAGAAGATCAGAAAGCTACCAATGCAGCACAGTTTTCTGAGAACAATGCAATGATGATCACAGAATATTCTGAAATTGGGCAGTGACAGAGCATAGCATATTGGCCTTCTACCACAAAAGAGAAAATCTGTCACACAATTAATTTAGGGAAAAAATCTCCACAGCAAATTTCTCTGACAAATCTCTAATGTCCAAGGTATATGTAAAAACAGATACAAATACAGAAGACTGAGAGCCATTGCCCAATGGTAAAAGGATATAAGGAATGGATTCTCACATGAAGAAACGCAAGGTTATCAACTACCATATGAAAAAAATGCTCAAAGTCACCATTAATGTGAGAAATGTGAGTTAAAACAACTCTGAGGCTTTTACTTCACTGTCTTGAAGTTGGCAAAGATGACCAAAAAGGGAAAACAGCAATTGCTGGAGATAACGTGGGAAGAAAAGAGCATTGCTGATCCAACAATTCTAGAAAATAATTAGAAACTCTACCCGCAAAGCACTAAACCAGTGGTTCTCAATCTTCCTAATGCCAGGACCCTTTAATACTCATATGTGGGCATATCTGCATGTGGGCTGACATGCCTGGAGATGGACAGAGGAGCCTTGTCTCTGTTCCTAAGACCATCGGAAATATGTTTTCCGATAGTCTCAGTGACCCCTGTGAAAGGGTCGCTAGACCCCCAAAGGCCCACAGGTTGAGAACCGCTGTAATAAACTATATATAGCTTTTTAACAAGAAATGCTACTAGTTTTCCCTCCTTCCCCCCCACTCCAAAAAAGTGCAGGACATGGGGAAAGGACATATATGTATAAGAATTTTTAAAGGAGAACTTATTGTTACAGCAAAAAACTTGAAACAAAATAGACATTCATCAATTAGAAAATAGCTAAATAAATTTTGATCCATGAATGTAATGGAATTTTATTGAGCTATAAGAAATAAATAATATGACTGATCAGTGAAATATGGAGAAATCTATATGAAATGACAAAGGGTTAGCAGAAGGAACATTTTTATACATCAATGACCACAACAAGAATTTGAGGGCAAAGAACTCTGATCATAACCCTGATCAGAGCAGTAACCAATCATAACCTCAAACGACTAAGGAAAACAGACCTTCTACTCCTTGGCAGAGAGGTAATGGGCCTGAGGTACAGAACCAGACATGCATCTGCATCCTCAGACAATCAATGTGCTGATTTGGTTTTCCTGACTATACATATTTGCTACGAAAGAGCTCATTTACTGGGGGGAGGTAGAAGATGGAGAGAGAAAGAAGATGGGCAAAATGGCAAGGTTATAATATTTTATTCACTGAAAGTAGATTAACTACAAATGATTATAAACAAGTATTGGTTGTTGTACTGGTGTTCAATATAAAGTGTTCAATAAACCATTTATTTTTAAACTATTATACTTGGATCCTAAGCTACCCATCACATTTATATTATCACAATTGGTTTAACTGTTTCCTAATTGGCAAACGTCTATTTTGTTTCTTAGCTAATCACACACTTAAGCGTCCAAGGGATTAAAAGTCTACAGAAAACTATGTTGCTAATTGTTCAGATTTTAAACCCTGAAGTTTTAGCTGTGAAGTTAATTCCCCAATGCATCACATTAATGATATTCTATTTCACTTTTAAGCCTTCCCTATTGGCCCACCCCCTAAAGAGGAGCTCTTCAAAGTAATGCATTCCTTTTGCCAGCTTTCTGATCATGTCTCACCTATTCCTTCTTCCAAAGAAAAAAATCATCTCAAAATAAAATCCAGTTACTAAAAAGAAAAAAGAAAAGTTCTCAAGAGTTTGCAAAACGTCCAGGAATGGAGCATCATGGTTGTTTTTTTCTTTCTCAATCATCAAGGCATTTCATTCCCTTGGGTTTCCATAACTAAGTATAATATTTAATTAAATATCCTGCTCTTGCTGGCTTATGTACTAGGGAACACTAATTTTAGAAAACAGATTAGCTAGTTCTTTCTAACTGGATGTTATTGTAGCTAAGGTCAGATTTTTCACTGAAACTATGGCAACCAAACTACCGCATTCTTGTCTACAAGGCCAAAGCTAAGTTTTTTACAAGGCATTATCATTCCACTTGATGGGTAAACTCATACAGGGCAACTTCATTCTCAAACACACCTGAAATATCATCCTCGGGAGGGCGGGAAAGGGGGGATCTGAAGAGGAGAATTAACCCTGAGACTCTGGTGTCACAGATCATCCCAAGTCAGCACAACATTTTTTAAGAGATATAGTCATAAGGATGAGGATGACGGCATTTATATGAAGCTTTAAGATTTCCAAAGTGTTTGACAGGCATTACCTCATTTGACTCTTACAACAACCTGAGAGGCAGGAGCTATGATTATTCCCGTTTCACAGATGAGGAAAATGTGACTGTTGTTAAATGACTTGCCCAGGGTCACATAACTAATAAGTATCTTGGGCTTGATTTGAACTCATCTTCTTGATTCCAGGTCCAGATGCCACCTAGCTGCCTCTCCCATACATTTTAGTAACCGAAAAACTCATCCAAACCACTCAAAAAAAAAAATAGAAATTCGAGCTCAAAGGTAGCAGCATAAAGATGGCAGCAGAATTAGGAAAAATTTCTCACGTCATCTGCTCAATAAATTGGGGCCACTAAAATGATCTCTTTCCTCCTCTGACCCCCATTTACATGAGGCTGTGAGAGCAGTGAACAAAAGTGTTGGCCTTGGAATCAGGAAAGGCAGGGCAACTCATTTGAACTTGGTCCAAATCTCCTTTACTAGGGATCCTTACTAGCTATGGGTAAGCAAGTGACAACCATTCGGTCTCTCCGAGCCTCAAGAAATTCTGCAACCAAGAGTCATGGATCTCCCTATCTGTAAAATCACATGCCCTTGGCTAATAACAGTCTCATTTGAAAAGCAAAGATTTAACTTCTAAAGAGATACATACCCAGAGGTCTTAGCATCCCTGTGCCCCGCACACCAACTGGTCCTCAGGACTTAATAAGCACCAGCACAATTTCTGAAACTTCCTTCATTTCAATAGCGTCTCAGTTATCTTCCACTCTAAGGAATAGGGGCCACCATTCTGCTCAGTAAGACACAGGAAGTGACCACTGGGCTTCCTTCCAAATTTACTGCTCAGCTCCCCAGAAGCACAAAGGACAAAATGTCACTCCCAGTTATCAGTGTTATCAAAATATGAGAGACGGAAAGACAAAGATATAGAGACGGGGGTGAGGAGGAGGAAGGAAGGGGGAGAGAGGGAAGGAGGAGAAAAGAGAATGAAACATTGAAATTCTCATTTGGCAAAAATCAGCACAAGACACTCTTTTCCTCCCTTTGTGAGACTACATCTGAGATTTCTGCTGCATGAGTTAAGATGAAGACTGTCCCTTTTCACAAGGCTCTGCAAGTCCAGACAGAAACCTGGGCTGAAATCTTCAGCAAAGGGCACATTAACCACAAGGAGTGCAGAACATCGAGTATGTGAATAATGGAAAGAGTGGTTGGTTTCCAAGGTCTACGTTTCCAGTGCTTCTGCAATCACATAGCAAACAGAAAATAATCCTGATCAATTAAGAATTTGTGATAATTCAGGTTAGGCTGGGTTTTATCTTTGTACTCCCTATGGAGAAAGGACATACCAGACAAATTAAGCATATGATGAAGGCTGAAAGGGGCATGTAGTCACTAACTTTTAAAAATAGCATATCCCTTTTTTATGTAAAACTGATCTAATTACAAATCTCCCTTCTCTATTTATTAAAGTAAGCTTTAGCAGGACCTCTAACTA
This sequence comes from Pseudocheirus occidentalis, assembly GCA_028646575.1. Taxonomy (NCBI): domain Eukaryota; kingdom Metazoa; phylum Chordata; class Mammalia; order Diprotodontia; family Pseudocheiridae; genus Pseudocheirus; species Pseudocheirus occidentalis. Next base: position 36,376,661 of record CM053599.1, on the reverse strand, counting down.
GAAATACTTTAGAGATATAGGAGTTTAAGAACAATACAAACGTGTGTATGAGTAAATAGATATATAGACACATATATAATATATACATATATAAATACATACATAATAGTATATGCACCCACATATATAGTATGTATAAATACACACACACTTTAAAGCAACCCCGTTAAATATCTGATAGTATTCTGCAATTAAGATTTTGCTCTAATCCAGAATGGTCTTTCCACCAATAAGGCTGAATCAGAGAGGTTTTCCTAGGGAGGTACACATTGAAAGAGATATGCCTGTACCATTTTCCAACGCACACTGGGTAGTGCTTCTACAGGAAGCAAAGCCAGCAGGAACCACTCCATCATTTTATGGGAAAACATAGACTCATGAGATCTTAGCAACAGAGACGACCTTAGGGGTCACTCAGTTCAACTTCCCAATGTAAAAAACTGCTCTCCAAGCATCCCTAGAAGACAGTCACACATGCAGTTTTTGCTTGAACACGTCCAGTGATTACTATCTCACTGCTTTGCAAGGCTGCCTGTTCGTTTCTAATCGTTAGAAAGTTCTTCCTAAAATTTACCAAAATCTGTAACTTCTCCTATAGTTCTATTCTCTATAGCAGAGGTGTCAAAACACTAGGCCAGCAGCCACCATGTGGCCCACAGTATTCCCAAGGGCCGCCTGAGGCAGAGAGATACAATAACACTGATGTTACTATGTGGATCTCGAAGTCAAGATGTGGCCCTCAGAGATCCTTATAGTTGGTTTGGTGCCTCTCTGACACCACTGCTCTATGGTAACACCAGCACAAGACAGCAGAAGGTCTCAAAGTATGGTCCACAGTTCCCTGGGAGTCCCCAAGACCCTTTCAACTTTTTACAGTATAAAGGAATCCTGAGACCAAAAAGTCTGAGAATGTGCTAGCCTTGAATAATACATACATATCCTCAAATACTTGAAGAGCTTCTTATCATGGCTGCACTCTCTTTCTGTCTTCACTTTTACTAAGTTAAATATATGACGCATGGATCATGCAAATTTTCCTCATATGGCATGGTTTCAAGCTCTCACCATTCCAGTCACTATTCTATGAAGGAACTGTAGCTTGTTAATTCTTTTTGTAAAAATGTAGTCCATATAAGTGGACAAAGTATTCCAGATGTGTTCTGACCAACACAAAGTATAGTCTGATCATTATCTCCTTATACCTAGGAAATGCTGTAGTGGGTATAATCAGTAGCCAAAGAATCATCAACGCCCAGATGAAGGGTAGGAAAGGATAAGAAACTGAGATCAGAGAGCTGACACTATTACTGATGTTCAGACAATGCCACTAATAAGCTGTAAAAGATGATGAAAGAGGGGTAGCTAGGTGACACAATGGGTAGAGCACTGACCCTGAATTCTGGAGGACCTGAGTTCAAATACAGCAGCAGACATTTACTAGGTATGAGACCCTGGGCAAGTCACTTAACCCTGATTGCCTCAAAAAAAATGATGAAAGAGATGG
>CM053599.1:36322567-36374657 GCA_028646575.1 Pseudocheirus occidentalis | reverse complement strand
AAGGGCAGAAACCAAGCCGAAGACCGAAGGTCACTCCTCTGGCTCCGAGCTCCTGCCTCCCTGCCCTCCTGCCAGCTGCTTTGTCAAAGACTTTACTACGCTGAGAGTTTAGCTGGTTTCAGGGCTGGATCTCACCTTCGATGGTTTTGGGTTTTGTTTGGTAGGCAAATGTGCGCGAGTGTCTTTGCTTGCGAATCTCATTAACAAAACATAACGTTAATTGGTCAGCCCCGGATAATCGAATTTATCTACCTCCTGCCCGTAGATAGAAGAATCCCCAAAGACTTGCTAGCGCTTGCCCGGCGCCCCATGTGCTCCTCCAGCGAGGTCCACCCTGTGTGGTCCCCCTTGGATGACCCCCCCCCCCCGTCAGCTTCTCATGAAAGTCCTGTCTCTGGCATGCCATTCCAGGACCGGGGTTTGGGATTTGGAGGCAACCTCGGGTCTTCATCCGTCACCTGGAGCAGTCAGCCAGCAATTATTAAGCGCCGATGACTGTGCTAAGGGCTTAATAAAACCCCTCGGTCTCTGTCCCTGAGGAGTGTACGTTCTAATGGGGGGAGCAACTGCACGGGCATTTTTGTGCGTTGTGTGGCTTTTTGAAATTCCTGGCCAAGGCGCATTGGCTCAAACTGGCGCTGACAGCCCGTTAAAATGAAACAAAGCAAAAACTTCCCAAAACATAAGTTTAACCTGGGCCCAGAGGCTGCAAATAGGGGCATTCTTCGAGGGTCTGGGGTGAGGTGCCCCAGGGGATTAGAGGCACGCAGCTTTGGACCTGAAGGATCCCAGCCCAGCTGGTCTGTGCCGTCCCGGGAAACTGTTTCGTTCCTCGTGGACGACACAAAACGACCCTTCCCCCTGACCCTGACAACCTAGAAAACTCCAACTGCTCTCTCTCCCCCAGTACTCCCGGCTCTCCAGCTGCCCCAAAGCCAGAGGGACGGTTTGGAACCTCAGCCCGGGAAGCCCAGGGCATTCTGGGAATTGTAGTTCCGTTTCACCGCCGGAGGCGCCTGCGAGACCCTTGACTTGGACTACATTGCCCAGGGAGCCACGAGGGGTATATAAGCCGCGGCGAAGCGGAGCCCAAGTGCAGTAACCATGTGGATGTTCTGCTGAACGGTTTCCTGAAACTCACAGGGGTGGGAGGAGGAGGAGGAGGTGGTGGAGGTGGCGGAGGAGAAGAAGAAGAAGGAGGGGGAGGAGGAGAAGCAGCAGCAGGAGGAGGAGAAGCAGCAGCAGGAGGAGGAGAGGGGAGGTGGAGGGAGTGAGAGAAAGGGGAGGCGAGGCGAAGCTAGGCATCCGAGGGGACGAGACGAGACGAGACGCAGGAGGGGTGCGAGTCCGCGTCCATCCTAACGGAACTGAGCTCCAGCTTCAGGAACATGGAATTACAAAGTAGCTGCTAACGCTCTCCCAGCCCGGCTCCCAAAGCCAAGCAGGCACCGCTCCTGGGAGCGACGAGGTACGGTCTCGGGTCGGGGGAGAGCGGCAAGCGTGCGGGGAAGTGACTGAGAGAGAGACGGAGCAGAACTTTTCTGCTCCGCCCTCCCCGGGCGCTCGGGGCTCCGCAGGGTTGGGGGCTGCTCGCGCTCAGCTGGAGTGTCCTTCTCAATTATCTATTCCACCCCCCCTTTGCATATAGGTCCCCCCTCCACTAACCAGAGCAACTGGCTGGAAAACAGCAGGCTCCCTCTCTCAGCCCCAAGTTAGGAGCTAGGGACCAGTAGCAGGAAATAGGTCCAGGGGTGGAGAGGTGGACGGGGTAAAGGGAGTGAGGCAAGGCAATGAGCGAGTGTGTCTCCTCGAGGAAAGAGGCAAAAGAAATCCTCCGATGCAAGCTTTGGTAATGCGTGCAAGTGTTCGAGCCCAGGTCTTCGTGGTGCCTGGGCTGGGAAAGGTGAAAAGGGAGAAAACGGCTACCGAACAGATAAGGTTTGGGAACGTATCCTGTTTGTGTTTGGGGAGCGGGGTGAGGATGCCCAGTATCGCAAAGGATGCCATCCCCTTCTTCAGCAAACAAGTGCTTGGGGATCTGCTCACACTTTTCCCCCAGAACTGTTTGAATATTGCAGAGACATGAGACGTGTGTTGTTAACTGTCGCCTTTTTATGGAGTGCGTGCCAGGAATAGAGAAATTACCCTCAGGTTTTAGATCTAGGCTGAAGCCGAATCATGGAGGGACGGACTAATCAAATTTGTAGGAGGTTACCTGAGCGAAGGGAACTGAGTCTTATTAGATAAGTTGTTCTTGGTGTCTTAAGCAGACACCACAAGAACTGACATTCTATGACCCTTGTAATGAGTCATTTTTTTCTTCCTTTAAAAAAAAAAAAAACTCAGGCGCTGACCCAGTGGAGCAGGAACTGTACCACCCCAGTTTGGGTTTGCTGTAGATACTGTTGACTTAGCCTGTGACAGGTGAGTGCAATCAGTAATGAGCATTGCTTTCTAACTGGCCCCTGGCCCTTAGGATGGAGGGAGCGGACAGGACTATAGAGCTCAGGCTATAGTATTGGTTGTCCCACCTTGCTGACAGTTTTGTGAAGCACACATGGCATGGGATAGTTGAGTTGCCTTAGGGAATCAGTCACTACTCTAGCACCCAGAGTCAGAATTGTAGTAGACAAATCACAGATCTGTCAGAAGCTAGAATGGAATTAAATGGGGGAAGAAAAGAGAAAATCTGACTTGTTAGGTAGTGTGCATGTGATTTAAATTTTCAGGGATATACTGTGTTTTATCTGCCAAGCATGTAAGCAAAATTAACTGCATTAAAAATAACTTTCCACCAAGTGAATATGTGCTTGTCAGTTTAGGATTGGATGGGAAGAAAGGACTGTCTTTGGGTAAATGAAATAATCACAGCTGATCTGGTTTATTTATTTATATTGAAAAGCTAAGTCAAATCTAGACATGAAGGAGAAAATATCAGCACTCAGCACTTGGTCTGAAGCCAAGCACATGTCAAAGGATTCAATAAGTTAATGCTGTTGGAGTACCTTCTGTGGGACGTGAGTTGGGGCCAGCGTTTCTGCTATAAACACAGGCCCGCCAGCTTATCCAGATTGGTTTGAGATGCGTTAGTGGAGGGAGGATCATACTGTGAACATACATCCACGCAACTGTAAGCTTGCCCATCTGAAGTTTTCTTCTTAAATGGTCAAAAAACAGGGCCACAGGGGGTGGACGGGTCTTGGTAACTCATGTAACAGTCTAAATATTTAGCTGTTCCCTGGGCTACAGTCTTTGGGCTTTTCTAATTTGAAAAGAAAAAAAAAATCAGACACTTCATTAAAGAGGTGTAGCGCTTTTGTTTCCTGTTGATAAAATTCTCAGGAGTGCTAAAGGAGTGGGAAGCATTTGTACTCTATTCATCTGTATTTGTGGAAGACTAGGCCTATTAATTCGTGTGGTATTAATGAGGTTAAAACTGGGAATTCCATCCCCTTCCTGACCAGTTAGTTCTGTACTGAGCAGAGCAGCTTCACAACCACAGATTGACCCTCCCTTTCTGGCCACAATGCTTCTCAGATGCCTGCTTTTGGGTCAGAGATAGGGAGAGAACGACATGCCAACAAATTCTCTCTATCATACCTCCATAGCTTTATTGGTAGACCTGTTTATAAGAGCCGTGTATCTTTGATTTTTTTCAGGGACTAGAGTTTTCTGGGATGGTTTCTTGCTTTCCGAAATCAAAGTAAGTTGTTTGGGGCTGTGAAAAAGGATACTGGATAGGGAGTCACAAGGATCAAGGTTCAGATGCTGGTTCTGCTCCTTGCTGCCTATGTAGGTAAATTACATGGGCCCTCTGGACCTTAGTGCTCTCATCTGTAAACAGGGGTTAAGGGCTTCACTGATGACCCCTGAAGCTCCTTTTTCTAAGCTTGTGTGATCCTATGATCCTATAGAAACTGAGTGTAATATTATTACCACAAAACCTTGGATAATTTCAAAGTTTGTCACCTAGAGTTTGGATCACGAGGGCTTGCTTGGTCTGCCCAAGTTGCAACCTTATTCAAGAAGAGATGCTTGACTTGGGAAGAAAGCATTGGTCTTATTAGAAAGTAGTATGGTTCCTTTATTATGAAGTTATGGATTTAAAAGTCTGAGAATATTATAACTGGTTTCAATTTAATTCTTTGAACCACTTTTGAAGTGAGATACCATTTTCTGCTAAGTGTTTGCAGGCAAAAGCAACTGATTGTCATAATAGCATCCTATAGTGCTTTAAAGTTTGCAGAATGCTTTACATGAGACTAGAACATATCATCATTTATTCGTTCATTTTACTGTAAATCCTAGTTCTGACTCACCACAGGACCTTGAACAAATCAGTGTTCCTTTTGGAGGCTCAATTATCTTTGAAATAAAGGATCTGGCCTAGATGATCTCTCAGGATTCTTCCAACTGAAACAGTCTATCACTGATTTATGGACCCCCCCTGTTAGGTGCAAGGCATTGCTTCAGACCCTAGGGAATATCCCAAAATAATAAGGTATGGCTTTAATCCTCAAGGGACTTATTTAGTACAGTGTAAATGAAAGAAACAGGAAAAATTTGATAAAATAATTTCAGAGCTTAAGCTGCAAATGTGAATACTGATGCCTTTCCACATAACCTTCAAACTTACTTTGTTGCCCATTGTACATTCCCCCCCCACCCCCCATCTTGAAGTACAGGCTGCCCTTTGGCTAATCCAATGCAGAGCAGAAAAGCCTTTCAAGGTTTTCTTTCCTTTATCAGACATGGAAGGTTCCACATGTTCCAAGTGGTATATCTATCCCTAGTGAGTTTTCTTTAAAAGCCCTTTTTACAAAACTCCTGGTGTAAGCCTATCATCCTGTAGCACCGAGATGAATTATATTGACCTCTATGTCGGATCTCATATGTTTTAAAAGTGCCAAGATATCATCCATATTGGTATTCTGTTTTAAAGAGAGTAGCCCACTTTGTTCTTTGAGAATCTAAACAGAGGCATAATGTAGTAGAATAAGTAGATGAATTAGTAGAATAAAAAAGTTGAAAGTCTGGAGGATAGATTTGGGAACTGTTGCCTTATTTAAAGGGGGGAGAACAAAACTAAAGAAATAAGTCAGTAAACAAATTAACCACGTTCAGAGAATTGTTGAGAAAGTATTATCAGATGGCTTTTAGGCTCCGTGGGAAATCTGTTTGTGATTTTTTAAAAAATGGGCTGCTTATGAGGAAACCAGAGTACGGACAGCAGAAAAATAAAATTTAAATTTGGCTTAGAGTTCTTTTTCTAGGTCAGACTGCTCTGGGATAGACCTGTTTGAAGCCGAGTCTACACAAGGCAAATGTTACCTTATTTGCTGGCGGTTTGGTTTTGTTAAAAACAAATACATACACCCACATTCACTGCATTCATAGGCCATTTCTGTTAGGGGAAACCTTGCCAGTTTTATGATATTAATTATCTTATTGTGTTCGGTGTTGCTGACATGTTGTCCTAAAGAGCAGAGCTCAGAATCAGAGTAGCTTGTCTTGACTAATATTAGTGCATTGACATAAGCATCATTGTTGCTTTTGGGAAGTGGACAGTGTCTTAGAGGTTGGCTTTTGAGAACTAATGAAGGGAATTGAATGCAGGCCTACCCATGGCAGCCTGTAGTCTTTAGTAGCAATAGATCATAAGATAATTGAGGCAGGAACTATTTGAGGATTTTTAAAGTTTGTATCCTCAGCACTTAACACAGTACAGTTTCCCCCCCCCCTTTTTATTTTGGTCCCAGGGTATGATTTCATTAGTGTATGGAGTTCCCAGTGTGCCAACTTTCTCCAGTGATTCAGGTGGGTACCTCTTCTGTAGCTTTAGGACACTTTTAGATAGAGTTGTGTGGAGGTTCACAAACTAAGAATCTTGTCAGTGGCCACACAAATAATGTGTCAGGATTTGAATCCACATGTATCAGAATCCAAGGCTGAACCTTCGTCCACTCTGACGTTCCGTCTCTTGTTTTGCGCTTAGTTTTCCCTATATTGCCAAAGCAGTCTGTGGCACACAAAAAAAGTAGGAAGGAACCCCCAGATTGAGTGCCAGAGCCGAGCTACTACGCAAACTATTTGCCCTCCCCAAGAGAAGCCAACACATCATAATCCCTACAGCCCATTTGGTTCAAGGATCAGCCGTGAAAAATGGCATTTCAGCTAAAGACATTCTTGCTGACTTGTAGAAATGAGCTATTAGATTTTTTATTTGACAGTTTCCAACTTCTTGCCGGGACTCAAAATGTTGCTGAACCATGTGGCTATTTCAAGTGTATGAATTTTATTTTATTTTCAGAGAGACCTGGATTTTGTAAAAGTCTGATTCCATTTGGAGCCACAGAGTCAGTGGCTCCCATTTCTAAGTTTTTATTTATATGTTTACTTATTAGGCTGTTAGCTGTCACTTCTAGTGCCCATTAGTGTGTACCTACCCCTCTGCTAACCTTATTCATGTTTCTGATTTGTGGAAGGTTGGGAAATGAGAGTGTTCATTTAGACTCAGCAAACATCTGCCGTGTATGATGGCTACAATGTTGTGGGTGCTGAGGATACAAAGACACAGGGGAGAGAAGCCCAGTCCTCAAGGAGCTTACATTTCACTAGACTCTCAACCTTCCTAATGCCGCAACCCTTTAATACAGCTCCTCATGTTGGGTGACCCCCAACCATAAAATTATTTTCGTTGCTACTTCACAGCTGTAATTTTGCTACTGTTATTAATGGTAATGTAAATATCTGATATGCAGGATGTGTTTTCATTGTTACAACTTGAACATAACCCACAGGTTGAGAACCGCTGCCCTAGTGGTGCAAACAGAATGCAGATAGGCCCATGGTCAATGAACAAACCTTTATCAAGCGCCTGCTAGGGGCCAGATGCTATGGCAACCAATAGCAAGATAATAATAAATGCCAATTAACTTTACATTGTAATTTAAAGTTTGCAAAGAGCTAGTGCTTTCTCTCACTTTCCGCATCTCTCTTTCTCTTCTCTTTTCTCCTCTCTTTCCCTCTATTCACACATACATATACACAGATGAAATCACTTTTGAGCCTCCCACCTCCCTTGTGAGATGGTTTCTGCAGGCATGATTATCCCTCTCCCTTTTACAAATAAAGCTGAGGATCAGAGAGTTTAAGTAGGTCCTTGGGTCCCTGGATCTTAGGTCCAGTGAGCATCAAAGTTGTGATTTGAACCCAGGCCTTCCTAACTCCAAAACCATTACCCTATCCATTATGCCACAGTACCTTTCCAATGAAAGTCTTATGATAGAGTGATTGATTTGGAGCCAGAAGTGATCTATCTCAAAGGCAAGCTAGTCCAATATTTTCATTTTCAGGTGAGGAAAGTGAGGGGGCACCTGTCCAGAATCGTAGAGATAGTGATAGGGAAAGTGGTAGTCAGTTCCTCTGACTCCAAATCCAGCACTTTTTGACTCTGGCCTCATGTTTCCCAAATCTATGCAAATATATCCAGTTTCCGGAGAAAAGGAACATTAACAACCCAGATCAGGAAAGGCCTTAGGAATGACCTAGCCCCTGAGCCATACTTTGAAGGCAGAGAAAGACCCTCCCTACGATACGGTTAAGAAATAAGCCTCTGAGCAGAGGGAGGCCTGTTCTGATTAAAGTCCCTGCTCTTGGATTTGGTGACACCTTTGTTCCTGCTTGCATTCATTTGTTTGCTTCCCTCCAGATGTTCCCAGATAGTTGTCCCAGATAGTTGATGATCTTGGAGGGGGGACTTTCACATCCTCCTGGTGGTATTACTAGATCTGTATTATTCAGCTGGGCAGGTAGGAAACACCTGCTCTGGACATGTCATAGACAGAAACAGAAACCAAAGTAGGCCTTCCCCTTGGTGAGCTTAGAGTCTACTCCTCTTACTACCTGCTAATTATCTTTACCTCACACATCTGCCCAGGGTTTCTGTCAGGAAGAGAAGAATCAGTTTGGGGAAGAGGTAAACTCAGTCCCACATGCTAGATTGTAAAAAGGCAGGGCCTGATTTCAGTGGTTTCACCTCCTTTATTTTCTCATGGTTGAAAAATTACTACAAGAATCTTCCTAGTCAGAACATTCTGGACACATGTTCATTCTAGTACACATATGTATGTATTTGCACACACGTGTTTGCACGTTGTAGACTTAACACATCATAAAAAGTACCTTCAGAAGCCATAGGCTTCAGAGTAGACGGTGGCTAGAAAGCGTGTGACGTACATGGTTGTGCAGAGGACTTTACAATTTGAGGATGTTGTTTGGGTGTTACTATTAACAAGTAAAGAGCCTCGAGAGTGACATGTAAATCACAAACCGGAACCTTAGTGTTGGTAATAGCCCTGCTTTACTGAAGTGGGAGAAGGGCTGCATAGAGGTTCTTCTCTCTGGGTGGGCAAAACAGGTAACATCTGTGTGCATTCATTTCCTCTTCTGTTGAATGAGTGTAAAAATATCTGCTGCTTGTCACATACACAGCTTAATCAGCTGGCATTTGCCAAGGCCTTGTCCCATGGTGTAGTGGAGAGCAGGAGGGCATTGAATCAGGAGAACCTGAGTCGTGTCCTGCCTGTGACCACAGAGGGACACTGACTTCACCTCTCGGTGCTCCCAGACAACTTTGGGAGAACGCTGCTAGCGGATGGAACGTGTTTCCAGTCAGTCAGTAAGCATCTATTAAAGCCTCAACTCTGTGCCAGATGTTGTATGATAGTGCTACGCATGCAAAGCCCAAGAAACCCCACCCCCAAGGAGTGTATATTTTATTAGACTATTTCACTGATGAAATTACACCTATTTTTTTAAAAAGCCAACCTTGTCCAAGCTGAATGGTTTTTCCCTGGTTAGTAGCGTCTACCTTGGCTTGGTTGTCTTTTTTTCCGCTTTCTTGTTATTTTTCATAGTCACGCTACAGTGTGGGTCTTTGTCCTGGCTCCAAAAGAATCCTGGACTCGGAATCAGGAGACCTTGATCCTCGTTTTGATTCTGCTGCTGCTAGAAGCAGTGTGACTTTGGGAAGGGCCCTTTACCTTTCTGAACCACACTTTCCAAATCTTTGAAATGAGAGTGATGAAGCCAATGATCCCAAAGGTCACTTCTTTAACTTGGCAGTGGTGAACCAAATCCAGTGAAGTTTAGATGAGGTCTGTTGCACTGGCAGTCAGAGTCAAGAGAGGTCTGGAAAGGGACACAAATATTTTCCTATTATATACAAATTTATACCTGTGTATCTTGAGTCATCTATATAGCATTTGTTTTTGTTTTTTTAGTGGATGCATTGTGACAGTTATAATAGATTTAGAACATAAAGGCACCTTGGAGGTTAGCCAATCCAACCCTATGCTCTTTTGGATGGAGAACCTGAGGCCCAGACATATTGAGGGCCATGCCCACGGTTACGTAGGTAGTGAATCCGAAACAAGGTCCTCTGACACTGATTCCAGCATTCTTTCTACCACCCCATACAAAATTGCAGTATACAAGTGAGAGAGACTTTTGAAGGCTGTATAATTACTATATAAAAGAATTAAGAGAAACACTGTGTAGTTATGTGGTTTTAAGACCATTCTATTTTTGACTGTCTTGGATCATCTAAGAAGACTGCAGAAAGCTAAAGCTTCAACTTTTGGTGGTTTACTTTTGGACCAGTTTGAAAACGAAAGCAGGATTTTTTTTTTTGGCTTTGAGAGAATGACTATTCAGAATTGAATAAAGTTTCTTGTGATGGACACAATCTGAATCTCTGAAGACGGTTTGATGCCTGAAGATCAGATTAGTAATTAGCAGTAGTGAAAGGGAGGTGGGGACTTGAAAATGCCTTGTTGCTAATAACTATTTCACAACTCAGGATTTTATTTTCAATTACCTTTGCTTGAAAGAAGTTCTGAAATGTTACCTAGGGACATCCAGAGCTGTAGTGAAATGAGAGTCAGCTGGTTGAATAAAGAAAATTTAAAAAAGAAAATGCAGGTGTGTTCACGATCTCATTTTTTTTTTTTTTTTTTTTTTTTTAGATTAGCCTATGCATTTTGGGGTCAGACATTAGACTAATGCCCCTCTATCCTCCAGAGAGGCACTTTTTTGTGATCCTTTTTAGCCTGATAAAATAATAATGATAAAATAATAATGATAATGATGACAATGATGATGTTACCAATAGTGACAACTGATATTTATATAGAGTTTTAAGGTTTCTAAGGCACTTGACATACCCTCCCATTTGTTCCTTGTTACGACCTGTGAATTGAATGTTAAAGGTATTGCTATTCTCATGTTAGAGTTGAGGAAACTGAGACTTAGCAAGACAGTGTAATCTGCTCTGGGCCATAAAAATCAGCAAGTATGAGAGGCTGGGCTTGACAAACTCCAGATCTGGCCGGACTGCACCGCCTCTTACATAGAGTAGTGCCTGGGCTTCATTTTCTTTCTTCTGCTTTTTCCCCTTAAATACTGTGGTACCCTTACTATACTTTTATCTCTAACCATTAAATAGATGCTCCAGTGCCCTGTTTACCCTCAAGTTCAAGGCTCTTAAGTCAGAGTTTCTGTAGGCATTGCAGTTAGCATGGTATATTATTTTATGAATGCAGTATCCTTCAAGGCTCACTTCCGCCCTCAAGCGTTTCCTGATCCCCTCCATTGGGGTGCTCGTCTTCCTCAGGTTACCTCATTGATCCTCATTGGGGCACATGTTGTATGCCCTCCATAGGATGTAGGCTACCTGAGGTAAGGACTATTTCCTTTTGATCTTTGTATACCAGCTTGTAGTATAGGCCTTCTGTGGAGCAGGGGACTTCATGAATGTTTCTGTAGTCAGGTTTCCTGGATTTCTAAGAGACTGGCTGCCTTGTGGCTTCCTGGTCTCCCAGATGTTCTTTAGACCTCTCTCTTGATGCCTGATTCAGAGGGTGGCTCCTGGATTTTGTTTTCTCCTTAAAATTACATTTGCAGAGCAAATAGAAATAGAGCCAGGCCTAGCTGAACTTGGCAAACCTGTGTCACTCACTGAATGTTGGAAAATAAAAGCCAAGAGGAAATGGAGTTACAGGCTGGCTGGTTAAGCACTGAGAGGTTGGTTGTGTCTTTCTCACTGGGAACTGGATTGGAGAATTCATTTTATACTCCTGTAGGGCTTTTATGAAAAGTTTTACTTTGCTACAGTGGATATAGGGGATTCCCAGATTCCCAGAACTGCACTGGGCCTGAGTCCAGCCCTCTGGTTTTAGAGTTCCCCTTCTGGGGCCCAGAGAAGTGAAAATGACTTGCTTGAGATTAGACAATGAGTTAGTGGCAGGGCCAGACCTGGAATCCAGGTCTGCTGAATGTATTGTTCCAGGTTCTGCTTTGAAAGTCATAGGACATGGATTCAGATTCTACCTCTAAAGCTTACCTACTTAACCTTTGTGATGTTGGGTAGGTCACTGGACCTTAGTGGGCCTCATTTTTCTCATCTGTAAAATGGGGATGGGAGGAATTCAGCTAGTTGCCTTTTGAGAGAGAGCCCTTTCAATTTTAAATCTGTGATTCTTTGACCTTTTCTTCATTTCTTTTTGTGTCTCTTCTTCTTTTGCTTTTCACTTTTTCTTTTCTCTTTTAGAAATGATAGAGGAAGAAGGCTTATTAGAGCATCAGCTTGTACTTTTAGGTGAATGAATCTCAAATCTGTATAAATTTTTATTCAGACTGTGTGAGCCCTGGGCATTCTTTGGGAAGAGACTGAGATGTTGGCAAAGGTGGCAGGAACTCTGACCCCTCCTGGAGCTATTCTTTATCCAGAAAATAGATCCAGAGCCTCACAAATCATCCCCAGAAGATAGGCAGGGTTTTATTTTTTTCCCCAGAAGATAGGCAGGTTTTTCTTTTTTTACAATTTTGGGGTATCCTTTAAACCAGGGACTTTTAACTTGCATTCCATGAACTGATTTATTTATTTAAGAACTATATTTCAGTATAATTAGTTTCCTTTGTAATCCTGTATATTTTATTTTATGCATCTATAAACATTATTTGGAGAAGGCATGTGTAGGCAGTCCTGTTTGACAGGTGAGTCTTGGACTCATCCCCCCACCAAACAAAACTAAACAGACACTGAGACTCAGCCTCTTCTTTACACAGCTGTGAAGAGTGAACAGAAATCTAATGTCTAGATGAAATTTATTCCAGTAAGCATTTATTTATTCCTACTGTGTGCCAGGCACTTAACAGTGGGAAAGGTGGTCTGGCAGGGCACTGAATAGCCAGAATCAGTGTTAGAAAGGAGGTTGGATTTAAGCCCCATCTGTGACAGTGTCTGGCTGTTACTCTTTCAAGACTAGGGCTTACAGAAGTTGCTTACTGATATTGGTAGAGTAGTTTTCTCGTCAGGAACTTCCTTTCTACCATTGAAATCATAGATGTGGACCAGAAAAAAAAAAATTTATAGAATCGTCCCAGGAGCTGGGAGTACCAAAGCAAAAAAATGTCCCAGTGCATGCGTTCAAGGTGCTTACGTTCTCCTGTAATGGGTGGTGAATGCTTGGAGGTGTGGAGAGACAAGTTTTGATGCAGCTGCTCGTCGAAGTTGGGGCATTTGAGTGTGTGTGGCTACATCTTTGTGTGTGTTCAGACCTCTGTGTATTGAAATTTATACTTCAAGATACTTTTCAGTTTCTGTCTTAAAAAAGGTCAAACAATGTGAAACCCCTTAAATCTAGAAATTAAATATCCTTTAAAATGTGAAATATCAGAAAAAATGATGATGTAGAATGTGAGCTTCTTGAGGGCTGACACCAGCTCATTTTATGTGTTTCTATTCTCAGTGCCTTGTACATTGTAGGTGCTTGATAAATATTTGCTAAATTGAATTTAATTGCATAGTGCTGTTTTCCGTTATGGGAGCATAGGCTCATCGTTGTTGTTTGTTGGCTTTTGTCTCAAGGAGGTGATATCTTGAATAGCTTGTGAATTGGATTTAAGTGAGGCAGCACTTTGTAAAGTTGTCAGTCTTCTCTAGTCATTGAAGTCTTATGGCAAGACAGAAGTCTGAGATAACAGACTGACCCTGGCCTTTCTAAGGTTTGTTTTAGGCCCATAGGCTCATAGATTAAGAATTTATAGGGATGGGGGCGGCTAGGTGGCACAGTGAATAGATGCCCTGAAGTCAGGAGTACCTGAGTTCAAATCCGGCCTCAGACACTTAACACAAAAACTAGCCGTGTGACCTTGGGCAAGTCACTTAACCCCAACTGCCCTACAAAAAGCAAAAAAAAAAAAAAAAAAAGAATTTATAGGGACCTAGAGGGTTATGTTCTCCAACCTTGTTTTCTGGATACCTTCTGGCTTTATGAGGAGCAACATTTGACTGAAGCACATCTCCTTTTGTTCCTGCTCCCCCAGCTTGCTTTGGTGGCAGGGCATAACAATTATATGATTCTCCCAGAGTTCCTGTGAGTTTTTGAAAACATCAGCATAAAAAGAGATTCTTTCCTTTAATGCTGACAGTGTCTCCTCCTGAATTTGGAGGGTTGGGTGCAGATCTTCTCCTTAGATTTTTTTTTTTTGGTGGCACATTCATTTTTGTTCCACCACAGATTTAGGTTGGGCTTCAAATTTCGTGCCTGTTATTAGTGGACTAGTTCTGGTGATGGAATCCTTGTCAAAGAAGTGATGAAAGCAGAGCTCAGAGCCTTGACCTTAACTAGCTTCACTACTTGAGCATAACACGAAAATGCCTTCGGGAAAGGGAATTCTTTTTCCACTCTCTTGAGTGATGTTCAGAAAATTGCCAGTTGTGAGTGAATTGAGCACTCAGACCCATTGGAGTGGGGTGAGTAGGAAATGGGTAGTAGGTTGCATAGGGGATCTTTAGGCCTTGACAGCTTTGCCTAGTTTTAAGGTATTTATAGTGGCCTGGTTACTGGAAGTCAGACTGTCAGGCTTGAGCAGCCAGGTGGTTCCATGTTTAAATAAACAAGTGTGGTTTGCTTTTCTGTGTGCATTGGTAAAAATTTAAGGGATTGGAGATTCAAGGTCACTTGGTAGGTATCAAAGTATGGTCACATTGTATCAAAGTATGGTCACACACTCTTGGGAGGGAGCAGAAGAATGTTGTGGAGGGGAATGTGAGCTTTAAAGTGAAATGATCAGGGCCCCAATCCTGGGGCTGCTTCATACTTCCTGTGGGACTTTGGACAACTCAACTTATCTCTTTGGGTTTAATTTCATTTTCTGTAAATTGGGGGGGTTGCATTAGGTCAGGGGGTTCTTCACCAAGGGCTTTGGTGATTAAATGCATTCGATAAAATACATGGGATTGTAGAGGAAGCCAGTTATCCTGGAATATTGTATTTCAGTGTATTTTCTGGTATAGATTTCCAAATATTTTTTTAAAACCCTGTTTCTCAGACCCCAGGTTAAGAACCCCTAGTTCTAGTTGAACCTTTGTATTTACTTTGTTTACGTTTTGTACTTATTTGTGTTTAGGTCCTCATTCTCTAGGTCAGGGGGTGCTGTCATTTTGTCTGTTTCCCTAGTAGTGGTGGCTGGGGAGCTGACCTGGAAGCCAGGACTTGGTTTCAAGTCCTGGCTCTGACCCACACTGACTTTGTTAAAGTGGGCAAGTCACTTAACCTCTTCTTACACAAGGCAACTCTCTAAGACTCTTAAGTTGTAGAAAAAGCCTGACCCATCTTGGTAGAGGGAGTTTCCTCACCAGGGAGTCCCCTACACCCTTGACATCACTAGTCCAGGCCCTGTCTGTAGCACATTGTCTGGGACAGTAGTTGGAGCCTCTAGAAATAGTTTTTCAGTCGACTGAAATCAGCCTCGAAGGCCATATGTAATCCTGGGGGTAACCCTGGGGTTAATTTTTAAGTGTTCTAATTTAGCCTTAGTTTCAGGGGTTGCTAACTTCTCAAATCTGAATTTTGTGTAGGTGGATGAGGAGATCTTAGAAAAACTATTCTAATGCAATGAGTGCAGTATGTGTCTGGGAAATAAAGATGGGGAAAATTACAATAAGTGATTTCTCTGCCATCATCAAAGCTTTTTTGCAAAAATGCTTGCGTTCTATACAGTGAAATGAACACTTTGTTTCCTGTGATTGTAATGTTCAACCCAGTTTAACACTACTGAAATAGAAGAAATTCAGAAGGTCATTGTCATTTCTCTGAAATGTTTCTGCAAAAGCTATGTAGCTTCCCAAAGTGAGCAGTACTGCCTCCTGGAGGACTCTGGAGTGATGGGTGGGGGGGGGTTGTAGCCTCGGGTATAGTTGGGGGGCGTTGAATAAAAATAAGGGGGCAGTGGAAGCATAAAGAAAGAAGATAAGAGAATTTTGAAAAACTGTTGATGCATGTTTCATATGTTGTGTGACAGTTAAAATTGTAGTGATCACATTATTTTCCAGATAAACACACAAAATGCAAATTATAACCCATAAGTGGTCAAGTCCACTGATAGGTCTTCACAAGCGAGTGTTCACAGGTCAGTGTGTCTCGGATTGTTGGGAAGTCTGGTGTGCATCAGCAGGTATATGTACATGTAATGACTTGTTTACAGTACAATGCTATGTAGTCACATGATGCAATATTTTATCAAAATTTCAATGCAGGAAAAAACCTACAAAGTTACAATGAACTATAAATTTAAGATGTATCATTAAAAAAACTATATATTTTTTGAAACAATGTAAATAAAACAAGCTGTCAAAGGGTTAAAGAAAGTAGGTTTCCAGGGTTGTTTTTTTAAAGGGGGCAGTAGGCAAAATAAGTTTGGGACCCTCTGTTTTAGAGGAACCACCTTCATAACAGCAGGAGGGTAGGATCCTATGAACTAAAGTTCTTTTAGCCTAGAGTCAGCCCAGGAGAGAAAGAGGAAATGCCTAAGAATTAAGTTTTGAAGAACCAAAAGGAAACAATTCCCATAAAAAGGAAAATGAGAGTTGTATGAAGAAACTGGTATTGCCTGACAGAGGACTCATCAGACTTAGATTTTACAAAGATAAATTGAGGATGATAGAAAAAAAGGGAAGTACCAGAGGAGGAACAAAAGTGCCTGTAAATTTCATGTTGTCCCGACACTGTTGAGAGTACTAAAGCTTTGGAATGAGAGGTTGAGGAGGAAAGTGAAGGATTACAGAAAAAATTGTTTTCAGTTCTATGGGGGAAAGGAGAGGATCAAAGAAAGGATGTTATGGCTGCTTATAAGGACCATGGGACCATGATGGCCAATGCAGGGGACAAGACAGACCTGCTTGTTTCTTATTTTACTCCTGTTTTCTCTACTAAGGAGAATGATTTTGGACTAAAAAGCATAGAACAATATTGGCTAAAAGCTAGTTGCTCCTTAAGATAACGAATACTATTGGCTAGCATTTGTGTAGGGCTTTAAGGTTTGCCAAGTGCTTTACATATTTTATTTCATTTAGTAAGAGAGCAGCTAGCAGCCCTAGATACATTCAGGGTATTTGGCCTAGATGACCTACATTTTTGAGGACTGAAAGAACTGGGGATGTAGTTGCTTGAACTCATTGTCAATAGTAATATTTTTTCCAAATAGTATTTTATTTTTTCCAATTACATGTGAAGACAATTTTTAATACTCTTTTAAAAATAAAATTCTGAGGTCTAAATTTTCTCCCTCCTTTCCTTCCCTCCCATCCCCAATGTGGCAAACAATTTGATATAGGTTATAGATGTACAATTATGGAAAACATATTTCCATACTAGTCATGTGGTGAAAGAAAAAATAGAAGAAAAGGAAAAAAAACCATGAGAAAATAAGGAAAGTAAAACTAGTATACTTCAGTCTGCATTTAGAGTCCATCAGCTGTTTCTCTGGATGTGGACAGTATTGTCCATCCTGAGTCTTTTGGAATTGTCTTGGGTATTGCTGAGCAGAGCTAAGTCAATCCTAGTTTATCGTCACATAATGTTGCTGTTTGTCAGTCGTAATTTGAAGATTGTGGAAGAGAGAGCTACTAGAGGGCTGAAGAAGAGCATGTGTCTGGATTTTCAAAAAAAGAAAAGAAGAAGTAGGCTCTGCAAACTGTAAGTCAGCCAGTCTCACTTAGATTCTTCGAAAAGTCAGTAAACAATAGTCAGTCTCTAGATAAGGAAGTGGTGACCATAGAGCCAACCTGGGTTCATCAAGGTTAAAGGCTTCCTTTTTTGACAAGGTCATTAAATGATGCTCAAAGAGAATGCCGTATATATACTAGATTTTAGCAAAGCATTTGATAAACATATTTTATGGAAAAGATAGAAAGAGGTTGGCTAGAAAATTATATGGAGAGATGGATTTGGTTGAATGACTGGAATGAGAATAATCATTAATTCTATGATATCAGCTTTGCATATCTCCTCTAGTAGAGTGCTTCAGATAACTGTGCTTGGCTCTATGTTGTTTAATAGTTTTCATAATAACTTGCAGAAAGGCTTAACTGGTAGGTGATACCTTTGAGGGTTATCCAGGGTTCTGGAGTCCTTCATACCCAGGATCCAGAAAGATAGTGGCAAGTCAAAGCACTGGGCAAGTTATAACTGAGCACCTTTTGGGATGTAAGTATATGAGGTAGGGCAGAGACATCAAACATGGGCCTCAAGCAGCCAGCAAAACACCCAAGTAGGCCAGAACCAGATTAAAATATTGTTGGAAAATTAAAAAAAAAATAAAAATACAGTATGAAAGAATGTTAATTCATAGTTTTCTAAGTCAGTGTGTAGCCAGCATGGATCTGTTTCTGTTGAAGGTTGATGTCACTTATTTGAGTTTGATGCTATACAGGTACCCTCATGAACAACCATGTGAACTACTACACTACTCTGTATTACTGTGTCCTTACTAATTCATTCTTCATTTTTCCAGGTTCCAAGGCAGTCTAGTGGGTATGTTATGGAATAATCTTATCCATTACCAAACTACAGAAAATTTGCTCAGCTCCCACTCTAAAGAAAAATCAGCAATTCCCCCCCCCCTGTTTTCTGGCTTTCCCCTTTCACTCAAAAAGCCAGAATTTACAGGTTTAGCCAAGCTCACTGTTACCAGTCAACAAGTATTTATGAAATACCTACTATGTATCAGACAGTGTGTCAGATGCTGGGATACAAAGAATAAAATAATCCTGAGTCAAGGAGCTTGCATGTTGCCAACTGAGAAAAAAAATGTACATATATTAGCATATTCATAATAAATCTAAGGTAGTTAAGTACAGTGTTGTTAGGGAGGTCAGGCACTGTCATTTGGGAGGATCTGGAAAAGGCTTTGTGTGGTAGGTGGGACTTGAGTTCTGTCTTGAAGAAAAATAATTCATTGAGGTGAAAAGAGAGTCAGAAGATAGGGAAATAAGGGATAGATTTCCACGTGATGAGTAGAACAATTTGCCACACAGTTTGTGTTAACATTGTCAAATAATATGGACGCTCCAATAAACATTTAGGTAAGATATAGTAGCTTGCAATGGGAGGTGAAAGAACAGAATTGGTCACTGGGATTTTTCTCATCAGTACCTCAAATGCCTACTGCCGTGTAGGTGTCAGCCGCCGGTGTTAGCCCCAGTCCACTCTATTTTGCTCTGGAGGTTTGGCAACTCATCCATTTGTGTCTCACTCTTGCCTCTCTAACTCTGTTTGTCACCCTCAAACTTGGGCAAAAATTTCTTTCTCAGAAAACAGAGAAACCACAAAAGAAAATGAACTGTCCTTGGAGTCTATCATTGGTGTTGCCCCAGGGTTCTCTCTCCTAATAATGTCTTCCAAAGTCTCTGTGATCCTTAGAAGAGGCAAAGTCTCTGGTCATAGGGTGTCCACTAAAGTCTTTGTGATCTTGTGTTTTAGCCTTACAGGACTACATGAATAAGGCAAAATTTGATAGGTATAAATGTAAATTCTTTTACTTGGGTTCAAAAAACCAACCGCTCAGGTGCGAGGCAGAAGTCATGGTTAGAACATCAGTTTTTATGAAAAAAATCTGGGATATTTATTGGACTGGACTCTTATGGGTAAACAGTGTGCTATATAGTAGCCAAAAAATTTAATTTGATCTTAGACTGAAGTAAGAGAAAAATAAGGAAGTGATATTATCCTGGCCTTGAAGACTACAGCTGGAAGATTATTTTCATATTTGGGCTCACAGTTTAGGAAACAGATGAATGAACTTCAGAATGTTTAGAGGAGGGCAGCCGGAAAGGTGAAGGCCCTTGCATCCGTGCCATATGAGGGAGGGTCAGTTCAAGGACCTTGGGAATGTTTATCCTGGAAAAGAGAAGACAGGAAGACAATAGATGTTTTCAAACACTTTAAAGGCTGCCGTGTGGAAGAGAATTCAAGCTTGTGGGGTAGAGTAATGAGGAGAAGTTGTAAAAGGGCAAATACAGGTTTGATATAAGGAAAAACTTCCCAACAAAGAAGTTGAAGTAGAGCTGCTTTGGGGATGAAATAGGGCAGCTAAGTGCTGTAGTGGATACAGTGCCAAGCCTGGAGTCTAGAAGACTCATCTTTATGAGTTCAAATCCAGCCTCAGACACTTACTAACTGTGTGACCATGGGCCCATCACTTAACCTTGTTTGGCTCAGTTTCCTCATCTGTAAAAATGAGCTGGAGAAGGAAATGGCAAATCACTCCAGGATCTTTGCCAAGGAAACCTCAGATGGGGTCATGAAGAGTTGGACATGACTGGAACCGCCGAACAACAAAAGAATTCCTTTTCACCAAAAATCTTCTTCAAGCAAAGGCTCAATGAACATTGGTTTCATGTGTTTAATGGAGATTATTTTCCAGATACAAATGTACTAAATGGCCTCTGAAGTCACTGCTGGCCCTGAAATTCTGTAATACTATGAAAGCTGTATTTGAGTTTACCCATCTTGAGCATTGCGTTTGGGTGACAAGGCCTTAAATATAACCTCTTGTTGGAATGCTAACCTTTTCTCATTCTTCAGACCGTTGTTACTGAGAACTTTAAAAAAATGTTATTTTTTATTTATCTTATCCAGCTATTCTAGCTATGGCAGCATCAAAGAAGAAGGCAGGAAGTAGAGTAGAGAGGCCTCCAAGTTAAGTGTAAAAGTTTTTGAAAACTTTTGAGTATTTAAATACAGATTCTTAATTTGAAATGCACCTAAAGTAGATTAGTTGTGTTGAAGGCAATTTTTAATTTTTAAAAAAATGAACATTTTTGTTCACATTCTTTAGCCATGCCAACAAGCCTGTAACTAATGAACTTTCCAATGAGGGCAGTGAGTGATAATTTCGTTCCTACCATTGTTTTACTTAAAAACACTTTGGAGTATATAAGTAGGATTCCATTGCATTTTTCCATCTCCCATATCCAATAATGTGGGTCAGCTTAATAAACATTTACTAATGACGCCTTGTATTCAAGGTACTATGCTAATTGTTGGGGATGGAGATACAAAGATGAAAAACAGGGTAGTACTTGCTCTAAATTAACTTATTGTCTGACATTTGAGGGATGGGGGAGGGGGGGAAGTATTTGGCTTTCACAAGTATGATAGAAGGAAGAATGTGTTAAGGACAAAGAGAAGCCTGGCAAAGGGCTATAAAAATTTTATGGCAACATTGAGAAAGAAATATGCCAACTCTTCCTCCTGGCCCTTTTTGTCAGAGGTTACGGAATAAGGAGCATACACCTTTAGAGTGAGTGCCAAGACCTAAGGTACCCTCAGGAAGAAGCTAACTTTCAGTGAGTATCAGAAGATTCGAGAAATGTGAGGGGAAGAGATCTAAGAGAGATGGGCAATTAGAGGACTCGGTGCAAGGGGAGGGAAAAGGAGGCTAGGGCCAGGGTAAGGTTAGGGCTGAGTTTATAATTGGGGAATGATGGAAGTGGCAGATGGCTGCCAGTGGGTACTGCCTTCCCTGCTGATCCCAGGCATCTTTTGTAGCTTGGGTCCCAGGCCAGGCGTTTTACCAGCTGACTCTGAACGTTTACATTCTTACCAGGTATCTCAGGGGTAGACTCGTTTGTCCATCATTAGGTACAGTGTACAATTAACAGTTTGACAGTTTAGATGTTTAGCGAATAAATCAAATGTTTGTTTAGTGAGTAAATCAAACATCAAACTAGATGTTTGAGTGGATCATAAGCTCAGCATAGGCCAGTTATATGATCTGGCTGCTAGAAAGTTTAAATTTAAGTTCATGTCAGAAAATTGTCTGATTTTTAGTTCACTATCAACTGAATTTTGTGGTATGTGCTGCCATGGCTAAAAAAGTTTACTCTGCCACATGATGACTTCAGTACAAAGGTGGTGAGAGGGAAGGACAGGGAGAAAAATATGAGAAAATATTGTACACAAAAAAGGAGAAAGACCAAAAACTTGTCCATCTACCATTTTTAGTGCTCAAATAACTTTAATACATCATCATGATTGGAAGTCTCATCCTCCATATCATGAATGCTTTGTTCTAAGAAAAGAATTAGGAGGGGCCAGACCTGGCCAGCTCCAAATAACATCTTTAAAAATGAAAGTGATCACATCTTCATGAATATGTATATCCCTGTGTCAGCTATCTGTGCCATGTCAGACTGCAGACCCCTCAGGACTAAGAACAGGATTTATAATAAAAAGATGGAAAGGTTGCATTGTTCTGTAATTAGTAAGATTCATGCTGGAATTGGTTAAATTATTATAAATCACATATGGCGAGGATACTAGAAATTATATTGGCTATAATAATTTAATCCAACAGTCAAACTAATGTAAATCACTTGCTACAACAGGAACATCAAAAAAGTTCAAAGAGCTCCTCAGTCAACAAATATTTGATTTACTCACTAAACAGAGAAAGATAGCTGCCAAAAGCAGTGCCTTATTAGAATATAAATGTTTGGGGGAAAAGGATGATGGCCGTCTATGAGCAGTGGTGTCTCATAAAGCAGAGATGAGTGGAGGGCGAAAGCAGTCCAAAGAAAGGCTGGCAACACATCCAAGCTATCCCAAGAACATTTACAGATGAAAATGGAAGGAAGCCTATGAATGGGAGAGAAAAAGGAAAAGAATTGCAAACACCATTGCAACAAATCACTTTTCACCACTTTTGGACCACACCATCTCATTTAGGAGAAGAAGAAAAAACACTAGAGAAAACAAAGATGGGAAAAACATCTGACCTGGTTCAAACATATATAAAAGAGGTCAGTACTAGAAGAGTATGATGTCAGGGCATTGAGGGACCGATTTACAAGATAACTAAAGGAGGAGAAGAGACAACTCATGGGGGGAAACCACTTTGGACTTTATAACAAGTGACCAAGAAAATGACTTCCAGTCTCTCTACCTATATTTCATTTCTACAAAATCATTATGAGGGTCATTTGTATGTATAAATTGAGGGTGTCCTTCATGAGAATCTTAGAAGGGAACAAACAGGCTTTTGCCATGACATTCCATAATTGACTATATAGTTACCATATCAAAGTTGACTAAAAGATGTAGAAATATTAAAGAAGCCATTGTCTTCTCTCTCTTACTTGTCGATTACAGAAAAAATGTTCCACTGGGCAGAGCAAAAGTTGCATTACAGGTTCTTTTACCACAAATTGACTCCCATCAGTACATCAGGGTGATTCAAGACTCCTTGAAGATGTCATATCATCTGTTCAATGACCTAAACATCAGGTGTGGCATAAAACAGGGAGATGCATACTCACCAAAACTATTCACCACTATTATAGAGGAGATCAGGCATGAGGTTCAAATTAGGAAAGATGATGAGGTCCTCCAAATGTTCATCTATTTGCAGATGGCATTATACTGATTGTTTCTAGCCCCAAGACATTGGAGAGCCTCATAGAAAAGCTCTGTAATTGCTCAGAAGCCTTTGACTTGTTCATCTCTGTGGGAAAAATCAACTGAATGAAGTAGAATGTTTATTGTCTGAATTCAACATTTACCTGAACGAATACCTTACAGAGCTTTACAACAGAATATATATCTGGAATAGGCAATATTGATCAGTGGAAAGCTGGGCCTAGAGTTGAAGGGGTAGGAGAGTGGACTGGATTGATTTTAAGAGATTACAAAGCCTCTTTTCTGACTCTCAGCTTCCCACAACAGTAAGACCCATCTTTTCAATGCAGACATTTTACTGGTGTTGCTATATAGCAGTGAGCCTGGGACGCCACTGCCTTTGAGGAACTAGAGATGAGCATCACTCGGAAGACCATGGAAGGGCATGGAGTGGCTGTGAGCAGGCTGTAGCATAAACCAGCAAGGGACTCTGGGATGAACAGGCATAAAGAATGTCATTCAGCAATTAATTGTACACCAGAAAAAGAAGATGGACTGGTCAGGTGGCAGGAGGAAGGGATGACAGGTAGACATCCAGAGTAGAATGTTTCACTAGTGCCTTTACAATGTTGTGTGAAAGAAAGGAAAACCTCTGTTATGTTGAGTGGACCCCTTGTGGGAAGATATGAATGAGAAACACAAGATGAGTTCCGATCTGCATTATTGATTTGGAGCTCCCCAGAGCTATGAGATCACAAATCTAGAGTGTTTGTGTCTTCCTAAATTTTAAATTAGTCTTTCTCTTCGGTGAGGAAGATAGCTAACATTGTTAGGTTCATTTCTCAGTTTACTTGCTGTGACATTCAGCTGGGTTTTAATCATTGAACTCTTTGTCTTGGTGAGTATAAATTCTGAAGCATTGGAATCTCCCACCAGCCTATTTGATCTTCTAGGAAAGGTGAATATCTCAGAGGAAAAGATGCCTTTCCTCTATTGTTCACAACCTGCTGGAGCCTTTGGGTTGTCCAGCTATCCTGAGTGGGTTTTTAAAGGCCAGAGAGTGACAGTAAGAGTTTATCTAGACTGCTGCCTCAGCAGTTTAGCACATCTGGTTTTCCTCTTGGGGGTCCCCCAGCATTTGTGAGTGTATTGAAACAGGAGCATAGTGTCAGACTGGCCGGAAGACTGTCTACAGGCACAAATGGTATTGGATCAGATAAAAAAGCAGGCTCTCCCAAGGCCTCTTAACAACAGGAAACTTTCCAGATGACGGGTCTGTTAGGCCCATCACTCATGGACTTTCCTTCTCCCCCACCCCTCCTGGCCCTGGATGCCCTCCTTATTTGTTGACTTTACAGAGCTTTGTTTCCTTCCAGGGGAATGATGGAATAAGACATTCTCTGGGTTGCTAATGCTTAATTAATGGGGAAGCCATTGGAAGCTTCCAGTAGTACCAGGAAGCCTTTAAACTAATCCTTTGTTAGTATAATTGTTGCTAGAGACCCCTGGGAAAAGTTGGATTAAAAAAAATCAAAACCACAACTGTTTTGTATAGTTGTCTTCTTTTTTTTAAACTGTGGCCCTTGGCAAATTTCCTAGCAGGCTACCCACCCATCACAAGCTGTAGTGGGTGGACCAGTCTCTCTAGTTTTAGGGGGGAAAAAAAGTGACATTTATTGCCTACACCTAAATGAATAATAGTGGCAATTTGTAACTAAGAAACTTTTTTTTATGACAACCTTTCATCCACAAACAAAACAAATACCACAGGCTCTGAAGTATGCTTAGGAAGTACACTGTTGGATCCCAGTTTGTCCAGCAGAGCATCTTTGAGTGTTGACATCCAGGTTGGTCAGAAACAGATCTTTCTAGTCAGTTTATCCTTCTGTAGAGAGCAGTAGGATTTTGGCTCTGCTCACCTGGTGGTGGTGACAACTTTCAGGGGAAGCAACTAGCTTGGCTCTGCCCCAGCTCATTCTCCCTAGGGGTTGGACAGGCATTTTCATGAGCTGCTCTGAGGGTAAGGAGAGACACAGGGGACCAGCGGCTAGTTTTTAAATTGGGATCTGCACTGGTAGATGGCTTTGGGAGGAGTTCTCAGAGAAAAGCCTTGATCTTCTTGGGCTCCCAGAGGCACAGTTAAGAGCAGTGAGTAGAAGCTGAGAAGAGGCACATTGAGTGTGGTTGAGTGTAAGGGATAATTTTCTGTTAATTAGAACTTTTGCCTTGGGAGGAAGTAGAACACTCCGTTCCTTGTCCACTTCATTGGAGACTTCACAGCAGAAACTGAAATAGGGGATCTGGTTTGGCTACTGGTTTTACTAGGTGTCCTTAAGGTCCCTTCCAGTTCTGTGGTTTTGTGGGCTCTGTCCTCACATTCAACAGCTCTTGATGGCCTTTATGTGGTTTTGAAAAACGCAAAAGCAATTTGAATTTTCCTCAGAAATTTTTATCTAATGATTGAACCTAGAAGCATACTGATTATCTACTGGTGAATGAGCTCTAAATCTTCAAAAATAAACCCAGATTCATACTAAGATAAGCAGTGACTGTCAAGTGACTTTATTCTGAATACATTACCAGAAAAGGGAAATATACTAATAATGTTGCCTAAACAAATTGGCTTACCTTTAGCTCAGAAAATACAGTTAAGATTATGTAGGATGAAACCATATGATATTGAGGACGAATATTTGGTGCATTGTCCTTTCTGTCCATTACTTGTGTATTTGTTCTCATTTCGCAAGTGTCCATAAACTCTGACTCTTATTTAGAAAAGTCTTGTTACGTATTCTTGGTTGCTATCTCTCTGTAAACAAGTTCATGCCTGATGAAATGCTGTTTATCCCTCTTGCAGTGGCAGGATTGGATTTTTGGAATAAATAGCTTATTTCCTTCTTTCCTTCCATCCATCTTTTCTTCCTTCCTTCCTTCCTCCCTCCCTCCCTCCCTTCTTTCCTTCCTCCCTCCCTTCCTCCCTTCCTCCCTTCCTCCCTTCCTCCCTTCCTCCCTTCCTTCCTTCCTTCCTTCCTTCCTTCCTTCCTTCCTTCCTTTCTTCCTTCCTTCCTTCCTTCCTTCCTTCCTTCCTTCCTTCCTTCCTTTCTTCCTTCCTTTCTTTTTCTTTTTCAGTAACAAGAGTAGGAATATTTAAGTGATTGATTTTTAGCATTTTTCTGGAAGTAGGAGAGGCCAGCCCCCATTCTTTCTGGGGTTTCTTCACAGTTAAGTAATTTCCCTCCAAAGAAAACTTGGCATATAGGAAACCAGCTCTAAGAGTGAAAATATTTTTATATTCCATTACAACCATCTTGGCCTTTTACAAATTTTGTGTGGTAAATTATTTCTGGTTTCCAGAAGGTGCTCATAAATAGATGGAAAAAATGAATTTGAAGTTAGGAAACTAGAGCAAGGAGGATGAGAAGTCCTTAGTCATCCTGAACACCTGGGGTAATACTTGGTGATTGGCTATAGGCCTCACCTGCCTGTGCATTGGCTTCCTACACACAATTCTATTTTTAAAAACAGAATCTTCAGTATGGCCCTTATAACACAGTCACTGCCCCTAAATATTTACCCTTTTGATGAAAACTGTTATGATGAATCATGCCAATATTTCTGTTTATATTTCTGTTTGGTGTGTGTGTGTGTGTGTGTGTGTGTGTGTGCGCGCGCGCGTGTGTGCGTGCATGTATGGAGGGTCCTTGGAGATGGAAGTATTTTCATGTGATTAAATAGGAATGATGGAGTTTAAGAAACCTACAGTTTTGACTTGCTTTCAGTGAGGTCCTTGTCATAGGATCTTAGAACTAGGGCCAGGAGTGCTGTCAGAAGCCATAGAAATTACTTCCCATCTTCCAGACGTTGTGCCAAGCACGGTATCCAAAAGGCAAAAGCAAAAGCATCCTGAACCCTCAAGAACCTTATATTCTGACTGGGGCAATGAGATGTCCAGAAATATGTATATTCAAGGTATATGCAAAAAATATGTCGTGTGCAAAGTATGCAGCAAAAAAGACTTGAGAAGGTGCTGACGGCTGAGGGGTTAGCCTGGGAGAAGGTAGTATTAGAGCCGTCTTGAAGGAAGCCATCCGTTCTAAGTATTTTACAGATGTGAAAACTGGGGTGTGAGGAGATCAAGTGTTTTGCCCAAAGTCATTCAGTTATCATTAGAGGGGGGGATTCGGAATTTGAACTCAGGTCTCATCGCTGGATACTTTCCAAGATTTTAGTTTATAGAAAGAGCTTTCAAGAGAACTTTTCTTTCTTTTACCTTCATTCATTTTATTTTGTACCTGGCACTATGTATCCTTGAAATGCAGTACATGATTTTTCTTCCAGGCTTTCCCTTCTCACTGAATATTCCCTGAGGTGAACTGAGTATGTTAATATATTTCATAAGTCAGTGCTCTGACTCCTTAATCACCTCTAGGTCTTGGCTGAGTTTCTTGTAGGTTCTTTATTTATATCTACTGTAGATTGCAGAGAAGTTTCTCAAATTGCATGTTTCAGGTGTGACTTTCATCAGAAAAGAAGTAAATGGCTGTTGGAGAGTCCTGAAAATGAATTTAATTTTAGAAACTGTGTTTGCTGCATGTGTCTTACTTAACCCCTTAATAAACTTCTTGCCTATCAACAGTTTATTGAGACTTAGAAGTAAGCCTTTTGGGGAAAACCGAGGGACTGCCACCTCCAGCAGCGCTTTCCCTGGATAGCGTTTCAAGCTTTCTAACCATTGAATATTTTTCCTTTGTCTAGGATCCTTGTGTGAAACATGTCTGACAAGATGTCTAGTTTCCTTCATATTGGAGACATTTGTTCTCTTTACGCAGAGGGATCAACAAATGGATTTATCAGCACATTGGGGTAAGAGTCACTGATGTCGTATGTGACAGGCTTAAAAAAAATCTTTATTTCAGTAACCTTAGTTTAAAAGTCCTATGGAAGGATTTTGTATGACTATGATCACTTTTTTTTACCTGGCTAGAAGAAGTATGATGGTATAAAGAGTAGGATGGTTGAAATCTATAGCTAATTTATTTTTTTCCCTTTCCTTCCTCCCCCCACCCCCACTGAATTCTCTAGCTAATTTCAAACTTCATTTTAGTCATAAGTTTTTTTTTAAATCTTTGTCACAAAAAACTTTACTGAAATAAAATATAGCATGAATTTAGAAAGAGTAAAGCCTCACAAGTGCAAGAGAGGAGGAGGATGTAGCTAGACAGCAGTTCATCTGAAAAAGGTCTAGAATTTTCAGTGGACTGAAGCTCCATGTTCATAGTATGACACATCCCCCCACCCCCATCCAGTCCCTGCTCCCCAAGCTCGTATTATCTTAGACTCTGTGGAGAAACATCAGGTCCAAAAAAGGGAGCTGATAGCACCACCTTTTTCTGGTAAAACTACTTATGTATTGATGTCTTCACTTCTCAGTGGTTCATTTGAGAAAGCATCAAATTTGTCCAGAAGGAGATGACAGGAGGCCGTACTATATGAGGATTCCTTGGCAGACTTGGGGGTGGATAGTTTAGAGAATGGGAAGACCTGGGCAGGGGTGGGGGGTGGTGTGACATCATAGCTATATTTAGATGTTTGAAGGGTTGTCATGGGGAAGAAGGAATAGTCTTGTAGCAAGTTGACTGACTTAAAAAAATGGAGATCTTTGATTTTTTAAATATAATTTACTTTTTCCTAATGCATCCTATTTCCCTTTGTCCTCCCAGAAATGGGGAACTTTCCCATCCTTATATCTAAGAATTTTTAAAAAAGGGGGACAAGTTCAGCAAAATACCACCTGCTTCTGACATAATATATAGTGTTCCTTACCCGTCATGTTTAATCTCTTCAGAGTAGGAAAAACGACTCTTTCTCATATTTCTTCTTTGGAGTCAAGCTTGATCATTATAATTTACAACATTTAATTTTAATGTTGTTTTTGTTCTCCTATGTATTGGTATAGTTACTGTATATAATGGTTTCCTGGTTCTCTTTTGTATCAGTTCATATAAGTCTTCCCATGTTTCTCTATAATTAATCACATCCATTTTTTCTTCTAATATAGTAATATTCCAATATATTCTTATACCATTAATTGTTTAGTATTCGTTCAACTTTGCCCCAGAGGGCAGAACTAAGGAGTAGTGGGTAGAGTTTCAAGGTGACAGCTTTTGGTTTCGTGTGAGCAAAAAGTTTCTAAAAAATTAGGGCAAACCTTGGGGCAGCTAGGTGGTGCAGTGAATAGAGAACTGGCCCTGGAGTCAGGAGGACCAGAGTTCAAATCCAGCCTCATATACTTGATACTTATTAGCTGTGTGATCTTGGGCAAGTCACTTACCCCCAATTGCCCTGCCTTCCTTCCTCCAAAAAAAAAAAAATTAGAGCCATCCAACAGGCTTCCTCAGGGATTAGTGGATTCCTCCCTACTCTTGGTCTTTAAGTGAAAGTGGGATGACTTTTCATCACTGATATTTCATAGTGTTCTTACTAGTGTTCTCACTAGACCAACCTCTGGTTGGTCCAGATGACCTCCGAGGTCTCTTCCATCTCCAAGGTTCTCTAATTTAGAATCTTGACTAGAAATGTATTATAATTTTAACTGGAATGTGGCTGAAGTTTACTTTTTATCTGTGGGAAAAACTTACCAAGCCAATAATGAAGAAAGATTCCAGGGTGAATTTTTACCTACTTAGCAGAACAAGCTGTTTTCAGGTACTTGAGGTGTTTTTAATTGTGTACCAATAATACACAGTGGTTACAGTAGGAGCAGAGGCCCCAGCTGCTAATTAGAATGGACTCATCCATTCGGTTAAACTTGAACCTCTTTGCCTTTCTCTTTTAACTGCATTTCTTTTTTATTTTTTTTTTAAATTTTTATTGATATAATTTGTTGTTACATTGCCTGATTTCTTCTAGTACCCCCTCCCTTCAGGAGAGCCATTCCACATAACAAAGACTATTTTCTAAATAAAAAAAAAAAGAATGAAGAGAAAAAAAAAAACCTCTCACAATGGATAAGCAGTGGTTTGGGGGGGTTTTGTTTTCTTACTCAATTTGTAACTTTATTTTATTTATTGGATTATTGAATCAATTCACATGTAAAATTAAAAGTTAGGTTTATATTTTTATCCTTGTCTCTAATAGGCTTTTTTTCTGAACTGCAATTTTTTAAAAAATCATCATCTTTAAGTGATTTTTGTTTAAAGGATTTTTTTGTTTCGTTTGAAGGATTGATGTTTCTTAAGTTATTTTTGTGTAATCTATTTTAAGGAAACTCTATTTCCATAGTTCTCTTTATTCTTAAACTTCTCTGTCTATTCCCTAACTGATAAATGCTTAAAGGATATGAAGAGGGAGTTTTCAGAAGAAATCAAAGCTATCAGATGAAAAACCTCTCTAAAATAACTACTGATTAGATGCAGCAGTTCTCAACCTGTGGGTTATGTTCAGTTTGTAACAATGAAAAAACATCCTGCATATCAGATATTTACATTACGATTCATAACAGTAGCAAAATTACAGTTATGAAGTAACAACAAAAGTATTTTTATGGTTGGGGGTCACCACAACATGAGGAACTGTATTAAAGTGTCTCAGCATTAGGAAGGTTGAGAACCACTGGATTAGAGAAATGCAAATGAAAACAGTTCAGGGGGGCCACCTCACACTTATCATATTGGCTAATGTGACAGAAAAGGAAAATTACAAATGTTGGAGGGGATGTGGAAACATAGGGCACTAATGCATTGCTGGTGGAGTTTTGAACTGGTTCAGCCATTCTGGAGAACAGTTAGAACTGTGCCCAAAGAATATACTCTTTGTGCACACTCTTTGACCTAGCAATACCGCCTTCTAGGTCTGCATCTCAAAGAGATCAAAGAAAAAGGAAAAGAACATGTATATACAACAGTATTTATAGCTGCTCTTTTTGTGGTGGCTAAGAATTGGAAATTGAGGGGATGCCCATCAATTGTGGAATGACTGAATGAGCTGTGGTATATGATTATGATGGAATACTGTTGTGTTTATAAGATGAGAAGTAGGATGATTTCAGAAAAAACTAGGAAGACACATTCGAAATGATGCAAAGTGAAGTGAGCAGAACCAGCAGAACCTTCTACACAGAAGCAGCAGTGCTGTTTTAATGATGGATGATTATGAAAGGTTTTAGCTACTCTGATCAATACAGTGGTCCCAGGTAATTCCAAAGGATTCATGATGAAAACTGCTGTTTCCCTCTGGAGAGAGATCTGGTGGAGCTGAGTGCAGATCAAAGAATACTGTTGTTCATTTTCATTATTTTTTGCCTTTTCCTTCCCTACATGGTTAGTACAGAAATGTTTTGAGTGATTTCACAGGCAAAGTGAGTATCATATTACTTGCTTTCTCAATGGTTGGGGGAGGGAGAGAATCTGGGACTCAAAATTAGTTGATTAAAATCTTACTATCCTCTTCTCATCTTTAACTTATTTTGTTAGTTTTTAAATATTCTGTGTCTTCTTCTGAAAAGGATTTCTTTATCTTGTTATCTTTATTAGTTCTCTGTTCTTTCAGTCATGATCCTTATATATCTTTATTTCTTCTTTAGTCCGAGTTACTCATATAATTAAGGCTTTTTCTCTTTTGCTTCTTTGGAGAGATTTGCTAAAGCAGATTCAAGTTTTTCAGTTGTATCAATTATTTCTCCTGTGTAGGCCATACACTCTGCTTTGAAGATTCTTATTTCTCTCTTGGACCATTCATAAACATTCTGCTGTGATTTCATACTCTTCTGGGAATCCAAAGTTTTTGCTCTCTTGGGAATGATCATGTGTTGCTTCATTTTTCTTTGTGTTATATTTACTCAGAAATTTCTGGGTTTGTTTAGATGCCATCTTCCCTTCAGTTATTAATAGCTGACCTGTTGATTTATCTGCATGTACTCTACTTTTTAAACAGAATTTTCTTCTGGGATCTTTGGTAACTTCAGTCTTTTTCTTTTATTCTGCTATAATTCAGCTTTTGATTCCTTTTCTTTTGATGAAAGGATGGAACTCAAAGGTATCTCTGTCTCTTCCCCACCACACTAAGGAATTCAGTTTTCATTAGCTTCAGTCCCTACACCAAGTGAGGTCAGTGAGTACAGAGTTGGTCCCAGCTAGATCCTAGTCTCCTTTCCTTCTGGCCTGGTGTAGCACTCACACACTGGCACCCTGTTTTGGTCTTCTCTTTTCTTTTGTTTGGTGGCTGAGTGTCTCAGGCAAACCAAACTTCTGATTTCTGATACCTCCAGCTCCTCTGTGGTCATTAACCAATCAGCAGTCTCTCACAATGCTTTATTGCCACAGAATGTTTAATTTGGAAGCAGGTCTCAGTGCCACTTGGGAAGAGCCATTTTCAACCCTTGGGGAGGGTGGCAGCAATGGGGCCTGGTGCTCCTCTCAGGATGGATGAGACATTGGTGAATCCCCCTGGGGCTTGGAGCTCTGAAAAAAGCTGCTTGTTCTTACCTCCTGCCACTGAGACGTCTCTTTTAGTTATATTTCAAAGCAACCTAACTGCATGTCTTTAAAGCTGTCCAGGAATTCCAACTTGCCACATGACTTCAGAGTGGCCATCCCCTTATTATTCCAAGTTGTGGTTTTATGATATTAGAATTTCATCTTGCCCCCAATTCTCCCTGGATGTATCCTTGAGTCCTATATAATTTCCCAAAGAGGTGACAGTAGATTAGAGAAACAGGACCAGTTAGATATGAGAAGCAAGCAACCAACTGGTTAAGTATTCCCTAAATAATCAAGAACTGCCCTTAGTTTCTCTTTAAGTACAAAGGCATGAGCCCAGGCTCTGTTACTTCCTGACAGTAACTATTCTGAAAGTATTTGAGAGAGAATAACCACCAGCTTTCCTAAGACCCCAGTCCTGGTGGCAGTTTGATGCTTCTATTCATTCCTATATATTGAAAGTGTACTTGACTCTCTTAGGTTATTTCTGATGAGATCATTTCCTGACTGTCATTTAAACAGCCAGGAGTTTGTCCTAGGCATTATATCATTAGCCTTCAGCTCTTTAGGAGTGTCTATGGAGCAAGATTCGTTTTAGTGTTGAACATTGGCCCTTTGGTCTTATTTTTCTTTTGAAAAAAAGTTTTTTAAAATTCCCTCTGCTCTTCATTCCTCTGGGCTGTATGCTGACTTCTCCGCATTCATGTAGCTTAGTAGGTCAGCTCGAAGGTGCTGGATGGTAAGTAATCACTGGGAGTGGGCAGAGACAGCTTGGGCATTATGAGCAGGGTCAGACTCTAAACTTTTCTTAATGTGATCTCTGTTTTTTGCTGGTACAAACTCCTTTACGTCTCATGTATTGCATTTAGTTGACTGCTCATAGAACTAGAGCTAGGAAGCCTACAGGCCATCCAATCCAGTGCTCTCATGCTGCAGACAAGAGACAGAGTAATTGGAGGGATTTGCCCAGTCAACCAGGTTTTAAGAAGAGATGTGAACTCAGATCCTTTTTAGATCTTAACATTGTACCATGTTGTAGCAGGACAGTGGTTTTAAACAGAAGAACCAGTGGGAGATTTGCAGGTGAAATTAGATTTAGGCGTCCTCATTTATTATTATTTTCTACATTAATTTGGTCTTTGACCTTGGGAAATTCAAAGTTTATAACAGGACTGTCCGTGGTACCGTGGTACCATGGTACCATGGTAACTGTTGGAGCTCTCTTTATCTGGGCACCACGTAAGCACAGGACAGTAAAGCCAGAAAGTATTAAGTACTTTCTGTGTCCCAGACTTTACACATACCATCTCATTTGACCCTTACCACAGCCTATGAGGTAGGTGCTGCCCATGACCCCCCCGTTTTATAGAAATGCACACTGAGGTAAAGAGAATGACTTGTCCATGGTCCACATGGTAACATAACTAGGGAGTGTCTGAGGCCAGATGTGAAGTTGGGTCTTCCTGATGTCAGGCCCAGTGATCCATTACACCATCTAGTGCTTCGAGATTTACAGAGCACTTTACCTGTTGTTACCTCATTTGAACCCAGCAGTTATGAGAAAGTTACTCCCGAAATTCAGAGAATTTAAGTGTGCCTAAGTTTGTGTCATCAAGCCCATCACATCTAGTGTGACCAAGTGAATGTTTGGAAAGGATAATGGAAAGTGAGCATTGTTGGTTGTATCGGCACTTGAAGAACGAACCTCTCTCCTTTCCTCCTTCTTCTCCCTAACTTCCTTCTCCCTCCTTTTTTCCCCTCAGAATTGTTTTAATTTGCACTATTGGCAGTTTGGAGTATTTCTTTAATTGAGGGTCAGTATCTTGGATCTCTTCTTTGAAAGCTTCCTGTTCACGTTCTTTGACCTATTGAGGAATGGCCCTGAGTCTTATAAATTGGAATCAGTATCTTTTATTTCTTGGTTACAAAACGTTATTGGAGAAACTTATTGCAAAGATTGTTTATTAGGGTATTATTTTTGAGTTTTACTGCATATTAGTTTTAGTTAGTTTGTGTTAGTTTTAGTTCTTGAGATATTTATGTTTTTTAAAAAGATAATTCTTTGGGCCTTTTAACTGATATCTGAGATAGGCATTGCAAAATTAAACCTGTACATTAAATTTGGAATATAATTGCAGTCATATATAGAAGCATATTAAATCTATATCTACATATTAAAGCTAATTCTTTCCTACCTGGAGCAGTATTCACTTAAGTACATGTACCTTTTTAAGGACTGTGAAAATAATAAGAATTTAACATTTATATAGCACTTTCATGTTTGCAAAGCACTTCGCATTCATTGACTTTTTGATTCTCACAACACTGGTGAAGTATTATAGATACTATAATCACTCCTCATTTTATAGATGAGGCTACTTGTCTGGGATCACACATATAGCAAGGGTCTGAGGCTAGATTTGAACCCAGACATCGTTGATTTCAGGTCCTCCACTCTGGCCATTACTCCTCACTACTGCTGTTTTCAGAACCTCAGGCAAACCACAGGAGTTTCTGGGCCCATTTTGTTTTGGATGTTGTTTCTGATCTTCTCCATGTGGCATCTCCACATTCTCTTAAGATTCTCTGTACATCCAGGAGCTCAGGGGCTCTGCTTTGGGGCACAGTTTGGCCAAGACAGATTTCCTCCTTGTTTTGAGACCATGCATGTTCTCAGAGGAGGTAGACTGGCCACCTCCAGAGGTGTTTGCTGGTGGCCTCTCTCCTTATTGTCTGGCAGAGAGGTAGCAGTGATACAGAGGGAGTCAAAACCTGGTTTGAACCTTGGCTCTGCTGCTTCCTTGGGGGCCCAAGATTTTTCATTTATAAAATGGGAGTTGAATTAGAGGATGCACGAAGGCCCCTTTTGTTTCTACATCCTATTCCTGCAGGTTAACTGGAATAGTCAGGGAATGTTTCATGGAGAATATGCAGCACTCTAACTGGACCCTGAATGATGAAGAGGCAGGATTTTGGGGCTAGTGGAGGAAAGCAGAATCAGCTAAGATTCAGAGGTGGTGATAAGTGTGGAACTTTCCTTGCAGGAACAGGTGTGGTCATAGATAGCAAGGCAGCGTGGCATAGTAGGTCATAAGTTGGCCTTTGAGTCAGGAAGATCTGGGTTTGGATCCTCCTTCATACACTTACTAGCTGTGTGCCCCTGGGAATGCCACTTGTTCTCTTTTAAGTCTCAGTTTCCCCTTCTGTAAAATTTGGAAGTTGAACTTGAGGACCTCTTGGTCCTTTGTATCTCTAGCTCTGTCATCACATAAACCCCTAAAGAATGGTGGGAAGATAACAATGAACATAAAACTATATCTATATCTATTTCTGTATCTATTTGTTGAGGCAGCCAGGGCTAAGTGACTTGCCCAGGGTCGCACAGGTAGTCGAGGCTGGTTTTGAACTCAGTTCCTCCTGGCTCAAGGACAAGTGCTCTCTTTGCTGCACCACCTAGCCAACCCTTAAAGCTATATTTTAAGTGACTAAAGTCTTCATCATCAAACAGCAACCAGTAATTGTGTTGCTGTCATAGAGTCAAGGAAGACGCTGTGATGAGTTGGAAGGCACATGTATACAGCTGTAATCATTTCGTCTTTCATGCAGTGCATTTACTGGGGAGTAGAAAATCTGAGTTCTAGTTTCAAGTCTGTCATTGACTTGATGGGTAACTTTGCTAATCTCTGAATTTTTATTTCCTGCTATATGAAATGATAGGTTTGGACTTGAGCAGGGTTTTGTAACTAATTTGTGTATTTGACCCTTTTGGTGAAGCCTATGGATTCCTCAGAATAACTTTTGTTTAAAAAAAATTTTAAGTGACATGTTTAAAGTTAAAAATAGTTTGTTATTTTTATTTTTACTTAAGTATTTTTAAACTAATCTACCCCCTTTGAACTAACCTCCCACACCCATTGAACAACTTAAAAAATAACAATAAATCCCTCATTGCATATCTATGTAGTCTGACAAAACAAATGTCCACATTTGTCTTTTTTTAGCTTTTTACATTCATCCCCTCTCTGACAGGAGATAAAATGGTGTCTTTCATCTCCATTCTTTTGGACTCATGGCTTATCATTGTGTTGATCACAATTCTAAAGTCA
This sequence comes from Pseudocheirus occidentalis, assembly GCA_028646575.1. Taxonomy (NCBI): domain Eukaryota; kingdom Metazoa; phylum Chordata; class Mammalia; order Diprotodontia; family Pseudocheiridae; genus Pseudocheirus; species Pseudocheirus occidentalis. The sequence continues at coordinate 36,338,330 of CM053599.1, read as the reverse complement.
TTCAAAGTTGTTTTTCTTTATAATTTTGATATCGTATAGTTGCCCTCCTAGTTTGGCTTACTCCACTCTGCATCAGTTCTTAAAAGTCTTCCAAATATTCTTTGGAATTTTCCATTTCATCTAGACTAGAGCAAAGAACCCTTTGGCTGGCAGTCTGGTAAAGACCATAGACCCTTTTCAGAATAATGTTTTCAAATGAATAAAATAAAATACATGGGATTGCAAAACAAATCAGTTATTTTTAAATACAGTTATCAGTGTATTTTTTAGAAAACAATTTCTTTGATTCAGAGTTAGACCCCAGAAAGGGGGATCTCTGCAATTCTTTTTGATGGTGTCATTCTATTCTTATTGTTTGCATGTTTGAAAACTTTTACTACTATAGTGGGTGTGTGAAGACATTGTCCTGATTCCAGACATGAAATTCCCTATGGGACATGTAAACGTCCACTCATTATTTATAAAATGTTTCCAGTTTTTGGCCAAGGCATGCTCAAAAGTGACCCTGGGTGTGTCACAGTTCCTCTGTGGTGATTAGCTCTGGGATAGCTCATTATGTTTGTGATTGATAGAGGAAAGTCTCAGAGGACCATTGTCTTCTATTTTTTTTCTCCTAAGGACTGAGCTTTGTTTAGTTCACAGAGCACAGGTACACATAGTCCTGTACTGCTTCCTGGTGGTTGATGCAATTTATCTCATATTCTGTGCATTAAGAAGGACTTGTGTTCTTGCATATTAGCATATCCTCAAAGTTTAATTGATTCTTTTTGTCTTTTGCAGTCTGGTGGATGACCGATGCGTTGTGCAGCCAGAAGCCGGGGATCTGAACAATCCACCCAAGAAATTCCGAGGTAAGATAAAAAATGACAAAGAGATGATGCTCCTTTCCTGAGGATCTTAAGTGTGGCTTGAGCAATTTTGGAAGCTACAAAAGCAATCTTTTCAAGTGTGTGCTCTCTCCCTCTCTCTCCCTCTCCATCTCTCCTCTCTCCTCCTCTCTCTCCTCTCTCCCTCTCCATATCTTCTCTCTCCTCCTCTCTCTCCTCTCTCCCTCTTCATCTCTCCTCTCTCTCTTTCTCTCCTCTCTCCCTCTCCATCTCTCCTCTCTCTCTCCTCTCTCCCTCTCCATCTCTCCTCTCTCTCTCTCTCTCTCTCTCTCTCTTACTCTCTCTGTCTCTCCCTCTCCTTCTCTCTCTCTCCCTCTCTCTCTTTCTCTCTATCCCTCTCTCTCTTTCTCTCAGTCTCTCTCTCTCCATCTCTCCTCTCTCTCTCTTTCTCTCTCTCTCTTTCAGTTTCTCTCTCCTCTCTCCCTTTCCATCTCTCCTCTCTCTCCCTTTCCATCTCTCCTCTCTCCTCCTCTCTTCTCTCTCCCTCTCCATCTCTCCTCTCTCTCTCTCTCTCTCTTTCTCACTCTCACTCTCTCAGTCTCTCCCCTCTCTCCCTCTCCTTCTCTCTCTCCCTCTCTTTCTCCCTCTCTCTCTTTCTCTCAGTCTCTCTCCTCTCTCTCCCTCTCCATCTCTCCTCTCTTTCTCTCTCTCCTTTCTCTCCCTTTCCATCTCTCCTCTCCCTTTCCATCTCTCCTCTCTCTTTCTCTCTGTTGCCTGTTATCTCATTTTAAAACGATGGTGTCAAATTGAAATGTTGATCGAACCTTAATCTCTCCCTAAATAAAATAGAAACATCTGGCAAGTCAGAATGAGTAGGTTGCTTTTATGAAGGCCTGGACTCTGTGAATTGAACTACTAAATAAATTTTACTAAGTGCTAATTAGGTTTCAAGCTTTGTCTGATTGCATTCATTACTTTAAAGGCATAGAATTTATAGACCTGATCATGTGGAACATTTATCTTCACCATTATTTGCCCTTTCTTTGGAGATATCAGTCTCTTAAACCTGGGAAAGAAAGCTCTTTGACAGTGTTACTTTCTGTAAGTTTGGTGTTTTGGGTTAAATTGGAGGAAGCAGGGAAACTCCATGATGTGTCTTGTGTGGGGATTCTTTTTTCTTTCTCTTCATTTTGGAACTTTCCTTAGATATTTTTGTAACTCTTCATAATGACCCTTTAAAATGCATCAGGCTATACATGAATGAAGAGTATTCTGCATTTTTTTTGTTGCGTCCTCAGGAGTTTATCCGTTTCTGGTTTCTATTTGAAGGGGAAAGAAAAGCTTGTATCTGCATATTATATCCTCTTACTTAGTAGTACTGACTGTTTGGTGAACTAGGACTTCTTTTACTTTTTGGGTGAAAGCTGAGGAACCTGGAAAAGAAGGTAGTACGTAACCATATTGGAAACAAGCCAAGACTTTGGGCACTAAGCTCTAGCCAATTGGTATCAAGCAACTAGGAGAGGATTTTCATCCAAGGCCAGATACCAATTTTGTTCATTCTGTTGTAGACTCTGGAATTGGTGAAGTAGCTATGAGGACTTTGCTCCTTTGCTATTTTTATTCACACCTCTCTCTGTTTTTATCTTTAATGTAATAGGAACTCAAGATATGGTTAAGTGAACCACAACATAGCTGACCTTAGAATCGCTCTTCATTGTGCATGCCTTAGCTGCACCCTTGCCTGGTACTGGCACATTCCATTTTGAGTTGAAGGCTACAGGAGAAGTGACCTGGGCAGTGGTAGGCCAAAGGAGCAGATTGACTCATGCTTAGCAGGAGCTAAGTGCCAGGGACACTAGGGAGGTCAGTAGAGCACCACTCCTAGCTCCATGAGGCTCACAAATAGGGGGGCCATGATGCCTGCACAAATGACTGAAGTTGTCTAATGGGAGATCCTGTCGTATTGAAGCAGCCTCGTCTGCCACTGTTCAAGCTGGAAATCTTAGAGGCAGAAGGAGGCAAAGTGAGAGAGATTTTGGAATCTTGATACATTAAATAAACGAAGAGGCAATATGATATAGATCGCATTAGTGGAAGAAAGAGTACAGGATCTTGAGTCTGAAGGCCCTTAGCCTCATGGTGCTCATAGCCTTGTTAGGCTGATGAGGTGCTTATTCAATCTAATTATCTAAAAGGAACTTAGACCGGGGTGGGCCAGCTAAATCATCATAACTGACATAACTAGTCCTTAGAGGGAGAGAGAGAGTTGAGTGTGCTATGACATTAAATAAATAGTGTGGTCTAATGCTGGGTTTGGAGTCTGAAGTCCTGGATTCAGATTCTGCCGCTGTGACTTAAATGCAGTAGGTCCTTGGGCAAGTCACTTAACCTCAGTTTTCTCATTTGTATGGTGGGATGTTGGCCCAGAGGACCTCTAGGACCCTATCCAACTCTAAGCCCTAGGGAGTCAGTACCTTGTGAAACGAGTTGGCATTAGCTTCACTCCAGTTAGGCACGTTTAAAGGTGGTGGGGGTAGGAGTTGTGGGAGGGGAGGCTTGTGTCAGTGCTGTTGTTTGGAGGAAGTGAGCTGTAACTCCATTCTCATTGTAGAGGTGCCTTTGGCTTAGGGGAAATCTTTCTGGTTGAATAAGCAGTGACTCCAGAGTGATGGATTGTTGTACTGCACAAGGAGAAAACTGAATGTGTATGCTGTTGGGCCCGCCCATGCTGGGGTCACATGGTTTGCATTTCTCTGGGAATTGTTCTGTTCTAAAGTAAGCTGCTTTAGGTTTGTGGAAAAATCTGGTTTCCAATGGGCTCTGCTTATTAAACCTCTGCAAATGTAGGTCAGTTACTACTTAAAACCTGTCTACAGACTTGGCTCCTGCACAGGGGTGGCTAGGTGAAATCAGCTTTCCTTTGGTAGCTGGGGCATGCATGCTCTTAGGGAAGGCCATAAATGTAGACAAGTGTTAATCATTTCCAAAGCATTTTCAAAGACTACATTTTGTGACAAAGCAGAATGAATTTTCTTAGGATGAGCTGTTCTTTTTGAGAAAGACTAACTTAAAAGTCTTCTCCTTCCAAAGGGACCTGTGTGAGTATTTCAATTGAAGTGAGCATTATTGACATGCAGAAGATACCTGCCCAGTGACTACACAGAGAGAGAAAACCATGAACACAGTCCAATCCTTTATCTCCAGCTAACTCCAGGAGGACCCACATACTCTTCAAACTCATCATGTTCAGAACTCAACTCTTCATCTCCCTTCTTCCCCACCCCCTGCTTTTCAGATTTCTTTTGATAATGCCACCGGTGAATCTTCACCTCCCTCCCCATCACTTCCACATCTAATTATTTGTAAAGTCCTTTGGATTCTACCCCCTGAACAACTCTTGAATTTATCTCTGTCTCTTTACACAACCATACATTCTGGCCAGTTTTGTGGGGCAGCACAGCGTAGTTGATAGGGCACTAGATTTGGAGTCAGAAAAATCCTGCCTCTTAACATGGTGACCCCGGGAGAGTTACTCAAGCTGGCAATGCCTCAGTTTCCTCACCTGTGAAAGGAGGAAGTTGGATTCAGTGTTGTATAGTGTTCATTTACAGCTCTAAAGCCCAGATCCTCTGCTCCTATATTCCCATCGCTGACCAAGTCATCGTCACCCTTCTCCTGGGATGTTGTAAAAGACTCATAATTGGTTTCCCTGCTGACAGAATCTCCTTTCTGATCCATCACCATAATTGTCAAAATCATCTTCCTAAGGGCATAAGCTTGAGTGCGTCATTCTCCTGATCCAGAAAATTCACTTGTTCTCTGTTGCCCCTTGGATAAGTATGACTTCCTCAGTCTGATGCTGACGGGCACTTATGATGCAGCTCCACTTTGTCTCCTCAGCCTTATTTCTCTTTATTCCTCTTCTTGCGTTCTGTATTCACATCAAAAGGAACTACAGTTTGGTCCTCACACCTTATGTGCCCACAGACTGGGAAGCGATTCTTTCATTGTCTTGGATTCTCAGCGTGTCTCAGATCAGGGGCTACTTTACTTCTTCCATGAAGTCTTCTCATGTCCTCTTGACTGGAAGTATTCTCTGCCTCCTCACCCTGTCTAGTGTACTTTGGGTTTCCTCTCTGACACTTGCGTCTCTCCTTGCCTTCCATCATGCTTTGCTGCACACCTCTTGTATCCTCTCCACTGCCTGTCAGTAGAAGGTAGGCTTCTCAAGGGCAGGGACTGTTTGATTTTTGTCCCTATCTCTAGAGCGCAGTACAGTGCCTTTAATATAATAGGAACTTAATGAATCCTGGCTGTGATGTCTAGTTTGAGTGTGCACAGTACAGTTCTGTCATTGTAAGCCTTTTCTCTAGTGACACCATTACCCACCCAAGGTTAGCACTGACATATGGGAAATGAATTGAGTTGAGGAATCTCTGAGTGTGATGATGGGGCCTTGATGTGAGCAGTCAGCGGAGCTCTGCTTAGTCATTTTGCTGTGCTCCTTCATTGTTTACTTGCCAGTTTCTTCTCTATCTTGAGAATATTGTTACCTGCTGCTAGGGAAGGGGAAATCCAGCCTTGTTGGTACTATGTGGTCCTTCCCTCAGTGGCTGCATACCTTGGTTTTGGAATCATGGACACATGGGTGTGTAATGTACCCGGAACTAAGGATTTTGAGGATATTTTACATGCTTTCTATATTTAAATGTTTGCTACTGTCACTTTGACTCCTATCTTCCAGCATTTCTCATGTGTTCTTGGTAACGGAGCATAGCTGTGCTGAATGTCTTCTAGAATAGAAGCTGTGCTGAATGTCTTCTAGAATAGCTTTCAGTATCCAGGTACAGAACCTAGACTTGATTTTGGCCCCAGTCATTGATACCTAAGAGATCATTTGCTTTTCCTGTGATGCACAAAAGTAAATCTCTAAACAAATGACTATTTCATGTTGTCAGAATATATTCCAGTCCAGATGACATCTGTAGGAAGAAGACAACAATGACTTCACATCTGTTACATACCAGCCAAATCCTTGGTATTATCTGAATTAATTTTGCATAATAACATTTTCTTTCTGATATCTTCCTTGAAGAGTATGCACGACAGCCTTTTTCTCTTTTGTCTGAATGGGTTTGGGGAAATGGTCTTGAAAACATAGAGAAAGTGAAACTCAGCTTGAAACTGGGTGCAACCAACCCATTATGGCATGTTTCTCCTCATCATCTCCCTCCCCTACTTCCCTAGTAAAATGATGACCTCCCAAGAGAATTGATTTTAGAACCAGGAAGGCTTTTGATTTCAATAGTCTTTCCTTCTAAATGTAATCTACAGATTTGTTTGGCTTTCATTGAAAGGTCAGGTAGAGGCTTGGAAATAAGCCCACACTGTTGTGTTGAGAACCTGACAGTCTTTGTAGAATTTCCTTAATTACACTGCAGCAGAAACAAGGCTCTCTTTCCACTCTTTGGTCTTTGGTTCAGAACAAAGTGCCGCTTGTGGGGCCTCTCGGATGGGCAGGAGCCTTAGGGCCAAACTCTTGACTAAGGCCAGATTCATGCTTGTCATTGTGACTGAGAAATGTCTTTGCCTATGTGGGGTTTGTGACCCTGCAGGACCTCTCAGTTGAGGAAAAGAAACCCTTTGAAGGTGGGATGCAGGGAGAGAACTTGTGGCCAGACTATGGAAAAATTTTTGGTGAAAAAAGATGAATAATGAGAATTCAGATTAATTGAGGAGATGGTGGTAATGAATTATTGAAAATTCTGGATAGGTGATTCTTACTGTTATTCACCCCTCCTTCCCCTTTTGAAATGGACCTATGATTTGCATTGATGTAAGACTCTTCTTCAACAGTCTTAAGAGCCAGTATGAGTCAGAAGTTGAACTTGAACCCAGATCTCCCAGATTCCAAACCACTTCTCTATTGTACCAGCCTTACTTAGCTTTTTGTAGTTCATTTTATTTGGTATGCAGAGTGGGCTTTTTCTAGAGCAGGCTTGGAGGCCTTTTGTCACTTATGGTTCAGGTCCAGGGTTTGATTTTTTTTTTAATAGTTATCCTTGGGATGAATGTAGAGCTATATCAGCACTTTGGTCTACTGAGTGAAATGACCTCTGGTTTCATGATGAGTGAGGTTTATGACCTGGAGTGTATTATCTCATCTCTAATCTCTGTGGACTTTCATGTCCCCATCTGTAAAATGGGGTTAAGGGAACCTCCCAGTCTGTCTTACCTCAGAGGGGTGACTCTAGCACAAGATTTGATAACATATTGGAAGGCACTTTGAAAGTAAAAGCAATCTCAGTATCCAGTCGGATCCAACAAGCTTTTGTTAAGTGCCTCACTATGTGCCCTGTTCTAGAGGCAGAGGTAAGGTATGATTCTTCACAGTTTCAACTCTTCTCATGAGAGCAGTATCTGGTACTTGATGCTGCCAGGGGTCTTGAGTGTACTGATGTAGATCCAAAAACCCCTGTACGACCTCACATTTACAGAGTGTACACAAAGATTGCGTGGGGCCTGATGTAGATGATCTCAGCAGATCACTTCTCCCGCCCTAGGAGACGGAGCCCAATCAGGTGTTTTCCCCATTTTGCAGATGAGGAGTCGGAAAGTTGAGGCAAAGTGACTTGGCCTGGGTTGCATTGCTAATGAGCGGCAAGGCCTTTAGTTGGGGGATTGGGGCTCCCAAGCTCAAAGGCACCCCTCCATTCCACTGCTTCTGGAAAGCCATAGTGAGTCTTCAGTGAGGCCGGAAGGGTCAGGCTGCCAGGGGCTGCATGCTGGACTAGGGACCCTGCTGGTTGGTGGTCTCTGGCCTCTTTTCCAAGTGTCTCCATAGTGCCTAAGGCAGTGATGACACACTGTGATAAGGAGCAAGTCTTAGTGGCTGCTGGCCAGCGTTTAGAGAGCTTTGTAAAGCCTGCAAAGCGCTCAGCAAATGTTCTCTCACCAGATCCCTGCAACAGCCTTGTGAGCTGGATGCTGTTTTTAATCCTCATTTCAGACCTGAGGAACCTGAGGCGGAGAGAAGTTATTGACTTGTCTAGGGTCACAAGTTTAATAAATGTGAGGCAGGATTTGAACAGACCCCTAGTCTGGTGCTCTGTGCGTTGTGGCCTCCTGACTTGAAGTCAGGGAGATCAGGGTTTACATTCCATCTCAGCTATTAGTTGTGTGGTCTTGGGCAAGTCACGTGTAAAGTGGGGAGAGCAATAGCACCCACTTCACTGGGTTGTTATAAGTGTCAAATGAGATAATATAGGTAAAGTGTTTTCGAACGTTATCCTTATTAGGGAATTCCAGGGAATAATGTAAATATATTATTATAGGAAATATAGAGAATAATAATAATTATTAAGAATTATAACAAGGACAATGCTTCAAAGATCTGAATGATCAATGTGAACTGTCCTTTCTTCCTCCCAGTGTTTTTTAGGTTATAAACCTGCTGTGCCTCAGTAGACCTTTCTTGTGGGTTTTGGTGGCCCAGTGACTAATTTTGTTGCTAAGCCTCTCCAGACTTTTCTAGAGTGGTCTTTTTTGGTTGATAGTCACAGCCTGTGGTTGGGTCTGCACTCAAAGCCTTCCTATCTGGGATCCGCTGGAGTCTGTGCTCTGCTAGCATGACTTTTCTGCTCCCTGACATTACCAGCATGGGGCCATTAATAATCTTGTCTGAAGGACACTTTGTATGAGTTAAGTTAGATCAGAGGATTGGTAGCTGTGGAGCAAGAAGGAACCTTAGGCAGCTTCCAGTCTACTATCACTTTCTTTTTCCCTTACCTTCACTTTCTAGATGAGGAAATAGGCCCAGTGATGTTAATGACCATAGTGATAAGAAGCAGAATTGAGATTAGAACCTGGCTCTTCTGACTCTAAATGCAGCAAGTTTTCCTTTACCTCTCTACCTTTGATATAATCATGAGGCATCAGACTAAGGCATTAGTGGAGGCTCCAGTAGAGTAGGAAGGGCCCAGTAAATGTAACAGGTTGACATGCTAGTCAGGTGTCCTGTAAAGTGCTGGGGGCTGGTTCACCCTGGGGAGCAAACAGCTCTAAAATGGCCAAAGCTCCAGCTCTTTTTAGATTGCGCCTGAAGCTGCCCAGTGAAAGGTGCATGGTGATTAAAGTGATGCTTTCCCAAATTAAGACAGTCCTGGGGACGCAGGTTTAACAGGCTTAGAAAGCACAGGTGATGTCCAGCAGGGTTTGACATGGGACCTTGGCTGTGGCCGAAGGGTTCTGTGACAGGTGATTAGGAGTTACTGCACTTACTGGGTTAACTTTGTTGCCAACCAGAGTCCTTCATCCACTCAACATTGTTTTAGCAGTTGCTGAGCAACAATATCCTCTCCCCCCCTTTCATTTTGGCAAGGCATAGAAGGAATGAATCCATATCTTATTTAGATTTTAAAATACCCACATGGAGAAGAGAAGGGGGATAGCTGACATTCTGATTATTCTTTTGATCCTAATCAATAACCTAATTTTTTTTTAGTGACAGTAATATAAGCATTTACTTAACTGGACATATAAAAGTTAAATGTGTAAAATCTGGATTGATTTAAGTTTTATTTGAAATATAAGCCTTGGGACAAAGTAAAAAGGTTTGTTTATTATATGTGTATATTTATAGATATATGTATATATGTGTATATATTTATATGTGTATGTATATTTTTGTATATGTTTGTATATGTATATATATATATGTGTGTATACACACACACACACACATACACACTCTTTTTTTTGGTTGCAGATACAGACTCTGATGGAGAGTCTCTCCCAGTGTTCTCTGTGTTCACTGAAATCTCTTCAAATTTAATAAAAAGATTAGTGGGTTGCTTATAATCTTCATTTCACTTTTACCAGCCAACCTCAGCCTTGTACCAACAGACTGCATTTAAAGGGAACAAAACTGTAATTTAAATCAATTCCCCGGGCAACATATACCATTCACAGTGTGTTACGCAACCACAGAGTTGGTGCATGTGGTGTGATTATGCTGTGTTCCCACACAGTCGAATGTGTCGCCAGCTGTGCCCCTGCCTCCTTGCTCAGGAGGTGGAGAGGAGAAGCAGAAGGAGGTTTGGGGCTTCCTGATTGGGGGCTGTGCGTGCTTTGATGCCTAGGGTGGCTTTCTTCTGTAAGATCTGGGTCACCCAAGTGCTGGATGTACTCATGATAATTTCACATGAAAGCCTTGCCTAAGGCTGCTTTTGATAGGCATGGACTTTTTAAATTTTCTGTGGTTGCAGGAAAAATCTCAGGCAGCTCCTTTGCATTAAAACTTCCAATGCTACAAGTTTGTGGAATTAAGCCCTGAAGTTTTAGAAAGATCTTTTTTCCTCTTCCTCACCCCCTCCCGATATAATCTGCCTCCCCAAGCATTGTTGATTTTACGTCCACAGTGTCCAGCTTTTTCTTTCTACTCAAACTCCTCCCACCCCCGTCCAGGGGCCCTAGGTCAAGGACAAAATTATCTCTTGCCCCTTCAGGTTCCTTAGCCTTCTCTCTTCTTGCCTCAGCCTGGCATACCTTCCTTGAAACAGCTGCCAGAGCAGGCTTCTTCAGGCACAGGCTGAGTGGTCTCACTCTTCTGCTCAGAAATCTTCAATGCTTCCTGTTACTCTACCTTGGAGATGCACTTTTTTTTGGTTTGACCTTTCAGGTGCTCCCCAGGCTGTCTGTCCTCAGTTTATCGCTCAGTCTTTATTTCACATGACTGCCCTTCCTGACTTGTAGAGCCCAATCAGGCTTTTTGCCATTCTCCATACTCAACACTCCAGTTGGGAACTATGGCTCTGTGTTTCTTCTTGGCTTCTGGGACATCCCACTTCCTCCAAGGCTCAGACTGCATTCCATCTCCTCCATCCCAGGCATCAAAACAACTCAACACCCTTGCCTGATTCCCTTCCCCCCCAGCTAATCACGTTTTCTCCCACTTCAGGTTTTCTCAGAATGCTTTGTCTATAATCTTCTTGTCTTATGTGTTATATTCCAGCTTCCCAACCCACCCACAAGTACAGAATCTGAGAATCATAGGATCACACGTTTAGGCCTGGCAGAAAGGGACCTGGGAGCTCCTCTGGTCCCACCCACTCACTCTCTAGGTGACAAAAACTGGGGCCAGAGAAAGCAAGTGAAACAGTCAGGATTGTAGAGGTATTCAGTGGCAGATTCAGATTTTGGAATCTGGGTCTTCCGACTCCAGAGCCTGTGCTTTTTCCAGTTTAAATGTATTTCTTCCACACAGTAAGTGCTTAAATAAGTGTGTGTTTTGAATTGTGGTTGAATTCTTACTTTTTCAGTTACATCCAACTCTTCATGACCCTCTTTGGAGTTTTCTTGGCAAAGATACTGGAGGGGTTTGCCGTTTCCATCTCTACCTCATTTTACAGATGGGGAAACCGAGGCAGAAGGGATTAATTGACTTACTCAGGGTCACATGGATAGTAAGTGTCTCAAGGAATATTTGAACTCAGGTCCTCCTGACTCCAGGTCCTGCACTCTATCCACTTTATCACCTAGCTGCCCAATTTAATTTTTACTCAAGTCTATCTTGTAGAATGGTAGATCTCTACATTTTGACCATTTCGTGATGGTGCTTTTAGAATGCAGACTGCTTCATGCTACTTACACAGCTTCAATGCCATAAGAATGGTTATTCAGTCAAAACATCAAGTCTGGGTGCTTTGTGATTCCTTGGGAAAAGTGCCAAAATTTCCTAACAGGTCTTCTGGTCTCAAACCCAGCCTTCATATCTCTGCCAGACTAGTCAAGTCAGCAGGAATTTACAGTGTCCTTCCTATAGGTTAGGCATTGTGCTAAGCTCTAGGGATACAAATACAGGCAGAAAGGAGTGCCTGCCCTCAAGGAGCATACGGTCTAACGGGAGAAGGCAATACATAAAAGCAAACTGAAAAACAAGGGCAGGGAGGAATGTGGTGGAGATGAAGGTTACCATGAAGCTTTTAGGCAGCAGTTCTCAACCTTCCTAATGCTAGGACCCTTTAACACTCATATGTGGGTGTATCTGCATGTGGGCGGACCCACCTCTCCTGCCTGTCTAAAGACCGTTAGAAATATGTGTTTTCTGATGGTCTTAGGCAACCCTGTTCTACCCCCAAAGGGGTCATGACCCGCAGGTTGAGAACCACTGCTCTTAGGGGTTTGGGGAGAGAAATGAAAACTAGTGTCTGTTTTACCCAGATCAGGTCATGCCATTTCTCTGATTAAAACCTTCCAGGGACTCTCGTTTGCTCACGATGATTCTGCACTTTAGTCAGGCATGAAAGGCCCTCCCTAATACTGCCATTCCCCATTTTCAGGCTTCTCATGTTGCTCCCTGGCTAGTGTTCTGTTTCCCAGCCAACCTGCGTCGACTGCTCCCTGCCTCCCTGCATGTACTGAGCTTTGACATCCCTCTGCCTTTGATCATCCTGTTCTCAGTGGCAGTGATGCCCTCCCCCATTTCCCTGCCAATTAAATTCCTACCCATCCTTTAAAGCCCAAGTCAGATGCTACTTCTTCCATGAAGTCCCTTTTTATTTCCTCCTTTCCTCTCCTCTTTCTTTCCTTCTTCAGACCTTGAATGACACTTCAGACCTCTTTCTAGGCCCTGATCATGTATTAGCAGTCAACTTTGTACCCAAGTCCCCCACTAGACTGTGTAAGCTCAATGGAAACAATAAACATTTACAGGACAATGATCATTTATTAAACATTTGCTGTGTGCCAAGCACTCTGCTAAAGTGCCTGGCTTACAGATACCCAAAAAAAAAAAAGACAGTCCTCAAGGAATTTACTATATAATGGGTGAAGACAACACCCAAAAGGCAGTTAAAAGATGGGGAGGCAGAGGCGAAGGTACCCAGTGGGGACATGATGATGGCAGAGTGGAATAATGAGTGCAGCTGATGGACAGTGAAGAGTTTGCTGGCCATCTGAGTCCTCTTCTTATGGAGGCTCTGGGAGGAGGCTTTTGCTTGTCCCCAGCTTTCTCTTCAGAGGGACAGAGGCTACTGAGGGCTCTGATGAGGTGCGAGTACCAAAGCAGAATTCTTCTCTGCTGTGATGATGAGTGTATGAGCTTTTCTAGGGGAGCATGGTGATGGTGGAGTGGAATCTAAACACAACTGGTAGGGAATGAAGGGAGGGACTGTTCCTGATCTCAATTTAACTTTTCCACTAGAAGCTGTCACAGTGTTGGAAGCTCTTAATAAATATTGAAGGAGATTGAACCGAATCCCTTGGAGTTTGACACCTTGTTCTGATGAGAAAGTCAGAGCACAGAGAGGTCAGGCTATGCTTGAGGCATGCAGGGCATTTCGATGCTCAACCCCAAGTCAGGAAGGCCCAGGTGAGAATGCCTCCTTGGATACTCACTAGCCTGGGCAGGCCACTTAGCAAACTCTACAGGCTACTAGTTCCTAATCTGTAAACTGGGGCCAATAAGTACAGAACCTGTGGGGCCTTGCCCACCAGGTTTACTGAGCCACACACAGGATACTGTAGATAAAGTACCAGATAAATACCAGTTTTTTTTATCATTACTACTGTCTCACAGCCATCCAAGGTCACAAATCTAGTTATTATCCACATTGAGTCATCTCTCAATTCAGTCTAATTCTCTTTGTTCTGAAGTCATGTTCACCAAACAGTCTCTCATTACTGGTTCAGTTTTCCCAAATATCAGAATAGTCCAAAACAGGTACCCTGGTCTCTCACCCAGAGTTTCTAACCACACTTTCTTGTGCTGGATAAATACTGGTACAATGTAGTGAACATAATGATGTACTAATTTTTTGGTAAAAATTAATCTCAGGTATTCTACCTTTCTGAGTAGATATAGGAAGGGCATTTCAGATGAAGGGCCCTGGGGATTTCCCGTGCTAGTAAAATGACACATCTGACCTCTCTCAACTTCTGCTCCCTGCCAGGAAATGACAACAACAAGGCCTGGCCAACTCTGGATTGCCAGTGCCTGGCCCATCGTAGGTATTTGAGTGAATGCTTATCACCTGACTGGCGGACTGGTTCGAGTAAGGCTGTCATTCCTTCCGTGCTTGTCCATACAGTCATTGCTGGTGTCTATAGGACTTTGGGCTAACGTCTCCATCTTGAAGTCTTGGCATGTAATGCAGCGGCTAGGATTTGTTAGGCCTCTTCTGTCATAGGAGCTGCAGTACATCTCCTGGAGGGTTCTTTGACCATTCTTGGCCTCTCTGAAGTGAGTTTGGAGTTGGAAGGCTCTCAGCCTTCAAGTTGGAGTTATCACTGCCCTAATTCTATGGCTTGGGCTTCTTCATAGCCTCAGGGGACCTTCAGTCTTGGGACTACCATAGCCTGGGACTGAAGTTTTAGAATCTTTAGGTCTGGAACCTCAGCATTCAGCACCCCATCTCCTGGAGGGACTAAGCCCTTTGAGGAATGTTTCACATAGTTGAAAACGGACATTGATCTTTCTTTCTGTAACAGCCCCTTTGGCAGTCTGCTGAAGCCTGTGGACCTCTTCTCAGAAAGAGTTGATGGAAATGCTAAATTTCAGTTAGGTTAGTAGAAATAAAGATGTAATTTTCTCTCCCATTTAAATTTATGAACTCTCTGAAATATCTCAGCAGCCCTAGGTTAAGAATAACAGACCTATAGGTAGTATGGTGTAGTGTTCACAACTTGAAATCAAGGAGATCTGATCACAGTGAAGGGATTTCACTTTCTCAAGCCTCAGTTTTTTCATCTGGAAACTGGACTTAATAATCATTATCAGATAAGTTTCCTTACCTCACATGAGGCCCAAAGTGAAATAATGTGCTCAGTGTACTTCTTTTTTAGGTTTTTCCTGGCTGTATCTCCCAGGGAGTGTGCTGATAAATATTTAATGAGCAACTACCTCCTGGGTGAGGGGAGCATCTACCCATGGGACACACTTTAAACTTTATTCTATATTATGAACATTTTGTCTTAAATCTAGAATCAACAAAATCAAGCTCTGATGTGTAGTGTTTGCTGATTTCCAGGGTATAAATGCTCACCCTGAAAATTGACCCATTGGAGCTATTTACTGCTTATTCTCCCATTACATCAGCTCCTTGAGAGAAGAAGTCATTTCATTCTTTGGATTTGTGTCCCAGGTACCTCGCACGGTACCTCTTAAGTAGGTGTTAGCTTGCTGATTAATTTCAGGACCATTACCATAAATAATGCACCTTAATAACTAAAATTTATTTACCTCTTTAAAGCTTACACAGTGATTTATGTACATTATCTCACTTTGTCACAACAGCTTTGAGATGTAGGCACTGTTCTTATTTTCATTTGACAGAGGAGGAAACAGACGGAGAGAGGTTAAGGGATTTGCCCAGCGTCACGTGGCTAATAAGTATCTGAGACAGCATTTGAATGCAGGTCTTGCTGAAGCCAAGTGTAGTGTTTTTTCCACTGTCACCTAGCTGCTTCTACTAATGTGTTCCAGAAAATAAATTTGATTACAATATGTTTACAGTACAATTTGCATGTTTGCTTATAGTACAGCATTTTCCTCCAGTGTCTAGAGCAATCATTTTCACTCTCTAAGGTACAGCCGTCCTTGGTACCAGGCTACCTAGGAAACCAAATTTGGTGTGAGGAAGTTGCTTGATTAACATGAAATTAGTGCACACTTTAAACTGAGAAATTAACCAAGCAGAGTTAGGACCTGATAGAGTCTCCCTATTCAGCTGTAAAGTATGTGCTGTCCTTGTGAGTGGCTGTTAGACATCTCGTCTCCCTTCCTCGGACAATTTCAGGAACCAGACAGTCTGTGTGTCATCGCCAGATAACTTATTTTTAAATTTTCATCATGTTTTACAGCGTGTTATGAAATTTCATTAGTTGTATTTAGGTAAATTGCCTGTAGAGATGCACTTTTAATATTTGCAAATATC
>CM053599.1:36302058-36322067 GCA_028646575.1 Pseudocheirus occidentalis | reverse complement strand
AGGGAGCTGGGACCAGGGAAAGGGATCCAGGGAATCAGAGAGACCACCCAGAGTCAAAGTGAAGAAAAGGCCTCCCCTTGGACTAAACTGAGGTTTGTTGGAAATCAAGGGGTGGAAGGATTTGTGTGGTTGTCTAAGAACTTTATTTGGAAACTAAAGTTAATGGTCACTCAAGGAATGGAAGATCAGTATATTGTGAATTGTTGATTGAATCAACTCCCTTGTAGGGAAACTAGGTCATTCCTTTGTTAACAAATTGATTGGATCTCTGACTTGACTGATTGAATCTAAAACTGTGAAACTGGTTTCTCCCTTAGGGAAACCAGCTGAGTCTTCTCTTGTTCCTTGTTCCTTTCTGTAATAAGATATAATATAGAGACTTTCCTTGTTCTGAAGATTGTATATAATATTGTGAACTGTTGAAACTGTGAACATTGTACTGAATAAAGATTTGTAATGGAATAAACAGAGTGTTCACTAATACTGTGTAATCCGAATCTTAAAAGCTGTTCACAGTAGCATTCTCTCAGGAATCTACTGCTAATTGGCTTTACACTGAAGTAGCATTGTGGAGTCCTTAGAGCTTGGTCAGACATTGAATATACCAAGGTCATCCACTTTTTTGTGATATCCAAAAGGGGAAAGGTTGTTTCTGACTGGGGAGGTCAAGGAGGATGTCCTAGGGGAAGTGAACTCTATCTTTTGTCTCCATGGCTTTGCAAGGTCCTCAAGTCCATAATTTTCTTTTTCTTCACTTCCAATCCATAGAATCTCTCTTATCCTTCAATACTCTTCTCAAACAACAACTTCTATAGCTTTTCCTGATCCTCCAAAGTGCTAGTGCCTTCCTTTCCCAACTACCTTGCATTTATTCTCTTTATATGTGATAGATAGATGATTGATCTATTGATAGAGAGATGATAGAGGGTTCCAAAAATCTTAGTGTGCGTTTAAGCTTTAATATATAATGTACATGTAATGTACATATATAATATATATTTTTATAGATCTATTATGTGTGTGTATCTCTGATTAGAATGTCAGCTCCTTGAGAATGGAGGAGAGGGGGAATATTGTTTTATTGTTTGGATTTGTCTAGCACTGTGCCAGACATATAATAGACACTTAAAATATTTGCTTTTTGTTGGATTAATGGAATCAACATGTATGTATGTGTGTATACACACAGATGTATGTATATATGTATGTGTATATATGTACAAAGTCAGCATAAGGTCATCGAAGAGGGCACTAGC
This sequence comes from Pseudocheirus occidentalis, assembly GCA_028646575.1. NCBI lineage: Eukaryota > Metazoa > Chordata > Mammalia > Diprotodontia > Pseudocheiridae > Pseudocheirus > Pseudocheirus occidentalis. Next base: position 36,320,811 of record CM053599.1, on the reverse strand, counting down.
AGTTATGGGGGGGAGGTGTGAGCGAGAAAAAGCTTCATGTTGAGAGAGATGCTTAAGCAGACCATTAAAGGAAAGGAGGGATTCTGAGAGATTCTATGAAGATTCTATTAACCTCTCTTGATTCTACCTTGACAATGCTTCCTACTCTCTATTCCTATTCTCTATTCTCTATACCACCCTAATACAAGTCCTTATTACTTGTTTGGACTATTGAGATAGCCTCCTGACAGGTCTTCCCATTTCTTCTCTCTAACCCTGACCATCCATTTCTTGCATGGCAGCCAAACTAGTCTTTCTCTTGTGTAGTTATGGTCATGTCACTTCTCTGATCAAAAATCTCCTGTGGCTGTAGACTCCAAGTAAAGATGCAGCTCCTTTGCCACGCCTTGAAGGCCCTCCATAATCTGGCTCAATCTTTGCCTTTTCAGCCTTATCTCACCTATTCTACCTTCCAGAGAGTCTGTGCTCTAGCCAAACTGGACCACTCCCTGTGCCCTGAACATGCCCTACCCTTTCCTGTTTCTGTGCCTCTGATCACACAGATCCCTTATGCCTGGAATGTTTTTCTTCCACCTTTATATTTGTTAAATTCCTACCCATCCCTAAAAACCCCTCAAAGTTCACCTTCTACATGCAAGAATCCATCTCTGATCTTTTCCAATCAGCAATAATTTTATACTCCTTGGATGTCACAGAGTACTTTCACCTTTTTTTATTCAATTCAACAAGCATATATTAAAAATCTAGATGCAACAATGTGTTAGGCACAAGGATTAAACAGGCAGCTGGGAGTCAAGAGCACCTAAAATCAAATCCGACCTCAGACGCTTACTAGCTGTGTGATCCTGGGCAAGTCGCTTAATCACTATCTGCCTCAGTTTCCTCATCTGTAAAATGGAGATAGCATACGTAAAGTGTTTTTCAAACCCTAAAAGTGCTACATAAATGCTATCATCATCATCATCATCAATAATTGTCATAGACATCATCGGTGTTGTTGGCAGGTACATGGTACAGCAGATACAGTTCAGGGACTGAGTCAGAAAGACTCATCTTCGTGAGTTTTAATCAGGCCTTAAATATTTACTATTTGTATGACCCTGGGCAAACCACTTAACCCTACTTGCCTCAGTTTCCTCATCTGTAAAATGAACTGGAGAAGGAAATGTCAAACCACTCCAGTGTCTTTGCCAACAAAACCTCAAATAGGGTCATGAAGAGTCAGACATGACTGAAACTGCTCAACATCATCATCATCATCACAGACAAAAATAGCATAGTCCCTGTCCTTAAGGAAAAAAATTTTACTATTCTATTCTCCTGTATTTATATATTATAGTGACTACTTATATGATCACAGTAAGTCAGTTCAACTCTCTTGCCTCGGTTTCCTCCAAAATAAGGGACTTAAACTAAGATCCCTTTCAGCTCTCAGATCTATGGGGTTGAGAACCTAGGAACTCTAAGAACCTTTCCAATTCTGACTGTCATTCTGTACTGTGTTGATGTTACTTGTGTATGCATCCAATTTCCCTACTAGTCTCCAAGCTCTATAATGGCAGAAACCATTGCTTCCCAAAACTTAGCATCAGATACTGCCTAAGGCAGAGCCCAGTCCTCTCTGGGCCATCGGTGTGTCTTAAATAGGTGTTGAATTGAAGTCCAGTGGATTGGCCAATTGTTGCTGCACTGGAGTAAGAGGTTTTTGTCGCTGTTGTTGTTGTTGTAGTTGTTGTTGAGTTGTGTCCAACTCTTTGAGATGCCATTTGAGGTTTTCTTGGTAAAGATACCGGCATGGATTGTCATTTCCTTTTCCAACTGAGAGAAATGATCATTAATAACTAATGATTTGGGGAGATTCAGAGTTCCCCGCTTTCTCTATCTCCATTTCAAGACTTCAGTCTCTGCAGGCTTCTCTATCTAACTCTACCTGATCTTAAAAAGAATTTTGACTCTAAGGTGAATCCCATTCAATCAGTTTGGGTGGAGATGGACCTTTTTAATTTATCTGTCCAAGGGTGACATGATGTCACTCTCAGCCCTTCATTGGAGTAAGCTCACTTCTCTTTGTAAAGTCTGCTTCCCATGAATTGCTAGCCAATTAGAGCTGATTACCACTCTGGGGAGCACCTACTCTTTGAAGGGCATAAAAACTGTGAGTGTGCCTCTGTGAATGTATTTGGTCTAAGAGACAGAAGATCAAATGAGCATCCTTCTATTAAAATGCTGGCATTAGTGATAAAGAAGAAGTTGTACAGGATAACCTTTAAGATCTCTTCTAGAGGTAAATCTTTAACACTATATTAGTAAATTATGTGCCTCTGTCTCAAGAGCCCTCTTACCTATGGATATATTGTCTTGCTAGCTTTCACATCCTTACTGAGAAATCTGCAGGCACAGAATTTCATCTTTTGTGATATAAAGGAAATTATGTGGGTCTTGGATTCAGGAGAGCTTAGTTTGAAATCTAGTTCAGGCTCTTAATATTGACTTTGAAATGACTTTCAACAAGTCAGAGAACCTCTAGCCTCCTAATCCATAAAATGGTAATAATACTTGCTCTATCAGCCTCACTGTGTCGCTGTTAAGCAAGTACCACATATATGGGGGCATTGAGAGATAGTAGAGAAATATATTGAGTTTCGAGTGTTTGAATGTAAGTTCAAATCCCAGTTCTGCTGCTTACTACTGATGTGGTTTTGAGAGGTTCAGGGACCCCTCAAAGAATGAAGTACAGAAGAGGGTCATCTGGAATGAATTCATGAACTCAAGCATTCTCTAAGTCAAGTTGGCAAAGGCCACAAAGGTTATTGTAATACTAATATTGCAGACAGAACTCCTTTAAGGAACTTTGCAAGTTAACAGAAATGACACGAAAGCTTATATAGGAAAAGTAGTGGGTTATCTGGGAAATATGCTAATTAGGTGGTAACATACAACCTTAGTCATAGGCATCATTCACTAATGGAAACCAGGGGAGGGGATTTCTAAGGTGTGTATTATGTTATGTGTGTAGCAGGAGAACTTTGAAAGTTGATGTCTACATCTTGACTTCTGGATTGTATGTGTAACTGGGAATCAATACATGATAATTCTGTGGTTGCAAGATAGTCCTGTTTTTACAAGGAAGGGAATTTCTTCAGAGGTCAGCTTGTCCATTTAATGGCGAAAGATAGTTTGTCTTACTAGGGCCTTCTCATGAGTAATTGCTGGACACAGTGTCTTTGGATTGGGGAGAAAACTGGCAGGGATAGTGTTTGGAAGCCAGTGAGAAATGTGATTTTGGAATTGGGGTCTGAGCACAAGCACCCAAGTCCCCCATCACTACCTTTGTGAACTTTGGCAAAAACCATTTACCTCTCTTGGACTCAGCTCTATCCTCCATAAAATGAAGAGGTTAGACCAGTTGACCTGTAAGGTGGCCTCCAGCTCTTTGTTTATTATCTGAAGCTTGTTATTATGGGAGCAGTGCAATGCAGCAGAACAAGCCCTGCCTTTAGAATGAGAAGACATGAACCTTCTTTGTGACACTTAGGATAATGCACGTTGTTCAGCAAAGTGGCCACTTTATCCCTTCAGTTCAATGTTCTTATCAGTGTGATGAAGATAATAATGCTTGTATTACCTGCTTCACAGGGTTGATCAAACCAGATCATTTCAAGCTGGGCCATCTCATGAATTGTAAAGCATGTTATGTTTGTCAGCTATTTTTACGAGGAGGATTTACAGAAGGACATGGACAAGTCACTCACGGTTGGCAGGCAAAGATGGATTGCCATCCACATCACTGGAGGGGATTCCTGTCCACATTGACAAGATCACAGATTCACTGAAGTGATGGAGTGAGTATACCTTGAAGTCTGGACCTGCCTAATGACAGCATTAGTTGTGGTTCAAACTTCAGCCTATAGTCTTACGTAGGATGTGAGCATTTAGGTATTTTCCCTATTTCTGTCTATTAAAAAAATTCACAATGATCTTGTGGGGATTAAAATATTATACATAAAATTATCATTTTAAAAGACTATCTCTGAAATGAAGGAATAAGACAAGGGGAGAAATAAAGGCTGTATGTGAGCACAGAGTTAATCCTACCATTTGTTAGTGGCTCTTCACAATAAAATCGTATATGATTTGTAACAACTAATCTTTGCACATGTTGCTTTCTCTTAGCCCTTCTTTCCACCATAATAGAATATAAATTGCAATAGTCAATGACTGTTAACTAATGCTTATCCCATTGCTTTACGCATAATAGTTGTTTAAGAAATGCTTAAAGTTGTAGGATCACATATCATAGTATTAGAGCTAGAGGAAATCTAAAAGGCCATCTAGGCTAACTCCCGCATTATAAGAAAACTGAGGCCCAAAGGAGTTTTTTCGTATGAAATAAAAAGTAACTATTGAATGTAAACTTTTAAGGTAAAAAGCAAAAAAGCAAAAAACTAAAAAACAAAACAAAAGACTGGTTATATATTTTATGAGACATCCCAATCAAGAGATATCCTTAACCAACAAGAATAATAAAGGGATTGGTATGTTGTATACATAATGACAATGGACAAGGGAAGTAGAGTTGATCTCTGAGGTCCCTTCCAAATTGTGATTCCATAAACCTGAAGATTTATGTATCCTTCTACTTATTACCTGACTTTAAAAGATGATTAGAGCACTGACTCATTGAACCCTCCTTAATTCAAGTACTAGAACAACTTATAGTTTTATTGCATTCCTCTTGGTGTTTTGTCTTTCCTCATTAGAATATAACCCTTTGAGGGTAGGGTCTGTTTGACACATAATAAGTGCTTAATAAATGCTCCCTCCCTGTATGTATGTATGTATATATGTATGCATGTATTTGTTTGTCTGTCTGTTGGAAACCATTAACTTTCCTATGATAAACTGCTATCTTTTCAGCTTTAAGAGAAGTGAATGACTAGCCATTTCTTTTCTAATTTTCATAGGTCTCCTGGTAAGAAATTACGTAAATTTAGAGATGTTCATCACCAGAAGATTGGTTGCCAGAGGGTGGCTACCATTTTGAGGCCACAGCAACTCATGATTACCATCTACTAAGGGGTGGGGCATTGCAGTTTGCATCAGTGGGGGCAATACTCATATCCTTTGAAATCACACATGTCTTAAAATTCCAAGATAAAAAGAGCAGTGTTCCCCAAAATGACATCAAAATTCTCTGGGTTAGTCTGTGGCAGATGAATAGCTGTTGCTTGGGAGCTCTTGCCCATTGCAGTGGATACCTGGGACTACCATAGAGAACAATGAGACTGATGGCTATAGGAACTCTTCATCTGAAGGAGCATCAGAAAATACTGGCAGGTCAAGAGCATATGGCCTGGTTTAATACATACACCTACTCATACACCAACTGATCATGTCAAATAATCAATAACTGTTCACCTCAACCTCTTGATAACTTGCCCCAATACTGAATTATTCTTACCTAACTCTGCACCTTGCCTGTCACTAGTCCCCCTTGTGATGTTTCTAGGTTTCAAATCTGTATATGCTTAACAAACTACATTCTACCTCTAGTTGTTTCAGAATATGACTTGTCATCAATTTTCTGACTATTGCTTGTGCTCACTGCATTTCTGACCCTTGGACACAAGGGTCCCAGTTAGAGACCTGAAGAGACCCTGCCTGGGACTAGCTTATTTGTCACTGAGACATAAAAGTCATCTCAGTTTGTCACGTTTAGTTTGTCTCTGAGTGCATGTGTATCTTCCCATCTAGTTGTATATGGCATTATAGGAAGAACATTGATGACTTGGAAGGGGCCTAGAGGAGAATGACCAGGTTGCCAAGAAGACTCAGATTCATGCCATATGGTTGATTGAAGAAACGAGGTATATTAATCTCTAGAAAAAAGGCTTAAGGGTCCATGTTACATGTTTTCAAGTATATAAAGAAGCTCTTAGAGGGACTAGACACATTTTGTTTGATCTCAGAGGGCAGAACTAGGAACAATAAATAGAACTGGCAAAGAGATAGATTTAGATTTGACATCAGGAAAAATTTCCTAATAACTGAAGTTTACCAGTTGGCCACCATGAGAAGGAGTGGGCAACCCCTCAACTGAGTTCTATAATAAGCTGAGGCTAGGTGATAACTTGTGGAGGCATTGTGCTGGCATGCATTAGATTAGATTGATGAGACTCTTTTTGACCTTAAGATTCTATAATTCTTCTGGAAGTCTCTTGAGCTCAATAGCCCTTGGAATAGCCTACATTGTTCTCAATGATGATGACAGAGCTCATGTTGATTCTCTAGTTATCATTAGCTAAGACCTTCTTTTTTTCCTTTATAACTGTACCAAACACCAGTGGGTGGATAAGGCCGGAAGTAGCCAAACTTTTAAAATACATTCTAAATATCATTTAATGAGCTAGATACCTTGGAAAGCCAGAAGGGAAAAAAAACACAGCTGTGTTTCAAGGACACAACTGTCCTTGAAAGATATCATAACCACTCTCTTAAAATCAATGTTTCCTAGAGAAATACATTCAATTCCATATGCAAACACTGACCTTTTTTTCCAAGTATTTCCATTTTCTCTGCAACTTTGAATAAAAAGCATTGAAATGAGAATCAATAAGAATTATTCCAAAGACCAAATACATCAGTTCACCAAAAAAATTGATATGTGACAAGGCATTTTTTTTGCTAAAACCTTCATTTTTCTTATATTATTTTGCTCAAAAAATTTAATTGTGAGACTTATTAAAATAGTTTGTATTTCATGAATTAGCATTTTACACTGGAAAGCTGTAATTGATTAGAGGGGTTGAAAATAGCTCTTGGAGAATGTCTGTTTTGTATTTAAATTCACTGAAATTATTAAAAAGCTTTTGCATCGTCAATATTGATAGCATATCTTCATTTCTGTTGATAGTCATTTTACTGTTTTTAAGACAATGTACTTTGAAAGGTTTTTGTTGTTTTTGTTTGTTTCTTGGTGTTTGTTAGAATTCATCTTTTGTATGAAAATGAAATGGATCGAAAACAATTTTTTTAAGTGAATGTGTTTTGGTTAGAGATTGACCAATCAAATTCTGGTACGGGGATGTAATGAGACTTTACTATACTAAAGAAATAATAACCATGGTGAATACAGAGAACCATGAGAAGAAATATGTACTGTTGCAAATGGAATAAGAAGAACCAGCAAAACAACATGTACGATCACTACAATAAAGAAAATAGGATAATTACAAAACATTTGAAACTGAATGCTATAAAATTGTAACAATCAAACTTTTCCCCAAAGACCCGATGGTAGACCACCTCCTTTCCTCCTTCCCAGAGATGGGGTACTATGATTGTGTGATGCTGCATATAATGTTGGACTTAAGGCATTGGGCAGTTTTGCTGAACTACTTTTCCATCTTTTTTACTCTTTTTCAAAAGGTACGGTTCTTGGGGACTGGGGAAGGAGACATATACTAAGGAATAGATGGTGTAAAAACAAAAGAGATCAAAAACAACTTTTTAAAGAGATGACTACGTAACATTGTCAGGAACTAGGTTTAAAAATGAAATTTGCCTTCTGTTTCTTTTACTCCAATGATTTTCAAGGTAAAATACAGGGTGGAAAAAGAACAATTTGAAATGGAAGAGAAGCCATGACTTTAGAAATAAACTCAAAAGTATGCTATGTCTTAGATTGATTTATTAAGGACAAAGAATGACAGTTGATAGCAAAGCAGTATCTGTTACAAAGTCAAGTAAGAGGAAAAAAACCTTTTAATTTCAAAAATAGATGTACATCAATGAGTGACTAAACTTGGGCTAATTACAGCAGTATCATTGCATTCTCACTTAAGGCTTGATAGTCACATCTCAAAAAAGGAAGGAAAAAAACCCCACCTTGATTGACAAGCTACATGGAAAGCATCAATAAAGTTTGGGGGAAGTGGAGTGCCCAGGAAGCTGGCCTTCTCCTAAGTTTTTTTCATTAAGACTGTTCAGCAAGGTTCAGGAGGGAAAAGTAGTTTCAAAGGAGGGGTGACTTGTCTCATTCCTTGTAGTCTGGTAAATGTTAACTGCCTCTGGCAAAACTTATGGGAGGTCATGGACCAAATGGGCAGGAGTAGATGAGTGAAGATCCGCATTGTCAAAAGGAACTAAATTTGAAGCCAAAAGTCCATTTGAGTAAGCAATTAAGTACAAGGTAGGAAACAAGTAGAAAGATGTCAAGTTTCTGGTGAATCTGGGACATGCAGGCAACGTTCAGCATAATTTAGGCCTTAAAATGGCTTTTAGGTCCCAAATTGCCTGAACTTTAACTTCAGAACTTAAAAAGGCAAATCTTTTCTTCCCTATTCCCTCAACTAATTATCCAGCACAGGAGGATACTGACACCAACTAAAATATTAGGGATTCTATGTCCCAAATCATCTATTAAATTCAGGAAACAATAAGTTCCTTCCATTTACGAGCCACAGTATGAGTTGCTGGTGACACAAAGCTGATAAATGAGTCTCTACCTTTAAGGAGTGTGCATTCTAGTAGAGGGAAAGACAAGTACCAAATATGTGGTATGATGATATGGACCTCACAGGAAAGGTGAAACAGACTTTCACAAGAGGTTTGAGGAGGGAGGATCACTTCTAACTAGGCGGGATCAAGAAAGTCTTCCTGGAGGAGGTGGTATCTGGGTTGGGTTTTGAAGGAAGGAAAGGAAGGGCTTCAACAGGGAGGGATGTGGGAGAAAGTCTGATTCAGATATAGGGAACAGAATACACAAAAGGATGGAAGCAGGAGAGAGCTTCAAACAGCAAGTAATGGAATGTGATTGGGACTGAGAGAATCGAAAGAGTCTGGTCTAAAACTGTAAAGGGAGAAAGTTATGTAATAGTGGGGGCTTTGAATGCCAGGCTAAGGAGTCAATGTATTTGGTATAAAATGAGAAGCTCTAAATATTTTGAACAGCCAGCTTTCACTAGGCAAGCACCATCTTGCTTTATGGTCCATAGACCCAGATTGAGATAAGAACACAAGAACTTCCTGGTTTTCCAACTGACCTAACCTGTTCTTCCTACTTTACTGTGACCCAGAGAGTTGTTTCTCTCTTTTGGGGAAAGAGGATGGATCTATTCTTGGTGGTGACTTTTCTTCACATGATGATGATGCAAATTCCCTTGAAAGGAAAACTTTTTCCTTAAGAATTTCCCAGTGGAATCAAAATGCCCCAGCTCCCTTTTTCTCCCCTTCTCTGCAATTATTTCCAAATTAATTGCTTCTGGCCTAGTTCAGGATTATTCATTTCTGTAGTGATTGCATTATCACCAGAAATGAATTTCCTCCTTCTATTGTTAGAAAAACCTCCACAAAATATTCTTAAAACTTTCTGCTTCCTCTTCATTTAGTTTGGTAGGGAAACATTTTATTCAAGTTCTTCCCTCCTGGGAATCTTTTTGGATTTCATGACATTTCTACAGGGGTAATAAAAATGAAAAATAAAAAATAAAAAAGGAGCATTCTTGGAGAAAGTTTTGAATGTTGAAAAAGGAGCTGTGACTAGAAATTTTACCTGTGTCATTGATTTCTTTCTAAGATGTGTACACTTAGTACTTAGAATGCTAAGGTACTTGTCAAGTGGTAATTAATCAGAAGCAACAATAAATTAGCTGCATTTATTTGGCTACCTAGGGAAACTACCCCACACCCACTAACCAGAACCCACGACTCTTTCCCTTAAAGTAGGGATTTATTTGGACTGTGGCTTAGTAGCGCTAATTATTGGTCAAATGCTGTCAAAAGGTCAATTTTGAAGTGGGTGACTTCAAACCATAAGTGCAAGCAGTGAGGGGGAAAGGAGAAGTAGGGTGATTTGTATATTATTTAAATTGATGAAATACAGAAATATCAAAATAGGATGATTAATCCATAGGTACTGTCCTTTTAGCCTAGACTGCTGAAAAGTGTAAGCATGATTTCATATCTTACTGGAAAGAAGATAGTGTCCTACCTCATCTCAAATCATTTTGAACATTAATTGAAGATCCAGGATGGAAAAGAGAAAGATATGGTTCCTCCTCATTTTTTTCCTCCCCTCCCCTCTCCTCCTCCTCTTTCTCTTTTCTCATCTCCTCTGCTCTTCTCTTCTCGCCTCTCCTCTCCTGTCTCTTTACTTCTCCAGGATTTCCTTTTCTTCTTTTCCCCTCTCTTTCTTGTGTCTCCACACCATGATATTGTTAGTAGACAAAGTCTATCTTGCTACTCTTTTGAGTTTTCTTGCAGTGTGTACAATGGGATGCCTGTAAAAAGGATAATAGAGCAGAGGACAGATAAATGAGCAGCAAGATTACAGAGAAGTAATAACTCCAGTAAAGTAATAGAATAGAAAGTAAACCTACAAAAAACATTGGCCTTTCAATACATTACCAATAAAAGCCAAGAGAACATGATAAAGAAATTTCATTCAAAATAACTACAGAATGTATAAAACGATGTGAAGTTTTGATATCTAGACACAGACAGCAATTGTAAGAATACAACTACAAAACACTCCATTCCATGGCCATCTCCAGAATAAGCAGACCCAATTCATTCTTCATTTCTACCTCCTCCACATTGGAAACTTGTGTCACATTCCTAGAACTACCCTGATCTTTGACAGGCGATTTTACCTTGTCATTCTAAGATCCAAGCCTTCATTTCCTTTATTAGTTATTTCCAGACCATACCAATAGGTGTATACCCTACTTTTCCAGCACCCATTGATGTATTGTCTTCTCCCATCAGAATGTAAGCTTCTTGGGACAAAAATTGTCTTGCTTTCCTATATGTTTATCCCTAGTGGTTAGCACAGTGCCTGGAGTACAATGAGTGCTTAATGAATGTTTTATCCCTCTGAAGGCATAATTGGAGATACATTAATAATTGCTAAAGGTTGGACCATGACTATAGTAGCTAAATTAATTCATGGATTTAGTGTCATATCTATCAAACTACAAAAGTTAACTTTGCACAACTAGAAAAAATAGTAATGAAATTTATCCGGAGGAATGAAAGGTAAAAAAAAAAAAACTCAAGAAAAGTTATGGGAAAAAAGTGGGAAGGAAGGGAGTATAGTCTCAAAGTCAGGTCTCAAACAATGTTATCAAGTACTAATCCTCAAAACTACTTGGTACTGCTTTTTAAAATACAAATGTTGATCAGTGGTATAGATTAGGTACATAAAATTCAGAAGCAAACAAACTTAGGAGTATAGTGTTAAATAAACACAAACATCCTAATTTGTGGGGTAAGGACACACTATTTTAAAAACTGCTTAATTGGAAAGCAGACTGGCAAAAAGTAGATTTATGACAATATTTCATAACCTATACCACAATAAAATCCATACGGAAACATGATATAGACATAAAAAGTTGTGCCCTAAACAAATTAGAGGAGCAGGGAAGGAGATACCTTCTTTGCTTTGATTCTCTTTCGTGATTCTGTTTGTAATATGTTGTAGACTTTTCATACTATAGCATACACCTTTCCATTGTCTCTGCATGACACCCATTTTTGAGCTCTTCAGAAATTTCCCACGTCTTGCAAGCCATATAATACCAGGAGAATACTGTTAGTAATCTCAGATTCAAACTGTCCAAAGCAGAACTCATTCCTTTCCTCCAAAATCAGCCGTCTCCTGAACTTCTCTATTTCTGTCTAGCGTATCAGCATCCTTCTAGTTACATAGGTCTACAACTTTGTGTAATTTTCGACTCCTCTCTGTTCATGTCCATTTCCATTATCCCTTCTAATGCAGGAGACAAGAATATATATATATATATACATGTATATATATATATATAAGCATACATGCACAAAAAAGATGTAAAGAGAATAAATACATATATACAAATTAGTTAACACAATTCAGAGTGGGAGGATAGTTGAGGGAATCAGGAAAGGCTGTAGAAGGTGGTACTTAAGCTGTGTCTTGAAGGAAGAGAGGAATTTGATGAATAGGAGAAGAGGAGAGAGTAATTTCTAAACATGGGGCTCAGTTGATGAAAAGGTGTTAAGACTGAGACAAAGATTGGAATGCCATGTGTAAGGAACTGAGAGGTCAGATTGACTGGATGACAAAGTGTGGCAGGTACAAGGAAACTGAAAGGAGAGAATCGTTTCAATTGAATGAAAACTCCTTGAAGGCAGAGATCATTTTATCTTGGTGTTCCTATCCTAAGAACCCACCTAGTGCCTGATGCCTATTTGGTTCTTAATAAATGCTTGATGATTCAGTCATTGATATTAAAAAGGGCACATTATCATGTAAAATCCATCTGTCAGTAAAAGATCTATCTATAAAATCCTTTTGTAACTCTCTCTTTCCCAAAATATCACATATCAATCAGAAAAGATTTTGGGCCAATTAAAGAAAGAGTAATAATCTTTTAGAATGTTCTGCATTGGAATAACTACCTGGATATTAGATTAATATAATTTATTAGAATATGTAACAGTGAATATTGATTGTTATGAGTTGAAGTCATTGTCAATGAAAATTTCAGGCTTTTACAAATGACTGTGTATAAATTGACTCGAATTTACCACTGATCACTTTCCAAATCATTAAAAATTGGTTGCTTAAGACTTGAAATTCATTATCCCATAGAATGAAAAACATAAATATGGTTGAGTTTCCAGATGAATCCTTAAAACCCATTTAATCCATAACCTTAATCCAAATTCAGGATACTAGGAACAGGGCCTTGGGATTCTGGAGGAAGAAGGGGAAGAATGAAAAATTTTCATAAGGTCAAAACTGGAAATATGTGGAAATGGTTTCTTTGACAGCCACCCATTTCTCTTTCTGGACGTCTTCTTTCCAGGTTTCCAGTGCTCTCAGGCTGCCTTAGATCTCTTTCCTACCCCATCTCCCACTCAGTTTCTTGCTCTCTTTCTCTTTAAAAAAAATAAGTAATTGATTAAATTTTGGCATTAAAAAATTTTGAGTTCCAAGTTCTTTCTCTGCCTCCTGCCTCCCCCATTGAGAAAGTGAGCAATAAGATATCGCTTATACATGTAAAGTCACATAAAACAGTTCCATATTAGCCATATTGAAAAAAATTAAGAAAGATAAAAGAAGTGAAAAATATGCTTTAATATACATCTGGAGTGTATCAATTCTCTCTGAAAGTGGATAGCATTTTTCAGCACAATTCCATTCCATTCTCCCATTCAACGTCAATACTTTGCTCAGCTCTGCCAACCTGTTACATGTTCTGAAATTACCTGCTTCTCCTAACCCTATATCCTCACCCAATCAAAACTTTCATTTCTTTACCATAACTGATTTGATTCAACTAGTAGGTGGAAGAAAACATCCTAATAGAAGAAATTTTTATCAATTCCTATACCACAAATCCTCCTCAAACCTGGTATATCAGCAGTTTTAAAGGAATTAGGCCTTACTTCAAATCAATTAAAAATGTTATATTAATTGATGTTACGAAGTGAAATGACAGAGTATTATGAGCTAGAGCATGGAATAAGCCAGTCATGCCTAGGAGTCAGTTTCTGGGGTTAATATCTAGATTTATTGGGCAGCTAGATGGTGCAGTGGATAGAGTGTTGGGCTTCTAGTCAGGAAGACTCCTCTTCATCAGTTCAAATCTGGCTTCAAACACTTATTAGCTGTGTGACCCTAGACAAATCACTTAACCCTGTTTGCCTCAGTTTCCCCATCTGTACAATAATCTAGAAAAGGAAATGGCAAATCTTTGGTTTCTTTGCCAAGAACACCCAAATGGGATCAAGAAGAGCCATACACAGCTGAATAAAAATCTGGATTTGTTGGATGAGAACTCTGAGGAAAACTAGTCTGTTTGCCAAGTAGATATTAGAGGATGGTACTTGAATTCCTCCAATGCTTCAAGAATTGTTCTATTTGATGGCAGTGGGAAAACTAAGGAATCATGGGCAGAAATTGTAAAGAAGAAAACTTAGGCTTCTTATCTGGAAACACTTTTAAACAGTTAGAACTATTAATAAAAGGAACCATCTTTCTAAGGAGGTAAGAAGCTTCCCCCAAAGGACCTTTAAATAGAAGTTGAATGATTACTTATATTTTTTTAAGGGAGATTCTTGCTATTGGATGACCTCTGAGGTTCCTCCTAACAGTAACTACTCTGAGCCATCAGAGCAGTGAAGATTTAGATACTTTCTTTTTCTTGATTTGGCCTCAGATCATGTGAACTATTTTTATTCCCTCATTACACTCTATTATATTGACTTTGCAACGTAAATCTTTTTTTCATACAAACTTCTTTCTATACAATCACCCATTTGATGTACTTATACAGTTTGTTGAGGTTGAGTGCGTCCCTTACGCTTCCTACTTTTCACAGTTTCTTCCCTTATTCCACTTATTACCCAACAGATTCTAGTTCCCCTTTCTGCTATATGCTGGACTCCAGTTCTCCCAAAGTTCCTTTTGGTTTTGGTTCTGTTCTCTTCTTCAGCAGATAAAACTGAAGCCAGGAAAGGTTGTGACTTGCCCATTGTCCATCGGTAGTAAATAGCAAAGTCAAGATTCTAACCCAGAATTCCAATTCTGACTCTTGCCCCTATGCTGCACTGCTTGCCTAGGACCAGCAGTTTGAGAAGAGGACAAGATGGGGATAACAGAAGTTAATTTTTTCATATAGATGTCAAGATTTGCCTTCATATGTTTTGTGTGCTAAAAGTGAAGGAAGTAAAAATGAAACAAATTACAATTTTTGAAAAAGAGAAGCACATGATGAAACAATGTTCTCCTTATCTTGTAGTTACATAAATTGGGAAAACACAAATCACAAATTAATCATTTTTGAAAATCAGGTAATTTACCCAGGCAATGACTATTAGATTATTATAGTAAGGGAGATCTTCAAGGTTGAATTTTTCTATATTCAATTATTCAAATGCCTTTTTGTTTCTGCATGGTAAGAGGAAAACACAAGCCTTAAGAAGTTTAGATATCTTTTGAACTAAAGGGGGGAAAACAAGTCTGAAGAATAAACGTTCATATGCATATCTCCAAACAGTAAACTCTTGGGAGGCAAAGACTTTGTACCTAGTCTCCATATTGAGTAGACAGGCAGAATGGCTGCTTCTCCTCGTGATACGATGGGTTTTGGTGTCTGAAAATATCCCTATTGGCTTATAAGACACTAAAGGTTTCTACTAGAATAGATTCATTCCCTTGGGTCTTGAACAGAGGTAGGATAAGACATTTATATATGTAATATTAGTTTGAATGCACTTCAGAGATTGTAAATACTGTAATTTTATTTTAGCAATACAATCTCAGGAGAAAGGCAGTTCAACTGTCTTCTGAAAACTGGAAACCAATAATTAAATAGAGACTGTGAGCTCCAGAGAGAAAAAACTAAGAAAATTTTCCTGAAAGATTGAGGGAGTTTATCTTGGACAATTCCTGAGAGATTTTTACTGCTATCCCAAGACAGATGAATGGTGGGACTATGTTTCCAGATTTGAGAAGTCAGCAGCTATAACTGGTAGCTAAAGACAACTTGATCCTAGCAGTGCTTTTTCTCATGTGCTACATTGTTGAAATATTTAAATGTCTTTATATTGTTTGTCGAACAGTTAATAAACTATATAGACAGAAATACTAATGTTTAAGCTCATGAGTCTAAGGGCATTGATACTGAGGGAGACATAAGTGAAAGTCTATAAGGGAAAGAAAGGGGGTTTTCTACTTTGATAAATTATGATATGGCTCAAAGTTAATTGACTAATTAATGAGATATTGTGCATGTCTATGCATTTAAGAGGAAAAAGTAGACCTGTGAAAGTCAGCGTGGTGTAGTTTTATATCCTCAATTTCTCACAGTGCCCAGCACATAGTAGGTACTTAGTAAATGTTTATTAATTATTGACTAGTGAATGGAGAGCAGACTTTAAAAAGAAGAATACAATACAATCTAACATCTACATGGTTCTTAAAGGTTTGCAAAGCACTTTGCATATGTCACTTACTTTGTACCCAAAAGACCTGCATGTAAGTTTTGCCTTTCACACATACTCCTTGTGTGAACCTGGACAAGATCAGCCTTTAGTACTGTAGTCCAGAGGTATTAAACTTGCAGCCACAGGCAATAAGAAATTTGAGTTTGTTGATGTTATAAATGAAATCTGTGTTCTGTCTAGGAATAAACAATGCTTGTTGGAGATCCAGGAAGTTTTTCATTTTCTTTATTTTACCTTTATTCTGTAATGAATAAATGGGTAGCCTCCCGAAAAAGACTACGAAAGATCAGACCAAGGCAAGCCCTTTTTATGCTGTTCCCATTTGAATTTCCCACTGTGTTCCTCCTTTAAGGGCTGGGATTGACTCCAGATCTTCTGGGTTACAACTTTCCCAACCTGCCCATTAAGCAGGTATGTTAGTGAAAAGTTGGTGACGGTCCCCAACTGGTCCTAGCTAGCCTAGTTCAGGCCCCTTTGCAGATTTATGCCTTCCAGCATGTAAACATCCATTGTTCCTATAGAATCTGTGGAAACCAAACTGCCATCAATTCTCACATTGACACCACTGTTCAAGTCAACTCTTTAAGACGAGAAGTTGCAGAGAAGGTGCCAACCTGAGGGATTTTGAAAACCAACGTGTTTTCTGAACCAATGAAAACACAAGTACAGCTGTCATTTTGTCAGCCAGCTAATAAACATTTTTATTCCCAAAAAGAACATGTTCTTTAATTACTTTAGGACCTTGGCTGAGAAATAATAAGATAACAAATCAAGAAGTAGGGAGAGAGGTGGGAGTTGGTTGTGGTTGTTGACTAATACAGTACAGAACACAGACTACCTGACCCCCCTAAGCTACATATGGCGGTGCTGACTCTAAAATCTCTTAACTTGTGTTTTATGTAGTTTTGGAAAAAGTACTGCCTGTATATTGTTGGTCATGGGAGTCTTGGTGCCTCTATTCCAACACAATTTAATCTATTTCTGGGGTTTCTATGGCTGGGAAAAAATTGTTACTTGGTGGACAATATTCTGAATATGAGCTTCTCCATATTTACATTGGTTTGCAGATCACTGAGCCTTCAAGAAGACAGAGTTATTTTCATACCATAATACAGCATCAAACAAAGACTTTTGTGGATTTATTATAAAATAAATATGTTAAGTGCCATGAAAACTAGAGTTTTTTGTCGTTAAAAGTGTGTATCCAGAGACACTTTGACATGTTGAGTATGAAACTGTCCTCAGAGTATAAGCAGTTGAGAAGTTATCACCAATGCCCCCTTGGCATCTTATTCAGAATCTCTAGCATACTAAATAGCACAAAGATAGAACATATCAGAGAAAGTTCCTATGATGTATGTAAAAGTTGACACAAAACCACCAGTTAGGTAGTAGTTTTAAAGAAAATCAGATTAGAAGGTGAGGGGATATGAGAATGCAATTTGAGGGTGCTTCACCATTTTAACAGTCTCCAAGAGGTATTCATGCAAGATGCTAGATTATACTTTATTTTTAAATTTCTTTCTATGGCTCTCAAAAAATACTTGGATTCTATTCTTTCTGACCAGTATGTGAATTCTTCACTTATCAGAAGTTATTTGTACCAAATCTTACAAGTCATTAATTGTTGTCATTTAAGAAGAGTTATTGGCTTTCCTGAAATGGAACTTTATTGCTGTATATTTTGAATCATCTCTCACATTCTTTTGTGCACATGGCAATGCTTTTTCTTTTCTTTTCTTAGTTTGTATTATTTTGGTTTTAGAATTTAAGTTTTTATTCCTTTTTTATTTTGTGTATAAGATTTTTTTCTATAATCCAAGATTTTTTTTATTGTTCTTTTTTTTATAGTCACTTATGCCACGGATTCATAGGGGATTGGTTCCAACAGCTCAGGTTCCTTGCCATTGGTTCTCACAAAGTGTGCTTCTCTGGGTGGAGCAGGCTGGCGTTTCAGCTGAATCCAAGTGCCTTTTTCTTTGGCTTCCTTCTTCTTCTGATCATTTTCTTTTACCCTCTTCAGGAAGCTATCTCTGCTCTTGGAATGCTTAACATACTCAATATACACATTAATTCTCTTGGCTAGACTCTTGCCCTTAACCTTTGTTTTGTTTACAACATTTGTTTACAACAATGCCTACAGCATGCTGAGTAACATTATAGACCCGTCTGGTCTTGCCATGGTAACATTTGTGGGGTATTCCTTGCTGAGCTGTGCCCATACCCTTGATATCCGCAATATCACCTTTCTTATATATTCACATATATGTAGCCAAAGGGACAACACCGCGTTTTCTAAAGGGCCTAGAAAACATGTATCACGTCCCTCTCCTTTTGAGTTCCTCATTTTGGCAACTCACTGGAATATGGCGGAGCCGGCAGAAAGGACTGTATAAGATTTAAATTAAAAACTTACCAAAAAAAAGTTGTTCACAGAGATTTTGAATCTTAAAATTTGCTAATATGATAAACCTCTCACATATACATGGCATGGTAGCATTCTGGTACAAATGCTTAGGGGCATTGCTAAGCTCTACAAGATATTCCATGTCAGTAAGGTATATGTAGAGTTGAATATACTATACACAACCTGTCTCAGACATTTACTTCTCTAAACTGGTCACTTAATTTCTTTTTTTAAAATTTTATTGACTTGTTTGTTTACTTTTGGTTACAAGATTCAGTTCCAGAATCACTTGAGTTTCAGATTTTTCTCCCCTTCCTCTCCTCCCCCCACCCCCTCCATAGTGGCATACA
>CM053599.1:36266777-36301558 GCA_028646575.1 Pseudocheirus occidentalis | reverse complement strand
TTTTTTTTTTTTTAGCTTTGTAGAACTCTGCTTCAAGGGGGGAAAGCTCTGTTCCAAATTGCTGGGGATTTCTCCGCTGCCAGAGCTATTGGGGGGGTGTTTTAGCCCCCCTCAGCTTTCGCTTGCTGAGAGCGCACCCCAGGACCACCACCCAAGACCACAATCCAGATCCAGGCCACCCAGTGCAAGGGCACTTGGCCCTGATCAGTTGAGTCAGCCCTGCTGTGGGGTCCGCAGGCCAGGGGCTCTGAAGCAGCCAACTGCCGGTTACAGCAGTTCCTGCCCTTCCCCCACTGCTTCCTTGCTGTGGGGGCAGATAGGCCAAACTGCTTTTCCTCCCTCAAATTTAGCTTCAGAGTTCCACTTTCACTGACCATTTCTAAACCTGGCTTGCTAGATGTGAAGATCCCTTCAGGTGCTGTAGATCTGCTCCCCGGTTTAGGTTCACGCTGCAGCGTGGCTTGGCTCCTCCCAACCGTCCTGGGGCCTGTCTGGATGAGCCCCTCCTGCTGAGCTGCCTTCAGTGAGAGATGTGTAATCTCTATTTTTGTGAGTTTGAGAGCCTTAGAATTTGTTTAGGGTCATATTTTATGGGTGTTTAGGGTGGCGGTGTGGGAGCTGCAGAACCTTGCTGCTTCTATGCTGCCATCTTGGCTCTGCTCTGGGAAGTCGTTAGTCCTTCATTTTCAGAGAGGACTAGTGATATCACAGGTGATGTCTTGTGAGTGAATTGGATTTAAGTGGGGGCAGAGTTGCAGAAAGTTGCACAAAGTTGTCAGCTTCACCCTTGTTTTCCAGAGTCATCGAAGTCCAGGGCCAGACCAAAGTCAGGCCTAGCGTTCAGTGGATGACCTTGGCAGTTTCAGTGCCTCATCAAACTCTAAGTCTCCACAGTCCCTGCTTCAGCTGCCTTCATGGCCCTTGGAACAAATTGCTCACATTCTCCCATTCCTCCAGGGGATGTGCTGGGGGTAGACATCCTGATAACTTACAGACAGGTTTGAGGCCTGTTGCTTACCCTCAACCTGGTTTAGCCCATCTGCCAAGATGGTTTATTGGAGAGCGGCCTCTGCACATGCTACAGCCTGTTGGAGCCACAGGCCAGAGCTGAGTGCCAGGCAGACCCCAAAGGTGGATGAGCAGCCCTTAAAAAGGCTCAGTGGCCTTCATACTAGAGGTGCTGGTCCTTCCTGAACATCCGTTAGAGAGGGCAAAGAGGAGAAAAAAAGATGAGACTGAGAAAATGTTTGTGCTTTGGGTTTCAGTCCCAGCTCCCCTAATTGTCAGGTGTGTGAGACTGGGTAATAGTGATATATCGATAACCTTTTGACGTGTCCCCATTTTAGAGTTGGGGAGATTAGAGAAGATTAAGTGACTTGCCCATAGCCACACTGCTAGGAGGTCTGGTGGGATTTGAATTTCAGTCTTTCTGACTCTAACCATAGCTCTGCGCTGCCTCTTAAGGCCAAACCTTAAACCTGGCCGAGCCGTTTCTGTGAAATGAGCATCACACATACACGTGCAGCTTAGTTTAAGGAGTTGTAGGGGAGTGCTTTGTGAGCTGTATCAATATTACTGTTATTTATGCATCCTTTTTTCTGAATCACTACAAAGCTTGAATGGGAAAGTGGGATGATTACTTCACTTACCTCAATCATTCATAAATTTGACCAAGGGTGGGCAGAGGGAGCTTTCTTGCCATTTGAATTCTTAGGGGAAATCTAATACTGACTTGCTGAACCTGGAAGAAAGAAGTGAGAGTTCCTCGCATTTTTATAGCAAGACTTGACTGCAGACCATGCCAGAGATGTTTTGTTGTTAGGTAGTTTAATTGAGTTTGGTTCCCGATGGCCCCGTGGACCATGGCACTCTAGGTCTTTCTGTCCTCCACTCTCTCTTGAAGTTTGCCCAACTATAAGTTCATCATTTCCATGACACTATCTATCTATCTCATCCTCTGCCATCCCCTTTTCCTTTTGCTTTTAATCTTTCTCAACATCAGAGTCTTTTCCAATGAGTCCCATCTTCTCATCATGTAGCTAGAGTATTTAAGCTTCAGCTTCAGTATTTATCTTCCAGTGAATAGCCTGAATTAATTTTTTTTAAAGTATCGACTCATTTGATCTTTTTGCTGTCCAAGGGCCTCTCCAGTCCTACTTGTTGCTTGTCATATCTGTTCAGAATACTTAGCTTGTGAGATGGAGCAGCATTCACTTCATTAGTTCAGTTTGAGAAGCATATTTTATTCAGGGTAGAACAGGTTATTTTTATCTACAACCTTTAGAATGGAAAATTGTCTTCTGTAGCCTTATTTCCTCAATAAAAGAAAAAAAATGAGGACAGGAGTCCACAGTGGAAATCTTTAGAATTGTTGATATTCACCTTCAGGCTGGAGAAGATAAGGGAACAAAACTAGGTAATTAAAAAAATCTATTAAATTAAATTGGCACAGCTTTCTATTGACTTCACTTTTGAGCTGAGGAATTGATGGCTATTCTTATAATAGGACCAGTGTGTCTGCTGGGAGAAGTTTTTTTTTTCCTCCTTTAAATCCTTTGTGGAACTTCATTGGTTTGTTTTTAAACTAATTTTTAAGCTTTTTTATTATGGATAATCTTTTCCCATTTTTTCCCACAGGACAGGTGGGAAAGGAGAAATCAAGCTAATGTAAGAGAAAGCTGAATTTCTAAGGATCAAGGAGTTTTATAAACATCTGAAGGATGTAGGCCTAGTATTTTATACTTGGGCCTCATTATGACACTATTTGTACCTTTAGGTGAAGACCTCTAGTGTTCGGGAATCCACTGCCATTACACTTGGTACTCTCTCTAGCTATTAGGAAGTTTATTTTTAAATTAACATTAAATCTGCTTCTTTGCCTTATCTGTCCAGTGGTCTTCTCTATGCTCTACAGCTATGTCATTAAGGGATATCATTCTACTGAGGTACTTGCTTGTGCTTGGTGTTGAATATAGATATATCTAGTAGTAAATTTTTCACTTTGACAGGTCATGCTAGATTAAAATTCTAATGTTGACTCTGACGACCCCTATTTCCTGAAGATGTCTTACGTACAAGTGTTTTGGGAAGATGAAACATATGGAGTAAATGCACCCCAAAATCAGATGTAAAGTAATAAATATTACATATTTATTTATATAATATTTACATTACTTACACATACAGAGAGTCAGTGGAATACCTCTCTGATTTTTCTCTCTTTCCTTTTCAGGATTGTTAACATTGTCTACCTCCTCATCCTCTTCTTTTCAGTTAAACCCATCTTTCCTCTGAATTTTCTTGAGTTTCTGTCCAGGGTATCACTGTTTTTATAGGAAATGAAGTTCATAACTTAGAAGTCATATGTATCTCTTCGCTCACTAAGCCCATAGATCCAGTCAGTTGCTAAGTCTTGTCAATGTATTTCCTAAATAGATCACATATTATTTCTCTGCACTCATACCAAAACACTCCAGTTCAGACCATTATTGTTTTTCACTTACCTCTTGCTATCACCTCCCTAATCGTCCCCCCTGCGTCCAGGTTCTCCCTTCTCTGGTCTGTCTCACACATAGCTTCCAAACTGGTATCTCCATAGCATGGGTTTGATGTCTCCTGTCTACTTAAGAAATTTCTTTGGAATCTCATTGCTTTTAGGATCGAATATAAACTCCAGTCTTTGATGTTTAAAACCTTTCACACTCTCACCCCCCCTCCTTTGCTCCTCTTCTTTGCTTCCTCTCTCCCTCCTCTCACCTCCCTCCCATACTCCCCTACTTGCTTTTGGCAAACATAATCTGTTTCCTATCTCTGCCTCTTTATACTTAATCTGTTCCCCTCATGTTGGGAATCCTCTCCTTCCTTGCCTTTGCCTCTAAAGGCATTCACTCCCTCAAAAACTCAACTCAAATGCCATTTCCTTTAAAAAGCTTTTCCTGGTGTCTTACCCCTTGGCCCCAAAACCTTTATTATTTCATTTTGTGTTTCTTATGTTTAGTTATCTGTGTACATGCTGTGTACTCCCAATAGAAAGCAAGCACCTTGAGGATAGGAATTATTTTTATTTTTTTCTTGCACAGTACCTGGTAAATTGGCATTTAATAAATGCTTTCAATTAATTGATTGTTTACTGAGTAAGTAGAAGTAGAAATTGAATTCTTAGCAGTTAGTTTTATTTGACAAACAAGTCTCCTGTTGTCTTTTCATGTTAATTGATGAGTGTTTTTTGTGTTCTTTGCCCACTTCCTCGCCAGGCAGCCCTAATCTCTGCTAATCCCAGTTTTCTGAGCAGTAACATCAGGGGATTGAAGTAGTTTTGTAAGGTTCCTTCCTGCCCTGCAGCTTGTTAGAAAGCTTCCAACAATGTAGTTCAACATGGCATTTATTACTTTATGTCTCCTTCATTACCCTACAAGATTTGACACATAAAAAATGTTCCTTTTGAAATGATTTAGAGACGCAGAAATGAAACTGATTTACCTCTTCTAAGTCATTTAGGATGTTTTTGATGAAGACCCTATACCGTTCCAATGTCAGGACACATTTTCCAAGGATTGAACAAAGTAATGATGGAAAATAAAGGTATTGGTAAAAAATATGCCTTTTCTAAAATCAAAAACTTTTTGTGAACTGATCTATTTGCCCTTTGGAATAATTCTTAATGATTTTCATTTCAGTGCTTTTACAGAAAATAGAAATACTTGGAAACATGGAATTGGATGTATTTCATTAGGAAGCATTGACTTTAAGAGGATGACTGTGATAACTTTCTTTTTTTTTCTTTTTGCTTTTTTTTAGAGGGCAGTTGGGGTTAAGTGACTTGCCCAAGGTCACACGGCTAGTTTTTTGTGTTAAGTGTCTGAGGCCAGATTTGAACTCAGGTACTCCTGACTCCAGGGCTGGTGCTCTATTCACTGCGCCACCTAGCCGCCCCAACTGTGATAACTTTCAAGGACAGTTAGTTGTTTTTATTATTTGTAGAATTTAAGATGATATTACTAATTGAAGGAAAGACATTTCAGTCTGTCATTCACAGAGTTGTAGATGGGGAGCTGGAAGTATAACCTCCTCATTCTACGGTTGAAGAAATTGAGACCCAAAGAAGTGCAGGGACTTCAGGGCTCCATAGTCAGGCATGGGTAGAGCTGATGTGTTCTGATGATAAAGCTCAGTGAGATGACAGCACAACATTTCCCTCTTTTTTTCCTCTCTTCCAGATGGCCCACATCCCTGCGGGTGTGTTTACTATGGGCACCGATGATCCTCAAATAAAGCAGGATGGGGAAGGACCTGCCAGAAGGGTCAGAATTAACTCCTTTTACATGGATTTGTACGAAGTCAGTAATGCTGAATTTGAGAAATTTGTGAACTCTACAGGCTACGTGACGGAGGTGGGTACCTACTTCCTTTGAAACCCCTTCTAACGGGCCTTAGTTCTTTGGAGTAGGAAAACCGGATGATGGGACAGGGTCATCATCCAGCAATCTGGAGCTGCTTCTGAGCAATAGAACAAAGATGCTTTTCCTGCAAAAGAATTTAGGGTTGAGAGGCTCATTTTGATGCTTTATCTAGTCCTGATAATGTCTCTAGTTTTGAGATGTACATTGCAAAACTGGAATAGTTGCTTGTCAGTTATGAATTCTAGTCGCCGTGCTTGGGTAATTCTATTAATTTTCATAATACTGCTAATACTAATCATAGCTCACTTTAGAATTTCCCAAAGCACTTTCCTCATAAAAGCCCTGTTAAATAGCTAGCACAAATGTTATTCCATCCCCTTTTCGACACACGGGAAGCGCTGGCTCCTGCTTACATGCTTAGTTAGCTCAAGTCAGAAAGATAGCAAGTCTTAGAGGTGGGACTCAACCCAGGTCCTGTGACTTTAAATCTAGCACTCTTTCTCCCATACCTCCCTTTTGAAAATGAATTCTCCTCTCTTTTTGATGGCAGTTTTTTCCTGATATACTTTTGTCCCTTTCCCATCCAACCCTAGAGGCAGCTGGTTGGCACAGTAGATAGGGTTCTGAACCTGGAGACTGGAAGGCCTGAGTTCAGAACCAGTTTTAGATCTTTACTAGTTGTGTGACTTTGTGCAAGTCACTTAGCGACTGTTTGCCTCAGTTTCCTTAGCTGTAAAATGGGGGTAATAATAATATTGCCTGCCTCCTAGGGTTGTTGTGAGAATCACATGAGATAATATTTGTAAGTGCTTAGCATGGTGCCTGGCACACAGTAGCGGCTTAATAATGCTTGTTTCAGTCATTCCCCAGTTGAGAAATGATCAAAGGATATGAACAGGAAGTTTTCAGAGGAAGAAATTAAAGATTTCTATAGTTCTGTGAAAAAATGCTCTAAATCACTATTGGTTAGAGAGATGCAAATCAAAACAGCTCTGAGCTACCACATCACACTTATCAGACAAGCTAACATGACAAAACAGGAAAATGATAAATGTTGGAGAGGATGTGGGACAGTTGGAACACTGATACATTGTTGGTGGAGCTGTGCGCTGATTCAACCATTCTGGAAAGCAATTTGGAACTACGCCCAAAGGGCTATAAAAATGTGCATACCCTTTGACCAAGTAAATGCTGCCTATAGGGTTGTATCCCAAAGATACCATAAAAATGGGAAAAGGACCCACATGTACAAAAATATTTATAGCAGCTCTTTTTTATGGTAGTCAAGAACTGGAAATTGAGGGGATGCCCATTAATTGGGGAATGGCTGAACAAGTTGTGGTATATGAATGTAATGGGATACTATTATGTTGTAAGAGATGATGAACAGGTTGACTTCAGAAAAACCTGGAAAGACTTAAATGAATTGATGGTGAGTGAAGTGAGCAGAACCAGGAGAACACTGTACACAGTAACAGCCACAGTATGTGATGTCTGATTTGGATAGATTTAGCCCTTCTCAGCAATGCAAAGGCCTAAAACAATTCCAAAGGACTCCTGGTAGAAAATGCCATCCACATTCAGAGGAAGAACTATGGAGTCTGAATGCAGAGAGAAGCAGCCTATTTTGTTTTGTTTTGTTTTTTCTTTTTCCTGGATTCTTTGATGTGTTAGAATTCTTCTGTACGATATGACTAATGTGAAAATATGTTTAATAGGAATGTACATGTAGATCCTATATCAGATTGTATGCCATCTTTAGGGGGAAGGTGAGGAAGGAGGGGGAGAAAACTTAAAACTTACGGAAATGAATGTTTGAAAACTAAAAACAAATGAATTAACTTAATAAAAAAAAAAACCAATAAATGCTTGTTTCCTTCCTTCTTCATTCTGCTTTCTTTGACTACAGTTTTCTGATTTCTTGCTGCCCCTTAAATATAAGTATTCCTCAAGGTTTTGTCCCAGGCTGCCTTCTCTTTTCTCTCTTTCCGTTTTCATCTCTTCCATTGCTATGGTTTAAATGATCACCTCTATGTGAATGATTTGCATATCTCTGTCTGTCCTACCTTCTTCTATCATGATTCCATCTGTGTGCTGGATGGTTAGTTCCATCAAGAAGGTTTGCCTGCAGCTCAGATACTGTTATATCTGTATATGGTGGGGAGTGGGGAGGACAGTGCTCTCTCTCTCTTCCCCATTATCCTATAGATAGGCTAATATTACATCTTCAAAATTGTGTTTTGGGGGATGCTTGGAAGGTTTTCTGTCTGTCATCAGAAACTGTGTGGTTCGGGAAGGTGAATTGTTTGCCAGCTCAAGCATTTATTAAGTACTGGGCAGTGCACTTTGTTCAGAGGCATTCAGTCAGTTCAGTCTGTGAATTTGCTGGTTGAACCAAGTAGATGTTAAAGGATTGTCTTGGCCTCTTTCAGTCATCTGGGTAGAGAAATGTGGGAAAGCATAAGCTTTTTGTTTTAAAATGTATTATGCCATTAAATCTTTATAACACATCTGTCAGGTAAGTAAGCAGAGTTTTCGTTTTACTAACTAGAAAATTCAGGCTGAATGGATGGCCAAAGATTGCATAACTAACTCATGGTAAAACTGGACCTTAAATCTAAATGTCTTGAGTCCAAGTGTAGCCCTCTCAATAATTGGTTTGGTGGTTGTGAAGAAACCACTAATGTATGTAGCCACTTAAAGATTTCCATTTTTCCCTTTGACTCTAGGCTGAGAAATTTGGTGATTCCTTTGTCTTCGACAGCATGTTGAGTGATCAGGTGAAGAAGGACATCCATCAGGCAGTAAGAGATGTTTAATTACACTGGGTACTATGGCTGACCTAATTACATTTGTGGGACAGTTGGAGGGGAGATGTGGGAGGGGTTGTTGATACAAAAGAATGTTCCTGAATAATGAGTGCAAATTAAATTTAACTAAAAATAAATGAATTGAGTCCTAGATTGAACTTAAGTGAGTATTGTAAGACACTGTGGTAGAAGATAAAGAGTACTTGACTAGGGTGTTGGGCCTGCTCTGCCACTTACCGGGTATGTGATCTTGGAAAGTCTGCATTTGTAAAATAGAGATACCAGCTTGTCCTGCCTGTCTCACAGAGTGGTTGTGAAGAAAACTTAAGTAAACTGTAAAACACTATGGAAATTGAAAGGATTAGAATTGTGGATGTCATTTGGACTCATTTGTTCACATGAGCAATGCATAATCTCACTTAACAGGCCAATGGGTTGAGTTTGGATTGGAGCTTCATTGACTGCTGTCCAAGGTCTTTATAGTTTTCTTTCTGCTTATGATCCTAAATTCATAATGGAGGATTCAAATGAGAAATTTTGGTTCTAAATGATAAGAAATTATAGCTTCTAAACTATAAGAAATTATACACATGTATTAGCTCAGTTTGGGGGTTAGAGTTTGAATTTCAAACATTAGTAAACAAAATTATTCAGGATAATATTAAGAGTCCTTTTGCTAAGGATTCAATTTTGAGTTTTCTGTATATTAAGCCAGAGGTCTCTGCCTTGTAGTATATACTCTAAAAAAGAGTTTCCATGTATGGGGTGAGTCAAATCTTTTTGTACCTTTGTTGAAAATGGGACATGTGACTTACTCTGTCCACACCAACTTAATTATGGTTGTGTGCTTGTATGTCTGTGTGTTTGCATGCATGTATGGAAAGCAGATTTGAATAATGAAATAAATAAAATAAGGAGTGAAGTCCCAAATAAATTAAAAAAGTAATTCTTTTTCAGTAAAAGAAAATGTCCAACAAAAATAGCAATAACAGTTTAATCTGTTTTATTTTCTAATGCATCTTTTGAACTTTTAAAAAAATTATACATTTAATAATAAATGATGCTTACAGTCATTGTTTCACTTTCCTGTGGCTCTTCCATTTTCCTCACCTTAAATCTTCTCCTGAAGCAACAGAATATAGACAAGCAAAATAAATTTACTTATTGTATGTATGACACTCATTTGTCACGTATGACAAAATATGTCTCATTCCATATCTGTACTCTACCACTTCTCTGATGAGAGTAGGGAGTCATATCATGTTCCAGTTTTTTTCTTCAATCATTTCTGACGTTTGGAGAAAAATGTTGTGAGACCCTGATTGGTGCTTAACGTCACTCCCTCATTATTTTGTTCCTGATGGTTTTAAGGACTTTTTTCTTGTTTTTGTACATTTGCAATTTGCTGGTGAATATGAGCATTTTGAGTTTTCTCTCTTGAGACTGTGGGAAGTCTTTCTAAAATTTCTTGTGTTATTCTCTTAAGGTATACCAATCAAATTCTTTTCTTCTTTGGTAATTATAGGATTTCAGTAATAGAGATTTTCTTTCCTTCATCCTCCAAACTGTCTCTTTTTTATGCATTCATTACATCCCAGTCTTTATCCAATTGAGCTCTTTTCTGAGCTTGGTATTTTATTTCAGCCTAGTAGCTGCCCTGTATTGTATTAACCTTGTTTTTATTGTATTCATTGGGATTTTCACAGTTCTCTCTGCTTGTTTCCCTTTTGCCAAAATTTTTCATCTTCTGAGACATTTTTTCCATTGTCTATCCAGTTCTTCCTTGAATTCCTTCAGTGTGTTTTATCATACCTTAAAGCAGGTAATTGAATGCTGCTGTTACTCGATTCAGTTTCTGATACTGCTTTTTGTATTTTTCTCCTGATAATTCCCCTTTCTCCATATTATTTTTAATTACATCAAAGGCCTTCTTTAATTTACTTGTTAGCTTTTTGGTGAGTTGTCATTTTCTAATGGGATTTTCTAGCAATTTCGTTTCTTTTCCATGTTTTGAGGTTATTTTTGGTAGGGATCCTGATGAGCCATGCTCCTTTGCCTTGTAAACACTATTGTGTGCTGATTTTGGATGATTTTTTTTGCGGGGGAACACTTTATTTTTGTTTAGGGTCTAATAGACTTCTTAGAGTGTGGGTTATTTCTTGACAAAAGTGGGAATTGAAGTACAGAATTTGAAAAGTGTGAGGAGCTTAAAAAAAAGGAGACAGAAGGAATTGAAGGGTCAGAAGACTAGAATGAGACTGTGATTCATTTGCCTTTCAAAATGGAGGAATATAATCCTTACCTTTTTTTTTTTAATATACAACTGTTTGTTTGACTCCTGTAAGAAGTGAATCTTTATGTATTTGTGTTACTCTGCCCACTCCTTTAAGACCTATCGTGCCAAAAACTGAAATCTTCCAAGCTAGTGTTTTGTTTTGTTTTTTTCCTATTCAGGACAGTATTGTGAGATGTTAACCATTGAAAAAATTGATGGAAGAGTGACATGGAGTCTTCAACCTATTTCTAGGAAAAGTGGAAAATCTTTTAGACATGCTTTTCCCGTGAAAATTTTTTTTAGCACTATGTATGGATGAGAGTTGGCTCTCTTCTTACAACCTTGTGTTTGGAAATTAGATTGCACAATAAGTACTTGCGCATTTGTGGTTTACTTCAGGGGCTAGGACTCAGGGCTGGTTCTTTTATGTGTTTTCAACTCAGCATCAGGTGATACTAATTGAAGATCCTGGGCTTAGACTGATATGCATTTGCAATTATTATTGCAGTTTGCACTTTCGGATATGGCACCTCCTATCACTCGAGAAGCTCCACAAGCATTAGATGTAAAGGGAGTGGCAGATTATTGCCAGGTTCCCAAATGTGCCCAGTAAGTACATAGTGAAGTCTCTGTGTTCAGAACTAGGACAAGGACAAGTAGCCCTTACTGGATTATAGTATTGATCACTCACTTAAATGGTTCCTAATGGAAAAGCAAATGTTGTAAGTGTATTTGGAAAGGGCTGAAGCTAATAAAAGGAATCTGTTTCATTGACGTTCTTTGCCAGTTGATTTTCCTACAGTGTTGTTTTTTTCAGTCCTGAAGGCGAGGATAAGGAGGGAGATACATTGATTTAAGATTCAAGTTTGTTTTTTTAGACTAACTAGTACTCATTGCAGACTGGTGGTTCCAAAGAATCATCTGTTTTCATATCCAGGATATTAGCTAAAAAATGGTTGCTCTTGATTTTTTTGTTGTTTGTTACTTTGAGACAAAGGCAATGGTTTTAATTGAAGTAGAGATTTGATAAGGGGTGGGATTGGGACCAGGGTTTTGTATTGTTTGATCCTGACTTTCTGTCTCTGGGAAGGATAATAGAAGGAGACTGTTCTTTGCTTTAGTTTTAATAAAGTGTATTATTAGCATATCTCATAAATCTCTGGCATGAGGGATAAATGTGGGATAGGCATACAAGAAGATACGGGTGTTCTGATTCTGTTGGCAGGCTTCCCAAGTGACCCGTGATTAGCTCCTTGCTTGTGGTTTGGCCTTATCCAGCTTGTTAACAATTTAGACAAGCACATTCCTGAGAAAGTTGTCTCTTGATAAAGGAAGGTGGAATTCTGTTCTGAAATTTTTTTCTGGGATCAAAAGGAGAAATTTGTTGGTCTTATCCCACACATAGCAAGATATCAAGGTTAAAAAGAAGGCATTATGAGTGAAAGATCCCTGGACAAAAGCATCTTTCTCAAAGTAACGGTGAGGATTTTGTTGTTTAGACAGTGCTGGGGAAGAGTTAAGGTAAGATGTCAGTGTGCCTTGATCATGTCTTAAATAAAAATGAGAAAATTCTATAGCCTGGGCTAAGAACTGTTAAGTGCTAGGGATTTGATTCAATTATATAAAAGAGCAAAAACTGTAATGAGAGCTGCTTTAAAGCCTGACAAAAATCTACTTTCTCTCCAAAAAATAATATAAAAAATTTCAGGGTTTTAGAAATCTAAGTAAGGTTTCACTGTCCAGTAATATAAGACAGAGTAAGTTTTCAGAATGGCATGCTTCAGTGGATAGTACAAATAAATTAAAATAAGCCCGAACAAGTGCCAGACAAAATCAGTCAGCATCGTATTGGATGCTGCCTTATTTCCCTTTTTTAGAGGAACAGCTCACTAATTGTCCAGTTTAGCTTTGGGCAAGATACTCTGTGACATCACTAAGTATTTTTCTGTCTGTATCTTGTGGATTGGTTTGTCCTACACCTTCTTTGTTTCTTCACACTGCAATCTGCTTCTCTTTCTGGCCTTCAAGTAAGCTGACTTAAATGAAATGCAGGCCTTTCTGCTTTATTGAGAGCTGTAGTGGTTACCTGGGCATCCTGGTGGGTAGAACAGAGTGCACCAGGAGTCAGGAAGACCTGAGTTCAGATCCAATTATTCACTAGCTAGCTGTATGACCCCTTGTCAAGTTGTTTAACCTCCCTTTCAGTTTCAACCCATCTGTAAAATGGGGATGATGATGGTGCTTACTTCCCAGGATTGTCAGGAGGGGAAAATGAGATAATATTTGTAAAATGCTTTGCAAATCTTAAGCTGCTGTCTATGTGCTAAGTTATTATTTGATATTTCACTGCTCAACTTTGTACCAGTTGCCATTTGTATTTTGAATGGATTGAGTATTTTTATGGAGGAGCTTCTCTCACTGCAGCAGTAGATGGTTCATGTGTCTTTGGACCTAGAGTAACTGTTTGGACTCACTTTGTTTTGGTGCAACAACACACACCCGTGTCTACACTCATACCTACACCCACTGACCATGTTGCTCTTCACATGGGAATATGATACCCTTGGCAGTGGATACACTTTCCTTTCCTTCTGAGGTGTGAATGAGTTTGCTCTGGTCCTGTCTGGTCTCCCTAGTGACCAAGGTCATACATTTACAGACTGGCCAAGGTTATTCATTAAACAAAATGAAAACTCTAAAAAGGGTTTGAATCCATGAACTTGACCTCCAAAGCATTTTAGTCTTATATCCTGTATTTTGGGTCTAATTGTTCATTTTTTCCAAAAGCGCAACTATATGAAAGAAGAATTCTGTTGTGCCTGGTGTAGTACAGCTGGAAATTATGGAAATCTGCTATAAAATAGTATTGCTGATTTACTGGGGGCAGTCATTTCTGGAATGAACTCCCTTACTTTAGAATATTCATGGCAGCTCACTTTCAGCTTTGGGAATTTCCCTAATGGTGCTTTGGTTTACATTAGTGCTTCCCTCAGAATAGATTGTTAATCCCTGATTAATCTCCCCACCCCTTTTCCTTTTGTGTATTGTCTGTCCTCCATTCCATTATAAGTCCTTTGAACCTGGAGACTGTCTTTCTTTTTCTAATTTTGTATCCCCTGGAGTTGAGTGCTGGTGTTGATGAATGTGTATTGACTGTTGACCACTGGCCTAGATGGCCTTGTTCCATCTCCCATCTCTGGGCCTTTGTGTTGGCTTGGAATGTTCTTCCTCATCCCTCTTAGACTCCCTGGCTTCCAGACTCAAGCATCTTCTGCTGGTGCCTTTCCCAAATTCCACTAGCTGCCTTTACCTTCTGCTCTAAGGTTGCCTTCCATTTAATCTATACACATCTTGTGCGTTCCTGTTTCCATACATACTGTCTTCCAGAAACTTTTCACTCCTTTTTTGTGTCCCTCGTGCTTGGTGCAGATTGATTGATTGTTGTATCCCTGGTACCAAAGTCCTCCTTTCAGCATTTAAGACCAGAAATCACCTGAGGCTGGTTTGAAGCCTAGATGAGGAAGTGAAAACAGAATTGAATGAAGCAAATGTCTGAAGGCTTCCAATTAAGTTTGGGAGACAAGACCCTTTGACAGGATAACTATGAATAGTGTTAGATGTGGAGTCAAGAGAGATCTGTGTGACCCTGGACAAGTCACTTAACTTTTCTGTGCCTTATTTCCTTTTCTGTAAAATGGGGCTAATAAAAGCACCCACCTCCAAGGTTTACTTTGAGGATAAAGTGTGATATTTGTAAAGTGCTTTGTCACGCTTAAATGGCAGTGTAGACCTGTGTGATGAGGAAACACCTGTAAGACCGGCCTCATTGGAGCATGGTTAGAAGGTTTCAGGCAGATGTAATGTCTAGATTTTTGCAAATTTTAATGTACTAGATGTGTTGTGGTTAAGAGTGAAAGAAGTGAAAACTTTTCAGAGTCCACTCTAAAATCTAGTAAGGCTTTTGGTGAGAAAGAGGCCCAAGTTCTCTTCACCAGAAATCACATGATTTACAAGGACTCAGAACTCAGAGTGGTCGGGAGTCACCCTCAGTGACCCCTCAGCATAAGATACACCAAGTCAGCACAGAAGTGCTTTCTCAGATGTACGTTGGCTGGTCTTCTGTTTCCTTGTCCTTGTCCTGGAGGTAGATTGCCGTGCTTGGATTGTGCACCTGACTTTCAGCCAATGGAAGAAAAGGGGCAGCAGGGGATTGGAGGAGAATTCCGCCAAGCTAGGGCTTTATAATTTCACCATTTCCTTTTGTAAATTACTTCTCCTCCCACACTATTTGTCAGAAGGGGGGAGGTGGTTTGCCCTTTCTCGAGATTGCAATAAGCCATTCTTTTCTGCTTCCTACCTTGAGAAGCCTCCATGTATTATTTGGGTAAGGATCTCTGTTGCACACAGTTTTGGGGTGCACACAGGTATTAGTGTATCTTCTACTCATTTTCATCTTTTTAAAAATACAGTTTATTGATAGAGTTTGGAATTTATATCACCTACATTTCCCCCTATATTCCCTTCTCTCTAGTCATCTCCCATAATTAAGGATTTTTTTTTAAGGTAAAAAAAGTAACAAAAGAAAAAAACCTGCTCAACTAAAGAATACACTGAACAAATTGGATGCTGTGTGCACTGTTGTGTGCCTCTGGACCTCCTTTCCCCTTCCCTCTGCAGAGAAGTGAGGGGGGAGATGTCTTTTGTCTCTTCTGTAGGGCCAGTCTTGTTCTGTGTAATTTGGAGACATTTCTTTGTGATTATTTTGTGATGGTTCTTTGCTTTGATAATGTTTTAGTCATTATGTTTGCTGTTTTCTGGCCTCTGCTTCCTTCTCTTGGCATTAGATCACAGTTTTCTGCATTCATTCTGTTTTTTATTTCCTACATTATGATCATATTCCATTGTATTCATGGACTCCAGTTTATCCATACTCAATCGATCAACATGGATTTTGTCTCTAGCTCTTTGCTGCCATGAAGAGAGATATTGTAAATATTTTGCTGTCCTTGGAACCTTTCTTTTTGTCAATGACTAGAGGAATCTCTGGGTCAAAGGATATGGACATTTTAGCCAGTTTATTTGCATAATTCCAAATTGCTTTCCAGAATAGCAGTACTAAAGCTTCTGTCCTGCTGTTTTTCCTTTATATTTAATGTTCTATAAACTTCTGCATAGGTTGATAATATGAAGGTCTTTCTCAGGCTTCTTGACAGTTTGGAATTGTAGCTAACATGTCTTGGATCTTGAACTGTAGATTTTTTTTTCTTTCCTGCAGGTGATCTGAGGGTTCTTTTGATTGGTGCTTTGTTGCCTATGTTCTGAAATTTGCCAGTTTTCTCTTATTTTCCATATAAGGGTGTTCTGTTTTTTTAGTTGTTTTGTTTTTCTGGGAGACTCATGACTCTAAAAGCTATCTCTGCTCATCTTGTCTTCACTATCAGCAACTTTTGCTTCTATAGAAATCATGAGTTCTTTGAGCATTGTTATTGTTGGCTTTTTTCTAGATTATCCTCATTATATTTGTATTCCAAATATATTGTTTTTTATTTTACTTCTTAGGAAGGCCATAATTTCTGACATTCGTTCTCTCCTATCTGGATCTCTTGTTTTTTCATTTACCTTTTGAAACATTTTGGAATATCTTATTGTTCCATGCACTTTGATAGTCTACAGAATTCTGTGTTTCACCAGGCGTTGGTTTAATATTTTTTTTATTATGATCTTTATTTAGAGAAATTTGTAATCTTTTTTATGATTTAGTACTCAGTTTTTCTTCTGCTTTTAGCATCCTCTATTAATTTATCTGTGTGCCCTCTTGAGTTTTTAATTGAATTTTCTTTCTTTTGAAATCTTTGGTTTTAGTTTTTTAAAAAATACATATATGAGTATATAGATATATACACACAAAGTATTGACATCTGTCTAGGTATCTGTCTCTAGCTGAAGTAGCTTTTCAGTCTGTCACTAGGAATATACCCATAATTATCAGGGGAGGAATCAGAAACTAAGGGATAGGGAGGAATATATGTTGTGTCTCTAGATGTGTCTCTGTGTCATATCTCAGCTTCCTATCACATTGAGAAATTGTGAGAAGCCTTGTCACTGCCCTAAAAAGCTTCTGGGTAAACAGTTTGATATAAGTTCTCTTTTCTGTAGGCCCAGTGTTGCCTCTCTCACCCCCGACCCCAGTACTTACTATCTCTGGTTCTCACATTCATTTCTTCTATAGCTGGGCTGAATCAGTTTAACCATCTTTTTCAGGGTTTTTGGAGATTGGTAGGTTCATGTTCTTAGTTATTTCTGTAGCTATTAGGGTTATCTGACCTAGGGGTCATAGTTGGAAGGAAGCCTGATTTCCCTCTCCTCCCCTGGGTTCTTAGGCAGAATCGGTGTCTGTTGCTTGTTGCAGTTGGAGGGGACTGGGCATCATCAACCTGTGTGGGTCCCAGAGCACAGAGCCGAGCGTGGGATTGCTAGAGCATCGAGGCTGGTGGGGAGAGGTGTTTCATGAGTATGATTAGTATTTGTTTAATTCCTTAGGCTATTACCTTATTGGGCTTCTTGCTTTCTTGTCCTGTGTATTCAGGTTCAATTACTCCATCTCTGATACATAATTCCTTTTTTTTTTTTTGTCAGTAGATAATAAACAAAATTTCTAGTCCTCCTTCTTTTGTTGGTCTCAGAACCATGTTCACAAAGATAAAATGTTTTTTGTAGTGATTAAGAGTATTAGGATACAAGCTTATCTCTTGCAGGCTCACTGAAAGCCTCCTTGGTATAATTCCAGGAGTCTGTTGAATGACAGAGATGATAAGTGCCTTATATTCTTTTCACTTGATTTTATTCTTTTTTTGCTAGGTTTCTATATTTTTAAATCTTTTTGTTCTATGTAGCTTGGAGATTATGAATAATAGGTGTGGTGACATGTATTAAAAATATTGTTCATTGATTTTTATGGATCTGGGCAGTCATGGGCAATAGTTCAGTCAGTGATAAAACGGTCTAATTCCAGTACAGTTTTTCAATCAAATTGATTGATTTCTTCAGGATATTATGAGGTCTATATTTGTAGTATCAGAATCTGTCACAGTCCATAAAAATACTGAGTTTTTGATATATAATTCTAGCCACCAGGACTTGAAGCAGTGTCTTTGGGATAATTAGTAAAGATAACAGAAATTTATGAAGGTTTCTGGTTACTTGTTCAGTAACTAATTGATAATAAGAATAGAATTCATCTACTTAAGAAAGGTGATATCAGGTTTATATCTGAGAAAAGGATGGTAAAATGCTTTGCAAGTAATTCATACTTTACTGTGAAGATTTTGAGCCAGTGATGATGGATCTAATCCAGTTCTTTCTACTTTTTCAGAAAAGCACTACCTTTTCTCTCTTCTAATGAATCCCAGTGGCCCCACCTGATTTTAATTATTGGCCATAGGATGTGTAGATATCTCTCACTTGACTGTATTGTGGCAAATTTATGTTATTTGTCATTATAAAGGCTAGAACTATTTAATTGACAAGGTTTTATTCATATCTGAAGCTAAAGGGATTAGAGGCATTGGCTTTGATAATTTCTTGAAACATGATATCCAGGCTCTTTTTTTTTTTTTTTGAACATGACTTTCAGGTAGTCCAATTATTCTTAAATTTATTTTCCAAGTCATTTGTTTTTCCAGTGACTTATTTCACATTTTCTTTTCTTTTTTCATTCTCTTGATTTTGTTTTATTGTTTCTTGATATCTCATAAAGTCATTAGCTTCTATTCGCCCAATTCTAATTTTTAAGATATTTTCTTCAGTGAATTTTTGTACCTCTTTTTCCATTTGGCCAATTCTGCTTTTCAAGGCATTCTTTTCTTCATTAGATTTTTGTATCTCTTTGGCCTGGTCTGCTTTTTAAGGTGTTATTTTCTTTCTTTTTGCTTTTTTGGAGGCGGGAAGGTAGGGCAATTGGGGTTAAGTGACTTGCCCAAGGTCACATGGTTAGTTTGGTGGTTAAGTGTCTGAGGCTGGATTTGAACTCAGGTCCTCCTGACTCTAGGGCTGGTGCTCTATTCACTGTGCCACCTAGCCGCCCCTAAGGTGTTTTTTCCTTCAGTATTTTTTTGTGCTTCCTTTACCAAGCTGTTGACTCTTTTTTTCATGATTTTCCTGTATCACTCTAATTTCTCATTCTGATTTTTCCTTTGTTTCTCTTACTTGATTTTTAAGATCCCTTTCCATGACTTGAGACCAGTTCATATGTTTCTTTGAGGCTTTGAATACAGCACTGTTTTTGACTTTGTTATATATTTCTGAGTTTTATATTTTGATCTTCCCTGTCACTCTGCTAACTTTAGGATATTTTTCTGCTGTTTGCTTATTTTTCTAGCCCGCTTCTTGATTTTTAACTCTCTGCTAAAGTTGGGCTCTGCTACACTGTCCCAGGCTTCAGTTTTTTTGTGCAGCTGTTTTCAGAGGTAATTCTGGGGACCTGTAAATTTTTGGTTCCTCAGAGGTGGTAGGATCTAGAGAGAGATGTATTTACTAGTCTCCTGGCCTATGCTCAGGTCTGTGAGTGACCACAAATACTCTTACCACCCTGGAATTGTAGCCAGGGTGCTAGCACCCCTGCAGCAGCAGCAAGTGCTCCTCCTTCCCCTGTGATGAGACTTGGGATTGAAACCCAGGACTGTCACTCAGATCCAAGTGTGGGCAATGCAACATGTTCCTGCTCCTGGTGCAAGCAAAGGGATTCCTGTGATCTCCTTTTTACCAGTTGTCTGACCTCTTTACCATCTGTGCGCCGAGAGATTAGGAAACTACCATTGCCACCACAGATTCAGTGGCCCTGAAGGCCAACTGCTGGTTTGTTGGGGTGCAGCCTGCACTTGAGTGTGTTTTGCTCCCTCCCTCATGTAACAGACCTTTCCTGCTGACTTTTTAAGTTGTCTTAGGCTGGAAAATTAATTTATACCATCTTTTTGTGGTTCTGGCCATTTAGAATTTGTTTTGGGATTTAAAGTTGTTTGGAGGGGTTTTGGGGAGAGATCAGGCAGGTCCTTGCCTTTTTTCTGCCATCTTGGCTCCACCTGCTCCTTAAATGGAGGCATTGTCAATGTGGGCTCAAACTAAAATGAAGTGTCCTGAAATTAGAATCTAAATCATAAGGAAAATGTCATTTGCTTACAGAAGTTCAGCTGATGTTTTACTTTTTACAAGTCTGTCACCGAATCAATCATTTCGAGTTGGAAGGGATCCCTGAACTGACTCTATGGTCCAAACAAGACGTTTTTCAGAGAAAGAAGTTGAAGAATATCTTTGGGGAAAAATGAACATTATAAGGAAAGCACTAGAGTAGAGAGGGAGAGAATGACATCATCATCATCATCATGTTTATACATTGTTGATATAGTAAACAACAGAAGAAAGGTAATTTTGAGGCAGTCGTCAAATGCTGGTTTTTCTGCAAAGTGCTGTGGTGGTATATTAGCAAGCACCCTAGCATGCCCAGGGTGACTGCTAGCACAGGTTCTTAGATCTGCTTTACTAAAGGAAAGCAACTCCACATGGGTTAACAATCTTTCTTTAATCAAACAAACATATCATTTACCTAATTCAGGGGAAAAAGTCAGCACCCTGAACTCCAGAGAATACAAACCCAGGTTACAAGCACAGGTTACAAACACAAGTTACAAACAGACCAAGAAACAGATCAGCAGATGGGCTTCCAGCCATCTGACCATCACATCCATTACCTATTCAAGTTACCAGAGAGAGAGAGGCATCAACATCTGGGTTTTTCAAAGCCGGGGGGCTCAACAGCTTCCCAGAGTCTCATCAGGTCAGATCATACAACTCTTCTCAAAGTGCGCCCCAAAGCAAAGCCTCACATCAGGGCGTATATATAGGCTTCTCCTGGGTCAGCCCTCTTGACCCACTGTCCAATTACAAAGTAACAAGGTGTGGCCATTCCCCAAAAACAAGCCTCTCACCATGGACTCCACGTGACCACCAAATCAGGGAACATTCTCGGAGCCAATTAAGCAAAGGGGCTAGGGGCAGGAAAGAGCTTCAGATTCCCATTACAGGTGGTGTTGGGGAAAGAACACTGACTTTGGCATTAGAGGATCTCGGTGCAAATCCTGCTTCTTGGATTTCTTCTCCTCCTTTCCCTCCTCCTCTTCTTCTTCCTCCTCCTCTTCCAGTTACATGTAAAAACAATTTTTAACATTTGTTTTTTAAAACTTTGAGTTCCTAATTCTCTCCCTCTCTCCATTTTCTCCCCCTCCCTGAAATGAGAAGCAATTTGATATAGGTTATATATGTGCAGTCATGCAACACATATTTCCCTATTAGTCATGTTGTAAAAGAAAGCACAGACCAAGAGAAAAAAAAAGGGGGAAAATAAAGTACAAAATAGTATTCTTTTTGATCTCTGTTCAGACTTCATTAGTTCTTTCTCTGGAGATGTACCATTTTTTCATCACAAACCCTTCAGAATTGTCTTAGATCGTTGCAGTGCTGACAATAGCTAAGTAATTCACAGTTGATCATCATACAATATTGCTGTTTCTATGCACCATAGTCATCTGGTTCTGCTCACTTCAGTTTCCATCACTTTGCATCATCTTTCCAGGTTTTTCTGAAATCATCGTACTTCACATTACAGTCGTATACCACAACTTATTCAGCTGTTCCCTAATTGATGGCTATTCCCTCAGTTTTGGGTTTCTTTACCTATACAGTCCTGGACAGGTCGCTCGGCTTTCTTGGTTTCTCATCTGTAAAATGATGAGATTGGATCAGGTGGTCTTCAAGACCACTGCCAGCTCCACATCTGTGACTCAATCAGTTTTAAGTCACAATCTCATGTAACTTCAGTTTCCATTCTCTGTAAGATTACACTTGTAGTACTTCAGGACATGTTGTAAGTATTGAATGAGAGGCTGTCAAAAATACTTCTTTAATGCTGCAGTATTTTGAGTTGGGAATGGATTTAATCTCCTGGTTTTTTGGGTTATTTTATATCCAGTCACTATTTTAGGGTTCCTTGAAATTCATTTGAAGTCCTTAAATGTTCTATGGCCCAGTTTATTTTGGAAAGCAGTGTTCTATGTTGAAATGAATTCTTACAGATATAATTGCTATGGTCCTTTTAATGCTACCCAATACCCTGCAATGACTGAGACACTTTTAAAAATCCATTTTGCTTATCGTCTGATGGAGTATCTGGTCTTGAAGACCTCCTGGACTTGGACCTGATGTGACCCTTCTCAGGTTGTAAATCCAGAATTTCTTTAGTAAGAGAAAACAAGGCTAGTTGCTAGGTATGTGGAAATTAAATTATTCAGGAAGGTAGGTTTGAGTAAGAGTGAATGGATAAGATAAGGAGGGAACAGTTGTTAAACAGCTACCCTTTGTGCCTTTTGAAAAGAGGACTTGTCTGCCTGACCCTAGGAATCAGTGTGCTATAGAGGTTTTAGAAGGGCGCTTCTGATAACACCTGAAGGTACCAGCCAAGTGTGGCAGGATAATGGTACACTTTTTTTTTATCCATTTCTGGATAAGACATCTGAGCAGAGGGAATCTGGCTGAGGCATGCCAGGGAGCTAGAGCCAATTTTAACTCTTGTTTGCTGCAACCTACCTATTTCCTCAGAGCACTGCTTCTGAGTCATTGGAGATCAATCCCAAGTAAGATCAATAGCATGCATGATTCTTCCTGTCATTAATATATTCTGAGATTCATATCATAAAGCTGCCTTGTGGTAATGTAGAGAGGTCATTTGGTAGATAGCAAATGGATGACCCAAATATATGTGTGACCTACCTTAAGAATACCCTATATAGAGTCATAGAAGCTTAGAGCGAGAAGGAAGCCTTAGATCATCTCTTCTAACATCTTCAACTTTACAAGTGAGGAAATTAGTCTAAAAAGGTTGTGACTTGACCACAAGCACACTTTACCAAAGTTATTGGTAAAACTATAATTAGAACCCAGGTTTCCTCATTTCCAGTTCATTTACCCTAACCTTGGTTTACAGATAAATAGACTGAGGACCATAAAGGTTAATTGACTTTTTCTATTTTCCTACAGCTAGAAAGATAGTGTTTTTTTTTTGTTTGTTTTGTTACAGTGTGCTGCTTTAAATAAGTAAACTTCAGGATATGATTCTGATTTTTAAAAGGCTTTTACCACACATGTCATGCTGTTTATACCAAGTATACTCCAAATGGATACATGACTTAGATATAGGGTGACATCATAAACAAGAGGAAGAGCTTTCCTCTCAGATCTATGGATAGGGAAAGAGTTCAAGACCAAGCGAGAGAGGATCACAGGAGACAAAATGGACAATTTTGATCAGACATAAAATTTAAAAAATTTTGCACAAGCAAAACAAATATGATTAGAACTAGAAGAGAAACAGTTAAATGACAATGAATCCTTGTGTTAAGATTCCCAGATAGAGGTCTTATTTCAAAGGCATGTAGAGAACTGAGTCAGATTTATAATAACCATTCCTCAGTTGAAAAATGGTGAAAGAAGATGGATGAACAGAAAATTTTCAGAGGGAGAAATTTAAGTAATCAATAGCCATATGAAAAAATGTTCTAAATGAGTAATAATTAGAGAAAGACAAATTACAATAACTTTTGAAGCTCTACTTCATACACCTCATATCTGCAAAGTTGACAGAAAGGGAAAATGACATGATAGAGAGGCTGTGGGACAACAGGTAAATTAAATGTTGTGGCTAGGACTGTGAGTTGGTCCAGCCATTCTGGGAAGCATTTAGGAACCATACTCCAGAAGTTAATAAACTGTTCATATCCTTCAACCCAGTAATAATGATATTAGGTCTATACTCCAAAGCAATAGAAGAAAGGGAAAAGGACCCATATGTGCAAAAACGTTTATAACAGCTTTTTTTTTTTTTTAAGTGCTAAAAGAACAGGAAGCTGATTTGGTGCCCATCAATTGAGGAATGACAGAATAAGTCATGGCAGGCAAATGTGATAGAATGTTATTGCTATATGAGCAACGTTGATGGAGAAGCTTTCTTAGAAACCTTAGAAAACTTCTATGAACTGATGCGGAGTGAAATGAACAGAACCAGGAGAACAATTTGTATGATAATGTTGTGAAGAGAAACAACTGTTAAAGGACTCTGATCAGCACAGTAACGAACCACAGCTGGAGAGGACTCATGATGAAACATGATACTCACCATGTGACAGAGAGGCACCGGACTCAGGGCATCTCGAGTTGTGTTTTGAGGGATGTGGCAAGTGGGAGTATTTGTCTTGTTTGGCTGTACAGGTTTGTAAAAGGCTTCTTGTTTTTCTTTCTCAATTGGGATGGGAGGGAGAGAAGGCTACTTTTTGTTGATTGAAAAAAAATTTAATTTTTTAAAAAAGATCTTTGAAAGGGCTGCTGGAACTGCAGACTTCTTCTAAAGCACCACAAATATGACACAGTTAACTTTAAAAGAATATACAGCTTTTCTGGAAATCATCATTTGCATAAAGTAAGTTATAGCTGTAGTAAGATGTCATGGTCTGGCAGGATCGAAAGCCATAAGCTGGAATGGAAGGAGCTTTTCTCTGGAAGCCAGGAGCCCTGGCCTCTAGTTCTGCCTCTCTTCTAGACTAGTGATCCTGAGTTCACAGAATTTAGAGGTAGAGGGATCCTTAGCAAACATCTAGGCTAATTACTTCATATTTCGGTTGAAGAAACTGAGGGCCACCATGATTTTGTAGTAATTGTTAGAACGGGGATTTGAACTGAACTCTCTTGACTGCCTTTTTTGCTATCTTAGACTGTCCTACAACTTCTTCACTATAAAATTTGTATTTATAATTTTCTCCTGGGATATAGCCTGAATCCCTCTGGTCCCTTCCTGGTCTGACATTCTGACCCTGAGGTCTTATATATCAAGCTTGCAGCAGGACTAGGAGAATGACTTTAATACCTGGAAGCTCTCCTCTGTTTGTTTTGTATTTGCTCTCACAAGCTCTCCCTTTAAAGCACAATTCAGCAAACATAAGAAATACTCGTGATCTTGATGACTGCAGGGGGCCAGTAAGGCTGGCTCCCGAAATGCTGCTCTGGAGTATTGGTGCTACTGAAAACCTGCCCAGGCCTTCTATGTGATGTGCAGCTATCATGGACTTGAGCACCCTGATGCATAGTGAGCCTACAGCATGAAAGTCCACGTGGAGGAGAGGCTTTTGACCTGAGGAAGCCAGTAGTGGAGGTGGTTGTGTATTTATACTGCATGCCTGAGATCCTTGCTGTTCTTTCCCACAGCCACAGACCAAACTGGTATTATCCTCACTTCAGAGGGGAACAGATTGAGGCAGGAAGCTGAGCCACCTTTGTTTCTTGTACCTTGAGCCATAATAGAACATCACTGACTCTGTTCCGAAGTTACCCTTAGGTCACCTTTAAAATCAAGGAGTTGCAAAGGCTGCAGCCTTACTTTCCTTTAGCACTAAATGGGATGTTTAATGTAT
The DNA here is from genome assembly GCA_028646575.1 of Pseudocheirus occidentalis. Taxonomy (NCBI): domain Eukaryota; kingdom Metazoa; phylum Chordata; class Mammalia; order Diprotodontia; family Pseudocheiridae; genus Pseudocheirus; species Pseudocheirus occidentalis. The sequence goes on along the minus strand of CM053599.1, from coordinate 36,276,567 downwards.
CTTGGACGTAAGCAGTTCCATATGGGAGATAGGAAGAAAGTGTTGAAACTGCTATTAAGGGAACAAAAGATCTTTCCTTATATTGAAGAAGTCAATCTTGTTTGGTTTTTTAAAAACATATTAACAAGTTTCTAGTTTTCAACATTCACTTCCATAAGATTTTGAGTCTCAGATCTCTTCTTCCCCTGCCACCCTCCCAGCTCAGTCTTGTTCTTTCCTTCTTGAGTAGCTTTCCTTCTTGCATGCTGAACTATAGCTCCTCGTCAGTGAGTCAGACAGTGCTCAGCTTAGTTAGGGTAGGCCTTGGGTTTTGTGGGACTCAGGATTTCTGTGGAATGAGGATGAATTGGGAGAAGCCATCTGCCTGAGAGTTATGTTGGTTCTTTAGCTTCCTAACCAGCTGGCGGTTTTCAGTTTTTCTCTCTTCCAGGTCAGGACCTCTTGGAATCTGTTCTCATCAAGGTGAAAGAGAAAAAGGAAAATTCCACTGGGCAGGATCAAAGAATCCAAAAAGACCTCAAGGATCATCTAGTCTAATCCGTACCTGACCACAAATCCCTCATACAACATTGCTGACACGGTCAGCTAGCCAGTGTTTGTTTGAACCCTGTAGGTGAGGAGAGCTAGGTGGCACAGCGGATAGAACTGCAGGCCTGAGTTCAAATCTGGCCTCAGACACTTACTAGCTGTGTGACCCTAGGCAAGTCATTGAACCCTGTTTGCCTCAATTTCCTCATCTGCAAAATGAGCTGGAGAAGGAATTGGCAAACCATTCCAGTATCTTTGCCAAGAAAACCCCAAATGGGGCCATAAAGAGTCAGATATGACTGAACAACAACAAAACAACAGTAAGATGAAGGTATGTCATGGGTTGCTCAGTGTCTAGCACTAAGCATGATCGGAGATGTGAATAAGAAATAACCAGGCCATGTGGGTAGTTCAAGGAAGAACCATGAACTCCATTTAGTGATTCTTTGAACAAGGCTTTTAAAGATCCAAAAGACAAAGATTCAAGTATTCTCATCAATAAGCTTAGTTTGTCATATCCTGGGATATTATCATAGTTTTATCATTACAGTAGTCTGTCACATTCTTGAAGTAGCTCAGATAAAATCAGGCTCTTTAATTCTATGCACCAAAAAGTCTTGGGAAAGCCCACAGGTCTTTGGAAAGTTAGCCTTTTTTTCAAATGCAATACACATCTCCCAGAGCTGGCTTCCAAGCCCCTGGCCAAAGCCGCATTCTCAAAGACATCTGCATAAGAACTGACCCCCCCCAAAATAAAATATTCTAACTCTCTACAAAGGTAGCTAGTCTTGGGGAGCTCTAGTTGTTAGGAAGCTTCTTCTTTTTTGAGCCTCAGTCTGCTTCTCTGCAGAGAATACTCATTGTCTTAATTGTGTCTTCCAGGGCCAAGCAGCACAAGGTGAATTCTCCTGCTAGGTGAGAGCCCCCTAGATACTTGGACAGCTGTCATATCAGCTCTCCCACCCTCCACCCCCAGTCTTTTCTTCCCTGGATGGAACATCCCCCACATCTTCATCTGATGCTCATGTGCTGTGGTTCAGGTCTAGCCTCACCATCATTGTCCTCCTCTGCCTTTGATCCTTTCTAAGATTTGTGATCAGGACACAGTACAGTTTGACTTTCCTCTCTTCGAGATAGAATGCTTCTCAGTGTAGCCCAGTCTCACCTTTGTTTTTGTGGCTACTGCCCTACTGACTCTTCCTGAGCCTCTTCCCCCAGGGCTTTGTGGTAGCTGTGGCTGTCTTCTCTTACTGATGGGGCTGTATCTTCCCTGTCCGCCCTGCTTGCCTTCATTCCTTTAGTTTTTCCTCAGCGTTTGTACTTGTTCTTCCACTAAATTCTTACTCTGATGCCTTATTATGATGTGTAGGTGATCGTGGCTTCTTTAAGGCACTGGACAGGCCCTGGCATTTTCTTTCAAGTGGGGAAAGTTTTGAATATGGGCCTAGTGACAGATGTGTTGGTCATCTCAGGACCATGCTAGTCAAGTCCAAATGGGCAGCAAGGTAATACCATTTTTGACCTTCTACAAAGCCTACAATCTCCATTGGTGGAGGGAATACTAGTGAGAGAAATCATTGGAGTATTTTTTTTTTTTTTTACCTCCTGCCTTATTCTGTGGTCTGACATCTGTTTTCTTATGCCTTCTTTGATTGCCGAAAAACTCCCCCCCCAAAAAAAATCCACTCTCCTCCATCTAACTATTGCTTTCTCATTTCTTGTCTGACCCCCTCAATCTTCTGCCTCCTGTGACCTGGTGTTCTGAGGCAATCACCTTTCTTTGTTCTGTGGACAACTGGACAGTGAACTTTGGAAAAGAGATTTAGGGGTGGGAAAGGGGTTCAGCCCTATAGTTTACTTATATGATAAGTATTGTCATCAAAGCTAGCTTATTGAATAGAAAGGGTAGACATTGATCTATGTGGTGTGGTGTAAGGACCCCCAAAAGCCCCTTCTGCCCCCAATATTGTCTTTTTTTCTAGCCTTCCATGGTGTTTAAAAATCCTACCATTAGGATCATTCAATTAGTTTAAAGTATTACAACCTCAAGGCCTGTGATAAAATATGCTCCTCTATTTGCCTGAATATGGCTGCAATCTTAACATGAGGTCATTTTTAAAGGAAAAAAAATATATGGATGTGCTCTGAAAAAGTAACACCCGGTGTAGACCACATTCATACTTAAGGTTTTTTGCGCATTATATTTGGGCAATATATAAATTGTATGCAGACCAGTATTGCGTGTATGTGCTTCTTCTGTTTTAACAAATTTAATTCAAGAAACATTTAAGTACCTGCTATATACAAGTACCCTGTTGGGTGCTAAAATCAGTCCCTCCCATCTAGAATTTATGTTCTGAAAACTGAAATAATTTAAGGAGTAAGAGAGCATCAGAAACTAAGGGGATAGGAGTAGGCTTCCCAGAAAAAATGATACCTCAGAGAGTACTTTAGGAAGACAAGACTCTTGTGAAAGGGAGAAGAGGAAAGGATGTTGTAACCTCAGAGGATGGTGGGGATGAACGGTGCCATAGACTAGGTGAAGGGGAGTGAGACAGGATCCAGATTGGGGAGTACCATAAGGGCTTGCGTTAGAGGCTTTAGGGAACCACCAAAGGCTTTTCAGTAGGAGTCTTTGGAAGATTCCTTTGGTAGAAGTGCAAAAGATAGAAAAGGAGAAGACAAGGAGCAAAGCAGCTAATGGAAGGTAGCTGCTGATCACTAAAGGATGATGAAGGTCTGATCTGGGGTGGGCTATGAATAGAGAGGTGTTTATGCAGGTAGAGTAGATAAGACTTTGCAGCTGATTGAATGTCGCCTGTGAGATGATATGAAGAACTACTGTGACTTTGGGGAGGTGTCTTCCCTCCTTCCTCTTCTTTTCTTCCTGGAGTGTGGGTTCCTGCCCCACAGTGAGGAGTAATTGGCAGCATGGAGGTGCTGGATGCCTGGGGTAGAGAGCCACCAGAGATGGACTTTGCTTACCTTGTATTTTTGCCTGTGCCTGGCCTTCCTATCAGACACTTTTCCTAAGCACGACTATGGTCCCATGGCCTTAATTGGTCCTTTTCCTTGTGCCTATTTAAAATTATATTTGCCTCCCCAAAGGAGGAAAAAAGAGGTCAGGTAGATGCAGCTTCCTTTTCCCCTTTATTTTCTCTTCATTCTGGGCCCCTTCTGCTTGATTTGGCATTGGCAGGCCAACTTCACAGAGAGCTCTCAAAGTTATGAGGTCTTTCTCCTTAACTAGCTTTGTGGCTGATGGTAGCCCCAGACCTTACTCATAGCCCCATCTCTAGTCAGTCTTCTATTGCTTTCAAGACCTAAATGAAACTGGAAAAACTAGAATTGTATTATTCAAAGGACATTGAAACTTCTGTGCTGTTTTTTTTTCAACATTCACTTTTATAAGATTTTGAGTTCCAAAATTTTTTCTCTCTCCCTCCCTTCCCTCTACCTTCCCCAAGATGGCAAACAGTCTGATATAGATTATACATGTACCATCATATTAAACTTATTTTCTCTGTACTATTTTCATAACTTTCAAGGATTAGGTGTTGGATAAGAAAATCAGTGAGCAAACCATTGACAGTTAAAGGGTATCTGTCATCTGTCATGTTCTGTATTTCGTAGGCTTTTTGTGTAACTTTATTTTTCTGAGGTATTTTTCATCTCCCTTTGAAGAAACCAGAGTGATTTGACAGCTTTCTAACGCTCCTGCTTTTTCATGGCACGCACATTTCTGCCATAAGTCTCCACAGTTCAGACTCTAATCTTAGAAGCCGCTCATTTAGAAATGGGCCAGTCCCTCTGCAGATCGGCTCCAGTGCAAAGACACATTTAATCTGACTGGACTTGTTTCCTCACTGGTAAAATGAGGAGATTGGATTGGATCCCTTCTGCTAAAATCCTCCCAACTTTACGTACCATGATAGTCTACAAAACTTAATATAGAGACTTTAAAACCAACTTTACGAAACCAAATGAACCAGTATGTGAAAGTCATTTATTGAGTTAATGTGGTTGTAAAAATTGTGAGGCATAAGTTTAGTAAAAAAAAAAAACAAACCAACCCACATGTACAAAATTTAAGCATTTTTTGAATATGTCATTTTGAACTTCTATTTGCTTTTATTTATTTAAAAATTTTTAAGCTCAGTCAGATTCTTCTCTTTACTTGATCTTGTTCTACCTGCCAGTTTGCAGATGCAAAGGCCTTTTTGCAAATGGCCCAGACTGATCATTGGCCTTAACAAATACATGGATTACAGCACGCTTTCTTCTGCATTTATGGAGGTCAGCATGGCTCAGGATTGTGATGAATTATGAGAAACTTAAATAAGTAAGAATCACAAGGAAAATATTCTAAAACCTCAGACCTATCTAGAATTTCATTTTGATTTTTTCCAAAATATAATAAAGGAATGGATTCCTTTTCCTGCCACTCTCTAGTGTATCCTTAACCTGAAGTACCTATTCAGCAGTATAATAAACCATCAAACTTAATCACCCATTTATTTTTACTGGACTTTTTTCTTTTAATAAATAAGCAAATTCCTCTTTTGATCATATACCTTTTGGTGAGGTGAGGGCATATATATCTGGGCAGCTCTGTTTTTAATTCGCTTGATTATCTAATAGCTGCCGTAAGCTGCATAGACCTTGAATTTCTATGTTCTGTCCGTTTTGACTGTGCTGTATACACTGTCAGCATGTCTGTAATTTCTCATTCACTGTTAACAATGCCACCTTAGAAATCCTCGTAGGGGCTGTTGTCATGTTTGTGCTATTTCACAGTAAATGACCATCTTTTAAATTCACTTGTCTAAATGTAATTTGATGGAGACTAGTTATGAAACTGACATCTTTCAACAGACTTGATTTACATAATTATATAATTTCTGATTTCCTGTGCAGATTTCCCCCTCTTGTAGGCATTGTGTATGTTCAGAAGAGTATAATTAACACCTCCAAAGAATAAAATCACCTTTTCTTTGCCTCATGAGCTGCTACTAGAGCTTGGTTAGACCTCCAGAGAAAGGTAGGGAGCCTCTTCTTTCCTCCACAAAGCCCTCTAGTCCAGAACTGACTCTGCGGCTCACATGGCCACTATTTACATTGTAATCTGTCTCTTGCTGTCAGGTACAGCTGTTTCAACTTAAACACAAGACAGTTGCTATGGAGATGGTTGAATAGAAATAGGTCAGGTTAAATCCATTTTTTTTTATATGAGGGGGAGTGTCATAATTCTTAGAGTTGTCTCATTTGACTGGAAAGATGTAGATATACTAAAAAAATCCTTGTCATTTTGGGGGTGAGGTTCATTATATCATATGAATGCTCTCTTATTGCTTTGTTTACATATATTGTAAATAAACAGACCTAAAGATTATTCTTGGTTCATGGTATTAAAAAAAAGTGAATAGGTAGTGTCACACCTAGCAAGAATGGAATCTTAATCTGAGTTCAATTTGTCCTGCTCAAATGTTAGTTGGGTACAAAGTGCCAACGGTTGCTTAGAGAAACACCATGTTTTGATAGAAGGCACTGGGCTAGGCATAATGAAACCTCCCCTTGATCTTGTATCCAGTGCTGACTTAGGTCAGTTTTTCCCATCTGTAAAATGGGGATTATCACATTTCCCCCTAAGCCTGACCAGTATGATGGTGTCTCTTCCTTTGTAGAGGGAGAGAGAACTTTGACTTTATCATGGTTCTTTTGAAGTTTGGAGGTTGAGAAAAGGTAGTGCTCGGTATCCTTCCTTCTCCAGGTTGCTATAGCTGAGGAGTTACCCTGGACAAGTCTCTTAAAGCCTTTGGGGGGGTCTGGTTTCCTAATCTCTAAAATAAAGGGATTGAATTAGGCCAGGCCTGGACCCGTTGGGCAGTCTGGTTATAGACCCCATCTCAAAATGATAATTCTAAATGCATAAAATAAAATACAGAAGATGATAAAGGATACCAGTTATGTTGAAATACAGTTGTCAAAAATATTTTTAAAAATTCATGGCCCCCATATTAAGAGCCCCTGAATTGGAAGATTTATAGGCATTTCCATGATTTCTCTAATTCTGGGTATGGGTCAAATCAGTAAATGCCTTTATTTAGCACCTCTTGTGTGCTGGGCTCTGGGCTTATGAAAATAAGGTGAAAAGCACTTCTTGTCCCCCAGGAGCAGAAGCTCTTTATACAGGTGCATCTTCTTCTTACAAAAAGAGATGCTTTTGAACCCTTAGCACAAAATATCCATGGTGTTAGGTTGACACTGAAATAAATAATCTTTGTGAGAGTACTTGGGAAGCCCCATCTTTTATATTGTTCCTAGGGAAGTATTTGTCATGACTCTCATGTAACTGATAATCCCTGGGTGTTCAGAATGAGGGTAGTCCAGGGTTAGGGAACTAGTCACTGGCTTTTAGGCCAGATATGGCTCTTTGGAGCTAGGTGTGATCTTTGGCACATGTGTTTGTGTGTGTGTGTATGTGTGTGTGTGTGTGTGTGCGCGCGTGTGTGTGTGTGATAATACGGGTTTAATTATGTTGATGCTGTGATTAGAACCAGTATTACGGCCTATGAAAGACCTAAGATGTTGTTACAGCCCAGAATACTGGCTGAACATAAGCATTTGTTATTGCTTTTTGAGTGTAACAAATGAAATTCAGAACTTTTGAAAATACATTTATTGTCACTCTTAATGATAAGTGTGAATTTTAGTGTCTACCTTCCTTGAGGTTGATGGCCTTTGGGCTCAGCACTCCCATTTTATGGTTTGTACAAGACTGCTTTTGGACCCTGTTAGAATGATTTGATTATGATTTTGGGATGTGCACAGATGGCAGTCTTTATTGGAGGAGGATGGTGGGGGTGTTAGTGAAAGAAGCTTTCAGAAAGATGAACTCTGGAGAAAGGGAAAATAGGCTGCTACCGAGATACATAGGGGAGAGTGGAACCCAGCGTCGCAGACACATGAGCTCACAGCTTTAAGGCTAGGAGGGACCTCAGAGGTCACCTAGTTCAAGCCTCTCATTTCCCAGATGAGGAGAAATAAATGACAAGCCCAGTGTGCTTTCCATCATGTATCATGTTGCCTCTGGTGCGTGGTTTGTAGCGTTTTTGTTTTATATGGCATCTGATAGTTTACCAGATGAAAATGTATTTGGCATTTTGAAGAGCACTAGATCACCAAGGAAATCTGTACTTCATGTGTCTCACTTTGTGCATTGGTGACATCTCCACAAAATTAAGTTCAAGCTGAATCCTGTTTGGAATGCTTTAGAAAGCTTGGCTTGAAACCTTTTAAAAAGTAAATCATCCCTACTATTTCCAGCTTTAATTTGTGTGTGTGTGTGTGTGTGTGTGTGTGTGTGTGTGTGTGTAAGGACAAATTGAGATCTTGCCTCAGATACTTAGGAACTGTGTGACCTTGGGCAGAACATTTAACCTGAGCCTCACTTTCTTCATTTGTGAAATTAGAGGGTTGGACTTGAATAGCTTCTGAGATCCCATCAAGCTCCAAAATATGTGATACTGTAATATAATTGATTTCCTTAAAGTGGAGGAAATCTGTACCCAAGTCCCTAGGCTGTAGCTGAGCCAAATGCTTGTGAGGGAAATGACCTAAGTGTTGTTCTGTTCTCCGCTTGACATCTGATGAATTACCTGTCACTGGCACCTAAACATTGAACTGTCTGGTCAGTAAGAACATCCCAAGATTAAAGTTCTTGCCAAGTCACAAATAAAAGAGAATGTTGTGCCATTTGAAATGTGCCTTGCAGTTTGTCTGGTATTTCTATTAATTAATACCTTGGTGTAGTGTTAAGTAAAGCACATGAGATCTCTCTTTTTTATTCTGGGTGTCAAATTGTGATTGAGTTTACATTAGTTACACTAAAGTGTGAGATTTTGGTTGGTTTGTTTTCATTTTGGTTTGTTTTTTGGTGAGCTAAAGAAGGAGGTTTTGAAATTTCAGACTCAAGTTTTAAAAAATACATTTATTTAATATTTTATATTAATTTTATGTTTCAGTTTATATTTTATATTAGTTATTTCTCTGGAGGTGGATAGCAATTTTTATCATGTCTTTTGGAATTGTCTTAGATCACTGTATTGCTGAGAATAGCTAAAAAATTCTCAGTTGATCTTTGTACAGTATTGCTATTACTGTGTATAGCATTTTCTTTGTTCTATTCATTTCACTTTGCATCAATTCATGCAAGCCCTTTAAGGTTTTTCTGAGAACATCCTGCTTGTCATTTCTTATAGCGCAATATTATTTAATCACAATAATATGTCACAACTTCTTCAAGCCATTCCCCAGTTGATGGATATCTCCTCAGTCTCCAATTCTTTGCCTTTACAAAAAGAGCTGCTATAAACATTCTTATATACATAGGTCCTTTTCTTTTTTGTTTTTGATCTCTTTGAGGTATAGACCTAATAGCGGTATTGCTTGGTCAAAGGTATAAATGGTGTTATAACCCTTTGGGTGTAGTTTCAAGTTACTCTCAAGAATGGTTGGATCAGTTTACAACCCAGTCAGCGATGCATTAGTGTTCTAATTTTCCCACATCCCTTCCAATGTTTGTCATTTTCTGTTTCTGTCATATTAGCCAATCTGATAGATGTGGGGTTATACCTAAGAGCTGTTTTAATGTGTATTTCTTTAATTGTAATGCAATGCATCAGCAGATTCCAAAAGAATGCTACTGTGAACAGCTTTTAAAGTTCAGATTATACAGTATAGTGAACACTGTTTATTCCATTACAAATCAAGGCAAACATTCACAATATAATATTCACAGTGTTACATCTTATCACAGAAAATCACAGTATGGTGTTCATAACGGCTTAATGTTAGAATGGCCACACAGTTTTCACTACAGTGGCCACGATATTTAGAAAAAGGAACAAAAGAAGAATCATCTGGTTTCCCTAAGGGGGAATCCCTCCTCACTTAATCATTTAATCAGTTCACAATATATCAATCTTCTACTCATGGGGCAACCATTAACTTAATCAGTCACTAATCTAGATTCACAATTACTAACTATCATTAATCACTGGTACAGTCATTAGACAAACCACACAAACCCTCCACCCCTTGGTGTCCAGCAAACTTCAGTTTCGTCCAAGGGGAGGTCTTTTCTTCATCTTGACTCTGAGTGGTCTCTCTGATTTGCTGGATCCCTTTCCATGGTCCCAGCTCCCTCCTGAATCCACTAAACAGTCACCTGGATTCAGAAGCAGACAGCTGCCAGGTTCTC
>CM053599.1:36237617-36266277 GCA_028646575.1 Pseudocheirus occidentalis | reverse complement strand
TTTTGAAGGAATTATTTTCTTCAGTGAGTTTTTGAAATTCCTTTTCCATCTGGCAAATTCAGCTTTTTAAGGCATTCTTCTCTTCATTGGATTTTTGGGCCTCTTTTGCCATTTGAGTTAGTCTATTTTTTAAGGTGTTCTTTTTTTTTTTTTCAGTATTTTTTTCGGTCTCCTTATAAGATAGATTTCTCTACCCAAATGGGTATGTATAGTATTCTTTCTTGAGGCCATTCCAATGAGAGTAAAGTTCAAACCCATTTTCCCCTCCATCGTAAAAGCACTTTTGTTCCTCTATTATATGATATAATTTACCCCATCCTGTGTTTCTCTTTCCCCTTTTCCTAGTGCATTCTTTCTCACACCTTGACTTTTATTTTTTTAGATATCCCATCTTAGTCATCTCACATCCATGCTCTCTGTCTATGTATACATACTCCTTCCAACTGCCCTAATAATGATACAGTTCTTAGGAGTTATATGTATCATCTTTTTATGTGGAAATATGAAAATTTTTTACCTTATTGAATCCTTCTCTTTCCTTTTTACTTTTTTATGCTTCCCTTGAGTCTTGTACTTGAACATCAGACTTTCTGTTCAACTCTGGTCTTTTCATCAGGGATGCTTGAAAGTCCTCTATTTCACTGAATGTCCATTTGTTTTCCCCTGAAGGATTATATTCTGTTTGACTGGGTAGGTGAGTCTTGATTGTAATCCTGACTCCTTTGCCTTCCAGAATATCATATTCTGAGCCCTCTGATCCTTTAATTTAGAAGTTGCTAAATCTTGTGTAATCCTGACTGTGGCTCCATGATATTTGAATAGTTTCCTCCTGACTGTTTGCAATATTTTCTCCTTGACCTTGGAGCTCTGGAATTTGGTTATAATATTCCTGTGGGTTTTCATTTTAGATTCTCTTTCAGGAGGTGATTAGTGAATTCTTTCATTTTCCATTTTACCCTCTGTTTCTAGAACATTAGGACAGTTTTCCTTGATAATTTCTTGACTTTTAAGTAGTCTGATAATTCATAAATTATGTCTCTTTGATCCATTTTCCAGGTAAGTTGTTTTTCTAATGAGGTATTTTACATTTTCTTCTATTTTTCATTCTTTTTATTTTATTTTATTGTTTCTTGATATCCCATAGTCATTAACTTCCACTTGCTCAGTTTGAATTTTTAAGGAATTCTTTTCTTCAATGAACTTTTATGTCTTCTTTTCCATTTGATGAATTCTGCTTTTTTTTTTTCTGAACGACTGACTGTGGGATCTGCTTTATTGGCTTGGGATCAGCCATCAGATGCAGTTAAAAAAAATACAGAATGGATTTTATCCAGGACCAGGACAGAACCACATGTATTCCATTTCTGGAGCGTTCCTTGACAAGTGTCAGTTGGTACAAAACACTGGGCTAGGGAGGGGATGGGGTGCATAAATGAGGCAATTGGGTGTTGAGGTCAGTGGTGGATGTCTGCAGAGGAGCTGACAGTGACACAGGTGGGCTGGCATCAAGCTGTTTCCTTCTCATAGGTCCTAACACAGACTGCACTGCCATGGGTCAGTGTCACAATGAGCTTTCCATACTGGAGCTCCCAAATGAGTTTGGTTTCCTGCCTGTTCCACTTCTGGACATGGACAAGTTTGCCTCCATCCAGTGTGATGAGAGACTTGACTTTCCTATCACTGGCTACTGTCTCATCAAACTCTACTTCCAGTTTGAAGGAGATCTCTGTCCTTGAAAGTATTCTGAGTCTTGACAGTGGTGGTGTCCCCACTGACCTCAATGGTGGTGGGATTGGTCATGCCGGTCACCTGCTTTGTGGCAAAGCCAACACCAATGGACTTTATGTAGTTATCAAAGTTCTTGCTGTCAATCAACTTCCAGGTGCCAATGAAAGCATCTGCCATGGTGCTAGGCTAGAGGGAAGCAAGGCTGGGCTGGGCATGTGCTGTGAGGCTCTGGTCTGTATCTGCTGGGCTGTGCCATGCTGAACTGCACAGAGCAGAGAGGGTCTGGGTTAAGCTGCAGGCAGGTGGGTGGGGGAGAAGAGAGGAGATGGAGAAAAGTTCTTAGCTCTGAGTCACCTGCCAGTGCTGTCTCTTTAAATAGCCTTCCTAATCACATGATGGAAAGAAAGCCCAGGAGACAAGCTCCTGAAATAGGAAGACCCTGGCCCAATTCTGCTTTTTAAGTGGTTCCCCCCCCCTTGGGTGAATTTTTGTATACCTTTTTCCATTTTTCCTAGCCTGATTTTTAAAGGGCTCTTCTCTTCAGTGTTTTTTTTTTTTCTGCTTCTTTTGCCATTTGGCCTATTTTTTTTTTTTTGTTAAGGTGTTATTTTGTTCTGTACTTTCTTGTGCCTTCTTTACCAATGTTGATTTTTTTTCATGATTTTATTGTATCACTCTCATTTCTTTTTGCAGTTTCTCCTCTACCTCTCTTACTTGAATTTTACAATCCTTTTTGTGCTCTTCCAGGAATTCTTTTTACATCTGAGACCAGTTTACATTGTCTTTAGGACTTTGGATGTAGTTGGTTTGAATTTGTTGTCTTCTTCTGAGTTTGTGTTTTGCTATTGTCTGCCACCATAGTAACTTTTTATGGTGAGGGTGTTTTTTTTTTTTTATTGTCTACTTACTCTTCTAGCCTCTTTCTTGACTTTTAACTTTATATTAAAGTTGGATTCTACTCCTGGAGCTGAGGAGCCACTGACTCAAGCTTCAGATTTTTTATGCACCTATCTTCAGAGCTAGTTCTGGTGGTCTGTAAGTTTTCAGGTCTTCCAAAATGTTATAATATAATGAGAACTACATTCACTACTCTCTTGTCCTGTACTTTAGTCTATGAGCGACCATAAGCGCTCTTTTCTGCCCTGGAATTGTGATCATGCCCACTGTCCTGTGGCTGCAAACTCTGGTATGCTGCTGTTCTTCCTTGCCCTGGGACTGGGCCCAGATCCACATATGGGCAATGCAACAGAATCCTGAACCCAGTGCCAGGAAAGGGATGCCTTTAATCTTTTTCTTGCCACTTTTCCAACCCCTTTACCATTTGGGCTGAGAGCTCCAGAAGCCACTGATGCCTGTTCAGTTACCTACAACTGTTCAGATGTCTGCTACTGGTTTTCTGGGTGTGCCTCTACTGGCGCAGCTGCTGTACCTTACTGGACTGTGCCCTACTCTTACCCCAGTGAAACAGACTTTTCCTGTCAACCTTTTAAGTTGTCTTGGGCTAGAAAATTGCTTCACCCCATCCTTTTGTGGGTTCTACCACTCCAGAATTCATTTTGAAACACATATATTTGTTTTGAGGGACATTTGGGAGAGCTCAGCGGAGTCCTTGCTTTCTGTGTCATCTTCACTGCTCCTTTCCCTCTGCCAAGTTTTTTTAGAGATGAACGTGAAAGACAGGGAGAGAGGGAGGGAAAGAGGAAGGAAGGAAGGGAGGGAGGAAGAGGAAAAGGGAGAGAGGGAGGGAGGGACAAAGAGAGAGAGAAAGACAGAGAGAGAGAGAGAGCGCTGTGTATGTGTACATGTGCATTCCCATGCAACAGTTTATAGCACATTGACCAGGAAATTTTTCATGTTGTTTACATCATAAAAACCAGGACACTTTACCTTCCTTATGCTCTTGAAGAAGTCAGTATATCTACGCTTCATGGAAATTCAATATAAGACAATACAAATTATTTAAAAATCTGTTGGGAGTAATTATATATCAAAAGAACTCTTACTCCATTGGGATACTGATGACAACTCACTTTCAGCTTTGGGAATTTCCCAAGCTGTACTTTGGTTTACACTAGTGCTTTCCCCAGGATAAGCATACACTAGGAATCTCCTCATAATGGAGATTGCTTCATCTTTGGTACTCAACACCTTTTCTGTCTCCTATGATTAGAGGCCTGGAAGGCAGAGAACAAAACTCATCCCAAAGCCTCCTTCCTGTGTATTGAGTAGATGCAGGGATGGGTGGTAGTAGTGAGAAGGCAGATGGTCTCTCCCTAAGAGTGAAGATCTATATTTTATCAGATGTGCAGGTGACATGAAGCTCTGAAGAAAAGGAGGATGCAACATTTCTATTGGTTAACATGATGGAATATATTAAATATGATGAAATTTAATAGGGAACAATGTAAGACTCTGCATTTAGCTTTTTAAAAAAATCAACTTTACAAATAGAATATGTTGAGAGAGAGGTCTAGACAGCAGTTTCCTTGTAAAAGATAACAGAAATTAAGTTGAATGCAAGCTCAGTATGAGTCAGCAGTGTAATATGGCAACAAAAATAGCTAATGCTATCCTAGGCCATTTTAAGAAAGATATAATATCAAGAGTGAGGGATTTGGAATTCTAATTCCAGAGTCTTGGCTTTGGAAGGGACCCCAGTAGCCATCTTGTCCAGTCTTTACCTCAACTAGAATCCTCTCTACCACATTCCTGACATGTCAGCCAATGTTTGATTGAAGCCCTGGAGTGAGGGTGGAACTTGCTATCTCCTGAGTCAGCCCATCCTACATTGGATTGTTCTAATTATTGAGGACATGTTCTTTACATCAAGCCTAAAATTGTGTTTCTGTACTGTATATCCTTTGCTCCTACTTCTGTTCTCCAGAAGCAAGCAGCAAAGTCTATATCCCATATTCAAAGCCTGGCATGGCATCTAAAGGGATGACTAAGGAGAAAAATGCAAAGATCAAGACTGTCCACTTCCTTAATACTTGCTGTTACATCATCCAGCAAAAAGGAACAGTTTTGGGAATGGAACATAAGGTATCCTAGAAGGAAAAAAGGAGCAAGAAAGCAGACAGGAGGAAAATAAGCCTTTTTGGAAAGGGACAATACAAGTTAATATTACAAAGAAAAATTGAAGATGGGGATAGGGAGAATTATTGGAGCTGGGAAAGGAAAGAGCAAAATGAGCAAAAGTGATTAACAAAAAAGGAAACTCAAGAAATTTGGGATTGGCCAAGGTAGCAGAAAGAAGGATATTTCAGGGGCTAGAGATCAGGCTACATTTAGTGTTAATGAAATCATCTGATGAAATACTAACTTAAAAAGAGCAAGAAATACATACCGCACACGCACACGCACACGCACACACACGCACACACACACACACACACACACACACACACTTTAATGGATAAAAGAAAAACTTGAAAAGCACAAACCTGAATGTGAACAGATTATAAATGCCCTAATAGAGCAGAATCAGCATGGTAAAGTTAAGAGAATCAGGGAACTTTGAGTTCAGTTCTTGTTGGTGATGTTTACTCTCTGTGTAGCCTTGGGCAAATCACTTGGCTTGACCCAATTTCCTCATTTATAATGAGGTAGCTGGAATAAATTAGGTGGCCAAAGAGGGTCCCTTCTGGCAGTGTGTAGAAGTTACAAGTAGGTTGATTTTTACTCATTATAAAGAACTTAATTACAGAGCTATCTTAACAATAGAATGAAATGCCTCATGAGGTAGTGAGTTTCTCATCATTACACTGTCCAAACATGGGTCAGGGCCATAAAATTGGGATGAAATTGACCTAAATGAGTTCTCTGGTCCCATCCAGTCCTGAAATTATTCATTTATTTATTTATTTTTATTTTTTGGTAAATGAAAGGGGAAAATCCTTGAGGCTAACAAGCAAAAATTCCCTTGACTATTTTTGGAAGGGAAGAGAGCTGGTGACCTAGTAAGTTAAGTGGGTAGGTCAGTGAGGCTAATGGCCCAGAACTGAATCCGTCATTTACTGCAGGATGCTGAAGTGTCTCATCAGGCTCTATCATTGACTCTCTTTTCTGACCCTTTTTAAAACAAAAACATTATTCCTAACTTAAATACAAAAAGACACACAAAAGAACATTTCTGTGTATGCAGCATAACATATAAAACCATGAATTTCCATTTCACACTGTTTACCTTTAAAAAACCAACTATGTAATAAATATTACTCATCAGTTTCAAAACTATCCTGGCTTTCTGTGCTTCCTTTTAAGTTTTCTTTTGGTCTCTGCTGTGTACTTTTTATTTTTTTTTCCTCTCTCCCTAGCCCACCCTAGAGAAGGTTATCATTTTATATATATATATATGTAAAACAGTACTACACATACTTGTATTTAACGGTTCTTTCTCTGGAGGTGGATAGTATCTTTGTGACTTCACTCTTTCTGCATCTTTGTTTCCTTACCTACAAACTCGGGATTATTCCACCCATGCCTTACCTGAGTTTCTGGAAGACTTCTTTAAGTTCTATGAATATCTTAACTATAGGTGCCCTGTGAAGATGTCATTTTAATTTAATCCTTATAATAGATTATTTAAAAAAACACATTTATATATTAAGAATGTTTTCACATGCATTTTTTGCTTTGTGCTAAGTTAGGAAAGGGCATGGTTTTCCAGACTGCCCTGAAGAACGTTACAGATCACGGAGCAGGTACCTGCTACACTTAAATCTGTGCCTAATTTTCCAGAGGGTCTCTTAGGGAGTTTAAAGCTCATCATCTCCTCCGCCTGCTTTTCTTTAAGGTTGCAGCTGCTCCATGGTGGTTGCCTGTTAAAGGAGCTAATTGGAGACATCCAGAAGGCCCTGATTCTACTATTCTGCACAGGTGAGTTGGGCTGCTGTTTCCCTGGACTGAGGTCTTCTTTCTCACTCTGCAGACTTCATGGTTGTGCTTTTTATAGAATGAATTCAAGGTCTTCAGGTGAACTCTCCAGAATTTGACCACCCCAAGGAATTTGTCAAAATCTAACCCTTTCTGTTCCCATTTTATACCATGGCTATTTTTGTATTTCATTGATAGTGGGCTTTTAAAGCCTTTTTGAAATGAGACATTACTTTTAAAAAGGATTGTTCAGTTTATGAAATGTTTACTTATATCAGTGTTTACTTATATCAATAATTCTGTCCTGCCAGATGGCCACTGTTGAAGCTTTGTGCTTAGGTTTAAGGATTTAAACTATTTCCAATTGTGGACTGGCATACTTTTTAAAAGAATCCTACAGTAATGTTATCTGATTGGTGAATCACAAAGCCACAAGTTGATCAAGTCTCTAAAGTGCTGGCAAAGTAATTATCCACTATTCTGGATAGACCTGATTCTGACTAATGAAGAAGAATTGGTTACTAAATTTAGAAATGATGGGAATCTCAGTGGGGAAACAGCCAGTTCATCTTAGGTTTCTTGATACAAAAGGAAGGTGCAGTTGTCTGACATAACACTATAAATTTTTAGGAAAGTAGATTTCAAAAAGGTTCAGAGAAAGAGCATATAGAATCTCATAGAATAAAAATCCAGAAGGGACAACTCAACCCAGTAGAATGGAGAGTTCTTTGAAATTATTTCAATCAACAGATCCTTATTAGTCATACATACTGTGTGCCAGGCACGATACCAGGAATATAGATACAGTGAATGAAACAGTTCCCATTTGCAAAATGCTCACCTTTCAATGGGATTAACACAAAGGATGTCTAAATACGTCCAGCATAAATATAAAGAAAACAAATATAAGTAAATACAAAGTAATTAAATGCAAGATAGTGTGAAAAAGAGGATACTAACATTTGAAGGGATCAAGCATGGAGAAGGTGGTACTTGATCAGCATCTTGAAGGGAGAGAATGATTCTGTGCGGTCTCTATGAGGAGGGAAAACATAACAAGTATGGATGATGTCCACTTTGATGAGATGGAGGGTTGTGGGAAGGATGAAAAAGAAACCAAATTTGGCTGAGTTGGGAAGGGGAGTAACTCCAGTGAGGCTGGGGCAAGGTGGTGAAGAGCTTTAAAAGCAAACCAGAGGAACTTATCTTTGATTTTTGAGGTTGAGGGAGCTATTGGAGTTTATTGAGCAGAGGAGTGCCGTGGTCAGATAGGTACTTGAGGGTAATCACCTTGGTAGCATCCTAGAGGATGCTCTGAAATGAGAGGAGATTGGAAACAAGGAGATGGTTTAAGAGGTCATTGTAATCACCTGGGTGAGAGATGATAAGGCCCTGAACAACAGAAGGGGTCTTTTGTAAGAACTGTGGAAGTGGGAGCAAAATGATTTAGCAATTAATTGGTTAGATGGCATGAGAGTTCCAAATTAAGGGTACCACCAAGGTTACCACCATGAGAGAATGGAGAAATGGACCTTTGATAGAAATAGAGGAGTTCATGAGGAGAAGGGTTTTGGGGAAAAGATAATTTTGTTTTCAACATGTTGAATTTGAGATGTCTCTGAGACAGTGAATTTGAAACATCCATTAGGTAGTTGGTCATGATTTGATTTCAGGAGATGCAAAAAGAAACAGTTCCAATGAGTACAGTACTAAAAGGAGTGGTCTGAAGAGACTGATATGGATGCAGAAGGAGCCCATTAAATAAAAAAAAAGACCTATACAAAAGACATTAATAATGTCTGTGAATGAAAAAGAGAGAACAGCGTATATAAGAATAGTGTCAGGATGATTAAGACTTAAAATGAGCTTATGTTAGTGATGAATGCTAAGAAAAAGAATAAAGATTATGTTAGTATCAGGGGAGAAGGGAGGATCAAAGAAAGCTCATGACTGCTTCTTGGGAGGGGGTGAACAAGAGAAGCAAAAAGGACACAATTTGAATTTTGCTTTTTTCTTTGTCATGGTGCATAATCTTTGAACTGCAAAGGACAGAGTAAAAATGACTAATAGGTTGGAAGTTAATACTCAGATTAAGGAGAATATAAAAGTACCTGTCTGCCTTCAGAGAGTTCCAAGCACCTGCTTTGAATGAACTTATTTTTAGGTAGTACAGTAACTAACTGGTCAATGTGATTGCTGAACCACTTGTCAGTGACCTCTGAAAGGTCATAGAGAATGAGAAAGTGCTGATGGGCAAGTATCATCCAGGTTTTGCAGGAGATAAGAGAATAAATTGTGAAGAATATAGGCCAATGAGTTTGACTTTGATTCCTGGCAATCTTAGTACATGTCATTAAAGCAATGGCTTGTGAAATTCTTCACAATGAAGTGGTGACCACACAGGGCAAATGTGTCTTCATCAAGAGCAGGTCATGCCAGATTTGTCTCTGGAAACATTTTTGATAGGATTATTAGTCTGTGATTGGCTGAATGACTAAACCCAAAGAATAGCCATTAATGGTTTGATAGAAAAAGCATTGAACTTTGAGTAGTTGGTGAACTAAATTCAGATCTTGCCTCTGGTGCTTATTGACCAAATGTCCCTGAATAAGTTACTTAAATTTTCTGAACTCCAGCTCCCCTATTTGTAAAATAATACTTACAGTACCTAACAACATGGTTATTTGAGAATTAAAGGAGATTAGTGTATGTAAAGTGCTTTCCTTTTAAAAGTATTTTTTAATTTAAAAAATTAATATTTCTTTGTTTTTACATTATTTATGATTACTAGGGTATCCTTTCTCCTCCTGCCACCTCTTAGAGAGCCTTCCTTGTAACACAGAAAAAAAAGAAGAAAAACCAGCTCAGCAAGACTGACCAAAACATGAAAAAATATTTTAGTGTACCTGGGGTATATAAAGTGCTTTTCAAACATTAAAGCATTCTATAAATATTTATAAATGTGTTGTTATTAATAGGTTGATGTCAGTGAGGAAGGTTGGCCCCACTAGAGTGCTCTGTGGATCTGGCCTTGTCTCTCTGCGCTTTCACGTGTTTTTGGGAAGGCACAGGTGGCATACTTTATTGAATCTGAAGTTGACCCAGAGTTGGGAGAGATCACTAACACATGGGATCAGAGAATTAGGGTCTCAAAATGGCTAAGCAAGCTAGAATGTTGGGCCAGATGAAGTGGGAGCAAATTGTTTAAGGAAAAATATAGAATCTACTTCCCACTTCAAAAAATCAAGTTATACAGGTATAAGACAAGCAAGATATGGTCAAATAGAAGTAGTTCTGGAAAAGACCTGGGGGGTGCAGTTAGTCTCTTGAGAATCGGTATGAGCCAGCAGTGTGATCTGGCAGACACTCAAGTTACTGCAGCCTTTGACTGCATTCACAGAGGCAGAGTATCCAAAGTGAAGCACGGTGATCTGTTAGTCAGTCACTCAACATTTATTAAGTGCCTGCTAGTACGTGCTGTGTGTTGGAGATACAAAAAGAGTCAAACCACAGTCTGCCCTCGTGGAGCTTACAATCTAAGGAAAGACACAGCATGAAGACAAATGTATAGTACAGGATAAATGAGAAATAATTATTAGAGGGAAGTTAATAGAATTGAGTATTGGGAAGGACTTCTATAGAAGATAGAATTTTAGTTTGGACTGAAAGGAAGTCAGGGAGGCCATTAGGTGATGATGGGGAATGAGTGTATTCCAGGTGCAGAGGACAACCAGAGAAAATGCCCAGAACTGAGAGAATTTTCTGTTTGATTCTGGAGGTAAGACAGGGAGTCAGGGGAATTTGCTGAGTAGAGGAGTGATACGGTTAGACCTGCACTTTAGGAGAATAACTGGTGCCTGGATGGAGAATGGGCTGGAGTGGGGAGAGACTCGGGACAGCAGACCCACCAGCGGGCTATTGCAGTTATGCAGGTGTGAGGCAATGAGGACGTGCACAGCGGGGGGAGGGGGGAGAGTGGCAGTAGAGGAGGGAATTGGGACGTATTCAAGAGATTTTGCAAAGGTGAAGCCAACAGACCTAGGCATCAGATTGGATTTGGGGCTGAGAGATAACGAGGAGTGAAGGATGACTCCTGTGCTGTGAGCCTGAGGGACTGCAAGGAGGATGTCGCCCTCCATAATGATAGGGAAGGAAAATACATATATCTGATGGTCTTAGGAACCGAGACACCGCTTCTCTATCCATCTCCAGGTGGGTCTGTCCACATGCAGATATGCCTACATACGAGTATTAAAGGGTCATAGCATTAGGAAGGTTGAGAACCACTGGTCTAAGGGGAAAGATAATGAGTTTGGTTTTGGACAGGTTGAGTTTAAAATGTCTGCTGGATATCCGGTTCAAGATGGTCTGAGAAGCGGTTGGAGATGCAAGATTGGAGGCCAACAGCGGTTGGAGCAGCAGAGGCAGATTTGAGAATCATCAGTGTAGAGATGGCTGTTAAATTCATGGGAGCTGGTGAGATCACCAAGTGAGATAGTATACAGAGAGAAGAGAAGGGGGCTGGGACTAATTGTGGATATGATCTAGATGAGGATCCGACAAAGGATGCTGAGGAATAGTCTGCTAGGTAGAGAGACAACCAGGAAAGAGAGGTTTCCAGAAAATCTAGAGGGAAGAGAGAGTGATCAGTAGTGTCAGAGGCTGCAGAGAGATCAAGGAGAATGAGGATTGAGGAAAGGCAACTGGGTTTGGCAGTGGAGAGACCATTAGTAACTTTGAAGAGAGCAGTTTCAGTGGAATGATGTGGTAGCTCAATGGAGTGTAAGGAGTTGAGAGAAAGGGGAGGCATCTATTGTAAATGGCTTTTTCGAGGGCTTTAGTTACAAATGGCAGAAGAAATACAGGATTATATGGGCAAGGAAGGATCAAGTGAGGGTTTTTTCAGGGTAGGCTATGGGGAATGAGCCAGTAGACTGGGAAAATTTGAAAATAAATAAGACAGTGGGGATGATAGTGGGCTCTCTGTTGGAGGAGACAAGACAGAATGGGATTTGCTTGATCAGGGAGAGAGGTTACCCTTACTGAGGAGTAATCCACCTCCTCATGAGACAGGAGTGAAGGAGAGAGTGGCAGAAGAGATAAGAGTAAGATGAGATGAGAAGAAGGAGCTCTTGGTGAATGGCCTCATTCAAGGATCAAAGATCAAGGATCTCTGTTTAAAATGGGGGAGGAGAGGGATCCAAGGGATGTTTGAGGAGGGATGAAGAAGTTTGGAAGAGCTGCTATGGGGAGGTCTTCCTAGCTGGAGGCCTTCAAGGAAAGGCACTGGTCCAGGACGGTGTAGAGAAGGGTCTGCTTTTGTTATGGGGTTGGATTAGATGAAGTCCTGTCCAGGGATGAGATTCTAGGATTCTGTCATTTGTGGGATAAAGTATATCTGAATCCTGGACTAACATTGGCATGTCTCTTTCAACCATGTGGTAATGCTGTTGGAATGAGTGGGGCTCATTGGAATACAGAGAGCCTCACTGAATGCTAATGTCCTTGCATTCTTATTTGTGCTGTTTTTCTCCCATTACTGACCAGACAGGATCACCCCGTTCTCCACGTCTCTTGGAATGACGCAGTTGCATACTGTACTTGGGCTGGAAAGCGGTTACCCACAGAAGCTGAATGGGAATATAGCTGCAGAGGGGGCCTTGAGAATAGGTACTTGCTGAGTATAAATCTTTCTAACATTTGCCATTTTTTTTTTAATGCTCAGGAGACCTTTTAATGATCAAGGAGGATTTTAAAAAATCCTTTCTTATTTTCTTTTCTCATTGTGTTTAATTTTCATCTCAATAAAGTTACTTGGGGTATAC
Source organism: Pseudocheirus occidentalis (assembly GCA_028646575.1). NCBI lineage: Eukaryota > Metazoa > Chordata > Mammalia > Diprotodontia > Pseudocheiridae > Pseudocheirus > Pseudocheirus occidentalis. Next base: position 36,253,849 of record CM053599.1, on the reverse strand, counting down.
TGACAAATGGATAACTAACCAGTATATCACCCCAAAGCAAAGAGCTGACCAAGCCCTTTCCCTGGTATCATAAAAAGAGTTCTAATCTTTCTGCTTTCAAAAGGCCCAGAGGTTGTAATGCCCGGGAATTAGAAAGATGTTCATTGCTCTTTACATCCACTTGGCAAGCTCTCTCTGTCAGCATTTTCCTATTTTTAGGCACTTTCTAAAACTAATGCATATTTCCATGTTGCTAAAACTTGGAGTGCATTGATGCCTGGGTTAAATCTTCTAGGAAAAGACTACTTAAAATAGTGAAATATTTATAAAAAAGTCCCAGTGTAATGTTGCGTGACCAAGCTACCATATAAGTACATGATGTGGCCTAAGTGGTCACAGTTCTCTAAGGGAGCCTTCTGTTTCAGTTATCCTGAATGATCTGGAAGGAGATAGAGGGAGCCTTGAGGTTCAGAGAAGCTGGTTCTGTGGATGTTCCCCATTCCCCCCCATCCTGCCCCATTAAAAGTATCCCATTAAATGTTTTTGGCCTGACCACTGTAGCCATGTTCTCTCTTTTTGTTATATTCCCCTACTTCTGTATTCCAGTCCAAAGACCTGAGCACGTTTGACTGGCTCTTGTCTCTGTCTCTTCTGACAGACTCTACCCATGGGGCAACAAGTTGCAGCCAAAAGGTCAACATTATGCCAACATTTGGCAGGGAGAGTTCCCCGTGAGCAACACTGGTGAAGATGGCTACCGAGGAACAGCACCTGTGAGTACTTGGGACTGGATACAGGCAGATGAGCCCTCCCCAGGGGCTCTTCTCTTCCTGTGGCATATGTCTGCTGCCCACGTGGCAGGTACTGCAAGTTATCAGACACTTTGAATGAAGTGAGGTGAGAAGTGTCTTTGTTTAATGACCTGGAGAGATTCATTGCTTGAGAGTAACTACTTTAGGAAGTTGCTATCATTTTTCAAAATTTGTCTTTTAAAAAATATTCTTTATTTCTGCTTCAAGAAATAAAAGCAAAGATGCTAGCTATACCTTTTGATGGCAAAGGAAACGACAGGAAGGGGTTTTGCATGTATTTTTAAGATACTGACTGACACTAAGTGATTTTTAATGGTAAAATGCTGTGAACATACTTGAGAAGATGATAGTTTCCAGAAAATAAAAGTTCATGTCAGAATTTGCTCTGTAAACTTCTGAAAGACCCGCATAAATGCTAGTTGCTGTCGTTATTGTAGAGGCAGCACGACAGAGTAGACAGTGGGTTGGTCTTAGAGTTGGGAGATCCAAGTTTGAACTCTGTCTCTGGCAAGTATAAGCTGTGTGACCTCAGACGAGTCACTTGGCTACCTAAGGACCCAAGCTACTCTTGGGTGTGATCAATGTCGGCTGAGATGCTGATATGTTGCTGTGGAAGGAGTTTCCTGCACTTAGTGGAAGCATGCATATTCCTCCTTTGCTCCTCAAATGTCATGCAAACTGGTTGTGCTTCTTTGTGTCGGGTGATTTTACATTATGAGATATCATGCACGGAGACAGCTAGGTGGTGTGGTGGATAGAGCACTGGGCTTCGATTCAGGAAGACCTGAGTTCAAGTCCGGCCTCGGACGTTTACTAGTGTGACCTGGGGCAGGTCACACCTGCTGCCTCAGTTTCCTCAACTGTAGAATGGGGATAATAAGGACACGTACCTCCCTGCGCTGTTTCATGAGGATGAAGCAAGAGAATATTTGTAAAGTGCTTACTTAGCGCGGTGCCTGGCACATAGCGGGTCAGAGCTGTGATCGAAATTCTTGCCTGGGCGTTCCAATTATGCACCAGACTCAGCCTGGTCAAAACCGAATTCATTCTCTTTCTTCTACAGCCTTTGCTATTTCTGGGAACATTTCTTGAGTCTGTATTATTGACTCCCTTCCCAGCGCTACCACCCTAATTTAGATCCTGAATTCTACATTTTAACAGGGATAAGTGTGTGTGTGTGTGTGTGTGTGTGTGTGTGTGTGTGTGTGTGTGTGTGTGAATATATGTGTATAGTATTGTTGAGTCGTTTGAGTCATGTTTGACTCTTCATGACCCCATTTGGGTGGGTCATGTACGTAGACCTCCCACCTGAACTGTTGCTGAATGAACTATTCCAGTCGTCTCCTTCCTGGTCTCCCTTCCTCCAGTCTGTTGGTCTTTTAGCTTGTTTTGTAGACTTATTGACACAGTAATCTTAAAACATAGTTCTGGGCTGCCCCTCGCCCGGCGGCCCGGGCGGCAGCAGGTCCAGGCAGCTGATGCGCAGCGTGCCGTAGAGCACCTTGAGCACACCGTACATGCCTGGGTGGTTGCGCAGCGGGATGGGCGTGCCGCTTTTGAGCAGGAACATGCCCAGGCTGAACTCGGTGGTCTCGCAGATGTGCATGGCAATTGGGGTTAAGCAACTTGCCCAAGGTCTCTTTTGTGTTAAGTGTCTGAGTCTGGATGGGTTCTTCTGACTCCAGGGCGGGTGCTCTATTCACTGTGCCTCCTAGTAGCCCCATAAAGTTCTAAGATAATCAGAGGAGAGAGGGAAAGATTGCTGCTGCTAGGTGGGAGAAGGTGGTGCTGCAATTGCTGGACCTTAAGAATCGGAAGCGTTTCAATAGGCGGTGGGGGAAAAGGAGCTCTAAGTTTCCTTCCTAACTCTACATCAGTGCTGTGTTTGGAGAAGCTCCCAGAAAAACCTGAGAGGATTTACACGATCTGATGTAGCATTACAAAGATCTAAGACACTTGTGAAGTATGCAGGATGAGAAATGCTGTCCGCTTCCAGAGAAAGAACCGCTGGAGTCTGAACGCAGATAGAAGCATACTTTTTTTGTGACTTTTTTTCCTCTTTCAGTCCATGTTCTCTTTTGCAACATGGCTGATATTGAAATATGCTTTGCTTGATGGTACATGTATACTCTGTATCAAAGTTTTTGCCTTCTTAGGGGTGGGGCTGGGATGGAATTTGAAACTCAAAAACTATTAAACAAAACACCCAATGTTTAAAAAAAACATAGTTCTGATTATGTTACTCTTTTATTAAAACATTCAATTATTCCTCTATTTATTTTAATAAAGTATATATTCCTAAGCCCACTATTCAAGCCCATTCATGCTTGCCCAGTTGTCATTTTAGTTTTATCCCCTGTTTCTACGTGTCATCTACCTTCTGCTCTACTCCAGCAGTTCTCAGACGTTTTGGTCGTAGGATTCCAGTAGGCTTTTAAAAATTAATGGAGACCCCAAAGAATTTTTGCCTATGTGGATCATATCTATCAATATTTACCATAATGGAAATTAGACCTTTAAATATTATTATGAAAAAAGTTTTGACTTCATGGAGCCCCTGATAAGATGTAGGGGACTCCAGAAACCACATTTTGAGAGCTGCTGCTCTAGCCAACTGGACTCTCTGTTCTTCTTTGAACAAAATAACCTTTATGCCCATCACATGCTTTTATTCATCATCTTCCTTTTCCATGGAAATACCAAAGAATTTGCAACTCCCCCAAAACCCTGGATTCAACCCTGTCTCTGAGGTTCTATTTCACTGGTTTCTCAAAGATGAGATAGGACAATAGTAATACTCGTGTAGCACCCTTCTGCTTCTTGGGGTGATTGTGAGGACCGAGTGTGTGAAAACCTTCATAGAGACCTCAGAGAGCTAGAAATATGTCAGCTCCTGTAGTCATGCTTGTCCTTTCCCCATTCTGTACCCCTGCCCCCTGATTTGTCACTGTCAGCTTTACTTGGCCCAGTTCCAAGGTGGTGTCTCCTCTGAACCCTTCCTCAATGCAGAGACATAAAATGATTGGTAAATTCCATCCAAGACTTGAGTGTGCGGATATTTATATATACACACATACGAACATACACATATGTGAGCAGCTAGGTAGTGCAGTGGATAGAGTACCGAGCCTGGAGTCAGAAAAACCTGAGTTCAAATCCTCCATCATACACTTATTAGCTGGGTGACCCTGGGCAAGTTACTTAACCCTGTTTGCCTCAGTTTCCTCATCTGTAAAATGAGCTGGAGAAAGAAATGACAAATCACTCCAGTTTCTTTGCCAAGAAAACCCCAATGGGGTCATGAAGAAACAGCTCAACAACAACATATCCATATACTTACATATACGTATATGTATTGCATTGTTAACATGTGGATTATTGTTAAATGTCTTGTGCTAATAAAATATTCTTTCCTCCTCCTCAGTTCCCCTTCAGAAAATAAACAATTTTTTTTTTATCTTTTAACATTTTACATCTATGTGAAATTGCATAAGAAACTGTCTAGTCTGCCTTGGAGATATATTTAAAATATATTTGTGATTTATCCCAGATTCCTAGGGACTGAGAGTCCTCAGAAGCCCCAAGATTATTCCATAATTTGGCAACATGCCTATGGGGACCTTGGCTTTGAAGTCTGCACTCATGATGAGGGTTTGGGGAAGTGGTTAGGGGCTGGGGCTTTGGGGCTCAGAAATGGGCACTGTCTTTCTGTGCTCTGAGAGCTGACATTGATAGCAAAACCCAGCTCCCGTGACTGCCAATGACTATTTTGGGTCCAATTGAGATCAGAAACGATTCACAGCCGAGTTTGTTTTTATGTTTTAGATGGAGCAAACATCCATCTTCTGCCTTCCTCTGTTAAATGTTTTGTTTTATGATCAGTGATAAGTTTTCCCATTAGACATAATTTAATCATATTTTATGCCATGTAAGTATAAACTCTTTGTGGGCTTATAAAGTCCCCTCGAGAGCCCCAAACAGGGAAATGCATCTTTGTTTGCATTTATGTTTGTTGGCAAAATTATATTTTGACTGATGAAAGGGATGTTAATATTTACATGGGAGAATCAGAGCTCTAATTTAATGCTTTTTTCAGCCAAATGGGTTTATGGAAACAGATGAGCATTTTAATAAATTCTTTACTTTGTGTAGGTTACTGCCTTTCCTCCAAATGGATATGGTCTGTATAACATAGTGGGGAATGCATGGGAGTGGACCTCAGACTGGTGGACCGTTCATCATTCTGTTGAAGAAACCCTTGATCCTGTAAGTATCCCTTTCTGGAACTGTGTTCCACATTGGAACCTTTTTGATGGGTTGACTCTGTATACTTACTGTAGGAGAAAGCAGCAGGGTAATTAATCTGCCTCTTCTGAGGGAGTTTGACCATATTTCTCAAGTGCTGAGAAGATTTCAGTTCAATTCAGTGGTACTAGGTAAGGACCTACTATGGTTAAAGCCCTGAGCTAAGATCCACGGGTTATATAAAAAAGACTTGGTTCTCTGTCCTTGAGGAGGTGAGAGTCCAGTAAGATAAAGACATATAATGATTATTCAGTGGAGCATGTGATGAGTATCATAAGAGACCTCTTAAGAGACTAGAATGATGCCATCTGTTGGGTTGGGGGTAGGCTACATAACAAATGACATTTGTTTTATAACAAGTGCCATTTGAATAGGGTTGTGGAATTGGAGTAGAATTTTGGCCAACAGATGTGTGGGGGTAAGGCATTCTGAGCCATTCTGGGCCAAGAGGCACGTGAGCAAAGGAAGGGTGTATTTGGGGAGCAGTAAGTACTCTAGTTTGGATGGCCTAGAGAGTACTCTGATAGGCAGGCAGTGTGGGGGAAAGGACGGCTGACCTTGGATCCAAGGGGCCTTGATGGTGCAGTTCTACCTCTGACCCAGGACAGTACTCCAGGCAGCAGTGGAGAGGACGGTTCTTCCTGGGATCTCTTCCTAGCTGGGAAATTCATTGTCTGGAAGGAAATGGGCCATGTTGTATAGAGCCTGAGTCATTTGGAATTTCAGTCAGATTGTAATATGGTGCTACTGAACATTTTAGAGCAGAGGAGTATGTGAATTTTTATTATTCAATAGAGGCTTTTGGTTAGTAACTTTGAGTTTACAAAAGATGGTAGGCAGGCAAAGTAGGTAGCCAGCATTTTTAAGAAACACTTACTGTGTGACATGACTGTGTTAACTGCTGAGGATATAAAGACAATTGAAAAGTTAGGCCCTGGCCTCGAGGAGCTTGTATTCTACGGAGGGAAGGCTGTACCTAAAAGGGAGCTGAAAAGAGGTAGAGGTTAGGAGTTGTAGATCTCTACCAGCACGTGGGCATGCTTTTGAAGTGCGGGAAGTCAGAAGCATCACCAGGAGAGGAAGGAAGCTTGTCTAGCCTGAACCACTTCCCAAAATGGAGGCACCTAGGAGGGACTCACCAGTGGGAAATTGGTGGGGGGAAGATTTTACAGAATGAGAAGACGGCCGGGTGGGTGGGAGGCCTGTGTATGGAGGTCTGGTGTTGAAGTTCCGAAAGTCAAACTCACAGCCAGGAGAGGAATCCCCTGAAGGGAGTGACCAAGAGAAACTCACCTGAGGTAGAAGGGGATTGGCATGGCAGAGAGATGTTCCAGGGTGAGGAGGCCTCTGTTTTTCCCAGTTAAAAGCATCTGTGTGGTTGGAAGGCAAGCACAAAGCTGCAGCATTCTGGAATACTGTGAGGGGATGGGGTACTCTCTAAATGATGAATTAGGTGACTCTCCAATTCATTTCATTTAGTTAATTGAAAAATATTTCATGAGCACTCATTTAAGAAAACTTAGGAATTTTCTAGGCATAATAGTAAAGGGCAGTATGAGTATTATGCTTTGTTTCTGCCTGCAGATTGCTTATGATGTCATTGAGGAAGAACATTGAATGCATCTGATTTACTACCTTGGGTCAGTCAGTTAGTAAACTAGATGTCTACTGTTTACCAGGAAGTGTGCCAAACTCTGGAGATACTAAGAAAGGCGAAAGACAGTCCTGCCCTGGAGGTGGGGGGCGGGGCTCATAGTCTAATGGGAGAATACAGCATGTAAGAAACCCTCAAGAAGTGGCAGGTGTTGGGTGGGGGAAAGAGAGACAGAGATAGAGAATGAATGAACCTGTGGGCTGGGGTTATGTCGAAGTTCTTCAGGCAGGTAGGAAATGTTGAGGTGTTGAGGAGCTACCCTGGGACCCTTCCTTAAGGGGAGGATCTGGAAGGAGCTCTTGTAGGTCCTTCCTCTACTGTTTCCAATCAGAGGGAGCAAGGGGCCCAAGAGGTGCGGGTTTCAAAGTTGATGTGATATTGCAGGAAGAAAGGAAGGAGATAAGTGGCAGAATCAATGAAGTGTGGGTGTGGGTGTGTGTATATGTAGGGTGTGTGTGTGTGTGTGTAGGGGGTGTGTGTGTGTGTATGTAGGGTGTGTGTATGTGTATAGGGTGTGTGTGTGTGTGTGTGTGTGTGTGTGTGTGTGTGTGTGTGTGTGTGTGTGTGTGTGTGTGTAGGGTGCCAGGCCTCACACACTCACTAGCTGTGTGATGCTGGGCAAGTCATTTGTCTCAGTTTCCTCATCTGTAAAATGAGCTGGAGAAGGAAATGGCAAACCACTCCAGTATCTTTGCCAAGAAAACCCCAAATGCGGTCACAGAGTTGAACATGACTGGAAATGACTGAACAACAGTGAATGAATACACATTGAAAATTCATCATTTGTAGGCTGAAAAAACTTTGGCATATAGATATAATGGAATATTATTATGTAGTAAGAAATGAATGTGAAGAATTAAAAAATGCTTGATAAGATTTATACAAGCTTACGCAGAGTGAAAAACCCTAACAAAAGAACGTGCACACAGCAATGTAAACAATAAGATCATTCCAAAAGAAGCTAAACTGGGAAATTGAAAAGCCATCGATGGCACTTGCAAAGACACATTGAAGCGTAATTTCTTCCCCATAGTAGAGAGGTGGGGGGATTACCCAGGCAGAGTGTTGTATGCATCCTCAGATGAGGTAACTGTGCATTTTCACATTTTTTTGTCACAAGGAAAGCGTTCTCCACGGACAGGGTGAAGGCAAGAATCTTCTCCCCTCTCCCAACACACCTCCCCGAGTCACTGTGATATGGTGACAAAAGACAAACATTAAAGCAGTTTAAAAAGAAAACATAATAAATCATTAAAAAAGAATGTCCTCAGATCTATTTCATAGTGTGGGCAGATTGAAAAGTCACATTCAGAATGCCTTTGAATAAGAAGCCTGGGCATTCTGGCAACCCAGCTTCAGGCGTCTCTATGCTTGCTAATACTAGCTAGACAGGGACCTCGCATACTTAATTTTACACTTTGGCCTTTTAAAAACAAGAGAAATTACTCGAAAAGGAAGAATAACTTCTTAGGATTTTCTCACTGGTGGGTGAATGACTGTCATTTGCCGCTCAGGGAATTTTGTAGAGGTTTTCATAACTTGTTTTTTTTTTTTGTGCCTGAGGCATTTCTTGGTGTGATTATCAATTTTGCTTTGTGGTGCTTGCCTTTCTTGAGTGTAACACATGGGCTGTTCATGAATAATCCAAGCCTTAGATGTGCTTCCTTGGTTAAAGATGAAAAGGCCGAATTCTTCGGGAACTGCAGTTCTTTCTTATGCTTTGGGGGATAGAGAGGTCAAAGATAACCCCTTCCTGAGAAGAGAAGGTTATGAAATCCTCACTGGGTCTGTAGCCAGCAGACATTACCATCCACTGGCAAGATGTAGGACCAGTGGTTATTTGCAGTCAGACATGGAGGTAGCTTTTTCCTTTTTTCACAGATAAAAAGCATCTGTATGCTTGGAAGGAGAGCTGCCTTCTGGCATAGTGGGAATTCATATCTTTGGCCATCTGGTGCCTGAGTGGGTATTAGCTTTCTGTCTCTGTGTTTCTTCCAAGGATGTGAAGATTTCAAATATTCTCTGTCTTCACTACAGACTAGTCAGTAATTGATCAGAGCTAGTTTTCTGCCTCAGTTGTTTCACACCTACATTTGGTTCTTGAATTGACCAGTGATGATGCCATACTATTTCAAGGCATGAAATCTGAGACCCCACAAAGCCATCTAGTATCATGAGTATTTGAGTATCTGATAGCTGTTGACAGGCTTCTGTTATCTATGGTCATTGTCAGGGTAGGAGGGAAATATAGCAGAAACAACCATTTTAAGATTGAGTCTTTTTTAACGAGAAGAATCAGGGTAAAACGCATAAATTGGGTGCTTTGTTTTAGGGCCCCAAGCCTATATGTCATGATACAAAACAGTGTAAAGAGGGACTTTTACCATCTGCAAACAGGGCTGTGCCTTTGGATCTTGACATGATTGGATATATTTTGGGGAGTTGATGAATCTGTTAAAATATGGCACGCAGAAGTAGACACAATGCTCCAGGTAGGATCTCAGCTATTATTTCCTGTGATTTAGGCATCAGACTGATGTAGTGTGTAATTGCACAGGTCACAGGGCCTAGCAGAGGGTGGTCCATTTTTCAGCCTCTATCTCATTATTAGCTCAATAAGGCTGATGATCAACTAGGAAACTGCATTTCCCTACCTTGTATTTCTACAGTTGATGTTTTGAATTTGTTAAGGTTTGTCCTTGTCAAATGTGGACAGCTCTAGTTTTCGGAAGGTTTTCCTGGCATAAAACTTAAATTTTCCTGTTGAAACTTTGATCTGTTGCATGGCTTTCTACAGCTCTTCTAACAATGACCATTTCCAGTTTTTCTCATCTTTGCCGATTTTTTAAGACTGTGAGGAAAAACTTCAGTTCTATTCATTTTCATTTTCTGTTACTGATTTGGACTGTCTTGATGTGCATTTGTATGTTTGTGTGTGTGTGTGTGTGTATGTGTACACATGCATACTTTTTATACTTAAAAATAAACTATCCTTTTATCAATAAGAACAGAATAAAAAATCTAAAACTGAAAGCTACATAATTGTAATTACCAGGGTTGGCCCCAGAGTACTAGTCCCCCATGTAACTTAATAAAAATGATCTTCAGAAAGAAAGTAGGAAAGGAGAGGATTAATGAATTGAGTATACTTTTTTTTAAAGAGAAACCCAAAATAAGCACAGAAGAGATTTTTAAAATTAGAAGAGAAATAAATTTGAAATCAAAAGGAATATGGAAATGTTAAACATAACAAAAAGTTGATTCTTTGACAATACTAATAAAATTGATTAGTCAACCTGATTAAAAAGAAGGCAGGAAATGAAATCAACAAAAGAGCAAATGAACAAGGAGAAATCATAAAAAAACCAGAAGGAATAAAAAGAATTATCAGAACAGAATATGCCAAATAAATATCTAATAGAGGTCTCAAATAATCCAGTCTTTGGAGAAAAGGAATAGAACTAGCTGTAAAGGAAATTGTAAAGAAAGAAAAGCCCCATAATAAAACTCCTTGTCCTTTTTGATTCATGGGAGAGTTAGTTCTATAACGCTTTTTTATAGTATTTTCCCCCAATTATATATAAAGACAATTTTTAGCATTCAATTTTACAAGATCTTGAGTACCAAATTTTTTTCCTTCCCTCCCCTCTTCTATTCCTAAAATGGAAAGCCATTTGATTTAGGTTATATATGTGTAGTCATGTAAAACATTTGCATATTAGTCACAGTTGTGAAAGAAGAAACAGACCAAAAGAAAAAAAAACATGAGAAAAATAAAATAAGTGAAGATAGTATGCTTTGATCTGCATTTAGAATCCATCAGTTCTTTATCTGGATGTGGTTAGTATTTTCCGTCATGAGGCCTATTTAATTATCTTGGATGATTGTATTTCTGAGAGGAGCTGAATCATTCATAGTTGAGCATCACATAGTATTGTTTTGACTGTGTATACAGTGTTTTCCTCATTTCATCTTGCATAACTTTCATCATTTTGCATTATTTTCCTCATTTCATTTTGCATCATTCTTTACATGGTTTTCCAGGTTTTTCCGAAATCTTCCTGCCCATCATTTCTTATTGTGTAATGGTTTTCTATTACATTCATCTACAACACTTTTAAAGAGCAATTTGTACCACTACTATACAAGCTATTCTCAAAAAATTGATAAAGACAGCTCTGTTAAGCTCTTTTTATAAGACAAATTATAGCCCTGATATCTCAGCCAGGGAAAGATAAAGAATAATAGACCAGTATCATAAATGAATATTGATTAAAATTTTTTAAATGAAATCTTGTTAAATGTACTACAGCAATTTATCTAAGAAGTCAATGATTATAACTAAGTCAGATTTTTACCAGAGATGCAAAGATGTTTCAGCATTAGGAAAGCAACCAGCTTAATCATATTAAAAACAAAAACATCCCAAACCACATGATTATATTCATAGATGCAGAAAGAAAAACATTGACAAAGTCTTAACTCATTTATGCTAAAAACATGCAAAGTATAGGCGTAGAGGTTTTTTTTTTTCTTCCAAAATATCATATAAAGTAGAGAAGGAAGAGAAAAATCTCATTCAACCAGTATATAGACACATGGCATCTTTCTTGTCAGTCTTCAAATTAGTATTAATAAGTTTAATAGTTGTTGGCAAAGTTTCTAAAACCAAAATCATATGCAAGAGAGATACACTGGAAGCTATTTCAGTAAGTACAGGGGAAAGTGGAGATACCCATTCTCTTTGTTATTATTTGATATAGTTCTAGAAATTCTAGAAATAGAAGTAGGAAATGAAAAAGAAATAAAAAATGTAATGATTGGCAAGCAAGCAAGAAAAGTATCCTTATTTTCTCGATGACATGAGGATTTATTTAGAAAACCTTAAGGAACTGGGCATGGTGGCGTATGTCTGTAATTCCCTAATACTGGGAGGCTAAAGCTCCAGATCTTTTGGTCTCTGGGGTTCTGAGTACAGTACACACTAAACCAGTGCGGTGTCTCTGCAAAATCTGGGAGCCAGTCTACCATTGCTCATTCAGTATTTGTAGAGATTGAATTACATAATGCTCTTCGAAGGAATAAAGAGCAGCTTTTATAATTGGAGGAATATTCAGGGCTCTTGTCTGGGTCATGCTAACATAATAAAAGTACCATTACTTCCAAACTTAATTCATGGTTTTTATGCTATACTAATCGAATTACTAAAGGGAAACTTTATAGAACTCAGCAAACTAATAACAAAATTCATTTAGAGGAAGAAAGGACATGAAATATCTTTAAGAATAATGAGAGGAGGTATCAATGAAAGGAGAATAGCACTTCCAGACCTGAAACTTTGCTATAAAGCAGGAGTCAGCAAAACCATTTGCTACTGTTTAAAAATAGAGAGTCAGATTAGTGAAATACACTAGACAAGAAAGAATTGGAAATAGTGAAACTCAGTAATTTCAGAACAGAAAATACAAATTACTTAGGAATGAACTCTGATAAGAATTTCTAGGAAAATTTGAATGCTGTTTGGCAGAAATTAGGCTTAGGCCAGTCTCTTGTACCAGTTTCTTGATAAATGAATATTGATTAAATTTTTAAAAATGAAATCTTGTTAAATGTATTACAGTAATTTGTCTAAGAAGTCAATGATTATAACTAAGTCAGATTTTTACCAGAGATGTAAAGATGTTTCAGCATTAGGAAAGCAATCAGCTTAATCATATTAAAAACAAAAACTTTGCCACAAGATTTTGAGTTTTTGTAACAATGTTCACTTGCCTCTTTTATATGAGAGAATTTACCCTACTTTATCTCTCCCTTTCTCCTCCCAATATATTCCTCTCTCACCTCTTAATTTTAGTTTTTAGATATCATTCCTTCATATTCAACTCATCCTGTGCCCTCTGTCTATATATACATACAATATATACAACAAATTAAAAAAATGGATCTCTGACCTGAATATTAAAGATGATAAAGATAGTCAATTACAAAAGATTAAAAAAAGTAATTTTGATTACTTCTTGAAATTGGAAAGCTTTTCCGTAAACAATGCATCTAGAACAAGGAGAGAAGTAGTTGACTGGGAAAAAATTTTATACCAAGTTTCTAAGATATGTATTTGATATGCAAGATATATAAACAACTAATAGAAATGTATAGCATCAGAAGCCATTCTTTAATCGATAAAATGGTCAAAGAACAGTTATCAAAAGGAAAATATCAAATTGACACCTTTATGAAAGAATGCTTTAAACAGTCTTCCCCACCCAACAAAGTGTCAAAGTTGACCAAAGATGGGAATGGTCAATGCTAGATAAGATCAGATCAGGCATCCTAATGAATTGTTAGTGAACCTGTGAATTAGTCCAGCCATATTGGAAAATAATTGAGAAATTTGCAAACAAAGTAATTAAGCTGTCCATACTCTGACCCAGAGATTTCACTACTAGGTGTATATCCCAAGGAAGTCATTGATATAAAAAAAAGTTCCCTTATATACCAAAATATTTATAGCAGCACTTTTAAAACAATAGATAAATTGTGGTACATGAATATAATGAAATACTACTTTTTTCTAAGAAATAATGAATATGACGAATACTTGTTAAAGTACTCTGCAGAGCTTAAAGTGCTGTTATATAAATGCTATCTGTTTATTATTATAATATAGAAAGCATGGAAAGACTTCCATGAAGTGATGGCCAGTAAAGTTAGCAGAAGCAAGAGAGCAGTATACTACACATGGCTATAACAGTGCAAATGGAATGAACGACAGCTACAGAGCAGTCAAAGCCAGAGTTGCAAAATTACAAAGGAGAGAAATGAGATGATACTTTGCTAGAAGGTGTGTGTGTGTGTGTGTGTAAGGGGGGTAGTGGTGGTCCACAAGCATGCAGTATTTGTACTGATTATTTCTGCTTCTTCTTCCTCATTCTATTTTCTTTTTTTGGGGGGGGAGAAGGCAGGCAATTGGGGTTAAGTGACTTGCCCAAGGTCACATGGCTAGTATGTGTGAAGTGTCTAAGGCCGGATTTGAACTCAGATCCTCCTGATTCCAGGTCTGTTGCTCTATTCACTGCACCACCTACCCATCCTTACCTCTATTTTCCTTTTTTTTAAAAATTTATTTATTTATTTTTAGCTTTCAGCATTCATTTCCACAAGATTTTGAATTTTTGTAACAATGTTCTCTTGCCTCTTTTATATGAGAGAATTTACCCTACTTTATCTCTCCCTTTCTCCTCACAATATATTCCTCTCTCACCTCTTAATTTTAGTTTTTAGATATCATCCTTTCATATTCAACTCATCCTGTGCCCTCTGTCTGTGTATACATGTGCACACATATGCACACACTTACATATATATTTACACACACACACCCCCTCCTATATATACATATATGTATGTATACATATATATTCCCTTCAACTGTCCTCATATTGAGAAAAGTGTTATGAGTTATAATTATTGTTTTTCCATGTAGTAATGTAAATAGTTCAACTTTAATAAGTTCCTTATGATTTCTTTTTCCTGTTTACCTTCTCATGTTTCTCTTGCTTGTATTTCAAAGTCAGATTTTCTGTGCAGCTCTGGTTTTTTCATCAGGAATGCTTGAAAATCCTCTGTTTCATCAAATTACCATATTTTCCCCTGAAGCATTATACTCAGTTTTGCTGGGTAGGTGATTTTTGGTTTTAGTCCTAGCTCCTTTGACTTCCAGAATATCCTATTCCAAGCACTTCTATCCCTTAATGTAGAAGCTGCTAGGTCTTTGTTATCCTGATTGTGTTTCCACAATACTCGAATTGTTTCTTCCTGACTGCTTGCAGTATTTTCTTCTTGACCTGAGAACTCTGGAATATGACTGTAATATTCCTAGGTGTTTTCTTTTTGGGATCTTTTTCAAGAGGTGATCAGTGAATTCTTTCGATTTCTATTTTGCTTGATAATTTCTTGAAAGATGGTGTCTAGGCTCTTTTTTGGTTCATGGCTTTCAAGTAGTTTAATAATTTTTAAATGATCTCTCCTGGATCTTTTTTCCAGGTCAGTGGTTTTTCCAATGAGATATTTCACACTGCCTCCTATTTTTTCATTTGTTTGGATCTGTTTTTTAGCATCTTAATTTCTCATAAAGTCATTAGCTTCTAATCACTCCAGTTTAATTTTGAAGGAGTTAATTCTCTTCAGTGAGTTTTTGAAATTCTTTTTTCATCTGGCATATTTGGCTTTTTAAGGCATTCTTCTCCTCATTGGCTTTTTGAGCCTCTTTTGCCATTTGAGTTAGTCTACTTTTTAAGGTGTTATTTTCTTCAATATTTTTTTGGGTCTCCTCTAGCAGGCTGTTGAATCTCTTCCTGATTTACTTGCATCATTCTCATTTCTCTTCCCAATTTTTCCTCCACTTCTCTTACTTGATTTTCAAAATCCTTTCATATTTTCAAAATTCATATTTTTCTTGGAAGCTTTTGGTGCAGCAGTTCTGACTTTGTTGTCCTCCTCCCATTCCATGCTTTGATCTTTTTTGTCCCCAAAAAAGGATTGGTCTGATTGCGCTTCCTCTGCTTGCTCGTCTTGCTAATTACTTGACTTTTGAGCTCTTTGCCATGGTAGAACTCTGCTTCCGGAGTGGAGAGAGCTTTGTCCCAAATTGCTGGTGTTTTCATAGCTGCCAGAGCATTTAGTTGGGCACTGTCTTTACAGCCCCCACAAGCTCTGGCTCGCTGGCCACACATCCGAGGACCATAACCCAAGACCGCGATCTAGATCTAAGCAGGTCAAAGCAAGAGTGGTCACTTGGTCCCCCTACGGTCTGCAGGCCAGGAGCTCTGGAAGCAGCCAGGCAGCAGCAGCTGAAGCCCTGGGAGTAGGGGCTGGACCGTGCTCTTCCTTCACCCGTCCAACAGTGCCTTGCTAACCTTTTATTTTCTCTTTAGTGTTTATGGGTTGAGAAGTCAGGAAACTGCCACAGCTGCTGGTGATTCACTCTCCTGAAGTCTGCTCCTGGCCGGTCTGGGCCACGCTGGGGCTGGAGCCATGGCTCGTGGAAGACCACACTCTGCTCCCATTGTGCTGCAATAGACCTTTCCTGTTGGTCTGCCAGGCAGCCTTCAGTGGGAGATTTGTTTCTCTCTGTCACTCTGTGGGTTCTATAGCTTTAAAATTTGTTTAGAGTAATTTTTTTACAGGTATTGGAAGTGGTTGGAGCTGGAGCCCATGCCAAGTTTGTGCTTTTACTCCACCATCTTGGCTCCGCCCCCACACGTCCCTCTATTTTCGTTTGTTTTTTTTGCTTTTTTTTTTGGAGGGCAGTTGGGGTTAAGTGACTTGCCCAAGGTCACATGGCTAGTTTTTTGTGTTAAGTGTCTGAGGCCGGATTTGAACTCAGGTACTCCTGACTCCAGGGCCAGTGCTCTATTCACTGCGCCACCTAGCCACCCCAAATAATTTCTTTTTTTGTTTTTTTTTTTGTTTTGGAGGGCAGT
>CM053599.1:36208267-36231522 GCA_028646575.1 Pseudocheirus occidentalis | reverse complement strand
TTGGGTATCTTACTAAGGCTGGCCTGACTGCTGTGTTAAGACTAGTGATTACTGGAACATTACTGAGTTGCTGTGGCCTGGGCAGTTTAAAATACAGGATTTCCTTTGAGCAAAATATGGAAAGTACATGCACGTATGTCCCATTTTATTCTCTCCACTCTCCTCCCCACCCCCATAATAAATTTCCTTAAGTTTTTCCTCAGTTGCTCCAGTTTTTTTAAAAAATGAAAATTGGCCTAGATTTGGAAAACAAATAATAAATAAGTCTACCTGGTACAGTCTCTGTAACTGACGTGTCCAACTCTGGGGCCTCGACATCCAAGCAACCTCTTAATTTCTTACAGATGACTCCTTTTGAATGTGGCAAGCAATGGCTTTTAACAAACAGTATTCAGAGCAGTGTAATCTGTGTGCACAGGATTATAAAATCAGTGATTTCAAGCTAGAGAGGATCTCAAAGGACTCCAAATCCAACCCTCTCATTTTACAGCTGATGAACCCGTCCCAAAGCAGTAACTTACCCAAGGTCACCTGGGTGGAAGGTAGGAGGGCCAGGATCAGGACCTAGAGCTTTTGATTCTAAGGCCAGTACTCTGAAGTCAGGGGTGGCATTTGAAGTCCTTCACAGACTGTGGGGGGTGGGGGGCGCGGGGGACTGTCTCTGTCTTCCTACTTTTCCCACCTTGGCTCTACCCAAAACAAGCTATTGAATTCTTGACTCTCAGACATGCCTCAGGACACGTTGGTGCCCTCATTCACTAACCGAGGACAAAAGGGCAGTGGGTGAAAGTCACAAGGAGCACAACTGAGGCCTGATAAGGCACAGGTCCCCTCCAGAAGCAATGGTTTTCCTCTCATCTTCCAGCAAAGCTTGGAAGAAGCTCCAGCATGCTGAAAAAGGGCCCTTGTTCACCTATGGATTGGCCAAGATGGCCTCTGAGATTCTGTCACCTCAGCCCTCTCCTCTCCAGGAGTCTCTGACTCATATCTTAAGCTTTTTAATTCATCTGGCACTGCTTTGGTTAGGGCAGGGGTGGGGAACCTATGGCCTCAAGGCCAGACCCAGGACCAAGAAGGCCAACATGGCTTCAAGGCTGCAGGTCTCCCCCTTCTTGGGGTCTTCTACCTATACATGGAATGCTCTCCTTCCTTAATCTGAGCCTCTTGGGATATTTGTTTTCATCCTGGCACTCCCAGACCCCTCTCCCCATGATCCCCCACTTGCTAAACCCTCCTCAGATTATCAGACTTTTACTTATCCCTATGTAGAATGTGCACTTCTTGAGCTACAGTTTAAGCAGCGCTGTGGCTAGAGGATAAAGCCATGGATTAGAGTAAAAAGGTACTTTAGAGGCCACTGAATACAACCTCATTTTTTCCCCCAATTTTATTTTTAACATTTTTATTTAAGGTTTTGAATTCTGAATTCTATGCCTCCACTCTCTCCTCCCTGCGATGGTAAACAATCAGATATAGGTTAACATGTGCAATTATGTAAAACATTTCCATATTAGTCATTTTGTACAAGACTCAAAAGAAAATAAAAGAAAGTGGGGGAAAAAGCATACATCAGTTTGTATTCAATCAATATCAGTTCTTTCTCTAGAGGTGGATAATACGCTTCATCATTAGTCCTTTGGGATTTTCTTGGATTGTTGTATCACTAAGAATACATATTAGTCATGAGGCTGATCTAGAGAATACATAGTCTGGGTCTACCTTGTCCTGCTCCATGGAACTACGTAGGGAAGTGTACGAGAATACAGGATTACAAGGTTCAAATGGGCCTGGGTCACTGAATTCCATTTTTGCTGCTTCTAGGTAGGTTTCACCTAAGCAGGGGTGGGGAACTGCAGCCTCGAGGCACATGTGGCCATCTAGGTCCTCACATGCGGCCCTTGAACTGAATGCAAACTTCATAGAACAAATCCCCTTAATAAAAAAATATGTTCTATAAAACTTGGAGTCAGTCACAAGGCCACACCTGAGGACCTAGAAGGCCACATGTGGCCTCAAGGCCGCAGGTTCCCCACCCTTGACCTAGAAGTTGACAGATTGGCACACCTTTCCATCCCACACAAATTAATAGATGTCTTTTCTTATTTAGACCCAACTAAGAAGTACAAAAACGACCAATCACAATGAAGTGGTGCAGTGGCTAGAGTTAGATTTAGAGTCAGAGACCTGAGTTCAAATAGGGCCTCACTAGCTGTGTGACCCTGGGCAAGTCACCTGATGGCTACCTGCATCAGTTTCCTCCACTGGGGGAACAGAACAATAGTTGATTAAATGTGAGGCTCCAGTGCTAGTACTTTACAAATATCTCACTTGATCCTCACAACAATGTTGTGAGGTAGGTCTGTTATTATCCCCACAATAAGTCTCTGAAGTAGGTCATTTAAGGGTCTTTTATTCCCATTTT
Organism: Pseudocheirus occidentalis; assembly: GCA_028646575.1. Classification (NCBI taxonomy): domain Eukaryota; kingdom Metazoa; phylum Chordata; class Mammalia; order Diprotodontia; family Pseudocheiridae; genus Pseudocheirus; species Pseudocheirus occidentalis. The sequence goes on along the minus strand of CM053599.1, from coordinate 36,229,100 downwards.
ATAGGTGAGGAAACTGAGGCTTTACAAGGTTCCGTGGTCTGCCCGTGGTCATATGGCTATTATACTCCAGGACACGATTTCAAACACTGATTCCAGGGTAAGAGCTCATTCTTTCAGAGGGCATAGTTCATGTAATTCCTCTTCTCTGCCCTCAGTGAAGACGGAGAATGATGGGTCATCTTCCACTCCTAGAACTTCCCTTGCTCCTGGATAAACAGCACTAGACAGCACCTCATGGAGTTTATTTACCAAGTGGTTAATAACTTTCTCACCTGGACACCATCCAGATTTTCTGCCTCTCTCCAATTATACGGTCCCAAACAGGATACTGCTTAAAATAATAAACTAATAATTCTTCAAGCGACTTAACCAGAAGGGAGGTTTTAAAGGAACAGCACAAAATATTCTTTTAAAGAATTAACCCCTGGGGGCAGAGTCAAGATGGTGGCGTGGAAGCCGAAGAACTAACCCCTAACCCAGGCAGCAGAGAGGGCAACAGAAAATTAGGCTGGCATGTAATTTGTGGGCGTCTAGGCACAGCAAGGTGGTCTTGGGGGGGTTGCTCTGTTTGTAGGGAACCTTTTTATCATTCCTCAGAACACGTAGGGGATTTTCTCTTCCAGTGAGTATCAGGGCCTCCTGAATTCCCTCAGGTGAGCAACATTCTAAAGGGAAGTTGCCAGTCACATCTTACTTAAATTTCCCATTAATGAATAGTTTTGGGAGAAAGCAGTTGAGGGCTTTATAAAACACACACATGGCCATGAAGGGTAATCATTCCAGCTGTAGCTTTGCGTGGCTGGGAAGTTGGCTTTGCAAACGCAGCCTCTTCCCTTCTGGTGTGACCCCTTGCCGCCAGAGTGTCTTCTGTCGTTGAATGGTCCAGGAGTCTGTGAGCCAGAGCAGGCATGCCTTAGAAGCCGCTTCGTGCTCCTCTCCTCGGGAGACTGCTCTTTGGAGAACTCCAGTCCTATTCTGCCCTATTTATATTTTCTTAAAATAATAAAAATAAGACACTTTGTACTTTTTTTTTTCAAGAGTGAAACTTCTAGACTTTCAGAATGCAATGCTTTAGGGGGTTGTAAAATTGAATCTTAAAAAAAAAAAAGCCCAGCAACACCCTAACCATTTCCTCTATCAGCACCAAATGAAATGACGCGGGTGAATCTCTTATCAGAGCCACCTAACAACATGTGGCCTCTTTCCTCTTGATTTTCCATTAGTTCATCTCACTCTTTCCCCTGAAGTTTTGCTTCATAGCACTCGCATTATTACCCTATTTGGACAGAAGCCTGAGAGGTCAAAAACAGAAGTTCACTCCACCTTCTCCCGCAAGCCTACTCTACTCAGAAACATAAGAACAGAAATCGAGATCTACAAAAGACCAGAGTTCATTCATTCCAAACCTTTCATTTTACAGAGGAGTAAACCGAGGCCCACAGAGACTAAGCGATTTGCCCAAGATCACAGAGTTTATAAGTGGCAAAGTCAGGATGTGAATCCATATTACCTCACTCCAATTCTAGGGCTCAAACACTCTGAGCCTCCATTTCCCGATCTGTAAAACAGAAATAATAAATCCTCCCCTGACTGCCTCACTGACTTGTTGGTAAGACTCAAATGAGAAAAAGAGCTTTCAAAATGTTTAGTAGGTGAACACAAGTTAATAAAGAAAATGGACTCCTGGTCTGAATTCCTCAGGAGAATCATCCTGCCTGCAGCCTTCCCAAACGGCCTCAATTCTGTCCCCTACCAGCTGCAGGGCTATTTCACAAAGGCCCCTTGCCAGCGTTCAAATAGTAATTCTTGTGAGTCATTACCATTTTGGAACAGCAGATTAAAACTCATGACCTCGAGCAAGAGAGTAACTATTTACTAACCCCATCAACTTTTCTGTCCTAACGGGGGTGCTTTTGAAATGAACACATCTAACTTCCCAACTTACCTGAAAATAGTTGGCGATGGTTTCCCATTTCGAACTAAGAAATTAATCAAACCCTTTCTCTCTCATAAGCACAAGGCCGAGAGCCCACGATTCTTCAGGCCTGACGTCAGGTCTTCCCCAGGAGCTCTTTGTGTCCACCATTTCCAAGCTGTTTTAAGCATCTAAGAAAATAGCAACAGTTATTCTCAGCGATATAATGATCCAAGACAGCTCTGAAGAACTTATGATGAAAAATACTATCCATTCCCAGAGAAAGAGCCGATAGCGTCTGAATACAGATTAAAGCGTACCTTTTTAAAAATTGTTTTAATTGTAAATGGGGAAAAATAAAATAGTATTAAACATAAAGTATTAGAGAAGAAGAAAAGGAAAAATAGTGAACAGGAATTTCTATTCATCACAAACAAGTGTGATCAGGTCCATTCTTTGGCAACTTTTATTCTGTTTAAATAAAAAGAAATCACACAAAGATAAACACTTGGGTAGAAAAAATTTTACTATCCAGGAGTTTAGTGACCAGAAAGCAAAAGACATTATTATTACTCACTTCCTCCCAACACTACTTACCTTCAGAACAAGACTAGGACCTTCCAACTAGCAGAGTGTGCTGGCTAGGGTTTGGGGGGAATTGCTACTTAATGCAAGAACTACTTTGATTTTGTTTTGTCTGAGGTAGGGGGAAGGGTTCTCAGCCTTAGAAGGCTTGTGCTCAATGACTAGGGTTTCCACGTTAAAAACACTGCTCTTGGGTCCTCTTATAGGCCTTTGGAGGGAAAAAGAAGAGAAATGCTTCTAACAGACAGAGGACCACAGAGAAATTAGCAGTACAAATCCTAGGCCAAGCCCCTTACTTGTTATGACTGACCTGGAGCAAGTTCCCAAGTTCCTAAAAATGAAGGCAAAATAAACAAAATCAATTAGAATCTGTGACTAATCTGTCCACCCCATTCCAAACACATAATCAGCAACTTTGACGGAATGATACAGTACTTGGGGAGAAGAGTAGACAGAGGCGGCAGGTACTATTTCAGCCAAAGAACAAGTTAATGTGGAGGAGGCAGAGGGCTATTAAACTAATCAACACTTTGCTACTTGGAGCTTAATGTTATGCTTATTCACATGCTGTATCCTATTTTATTTCTCACTGTCCATCTCCAACTTAGGTCCAGTTCACTGCTTAAGATTAGACTGTGAGATTCTTGGGGGCAGGAACTATCGGGCTTACTACAGGGCCCAACACATAATAGGAGCTTAATGAATGTTTGCAGACTGCCACCATTAAAGATTCTGGAAGGCTTAGGACAGGAAACTCAAGCCAATCCATTTTGCTCCTTGTATGAGATTTACAAAGCGGTTTCAGGTTAAATTCCAGAATTCTTATTTCAGCACATTTTTCAAAACCATAGCAAGACACCATAGTTAAGTTCGTTGGGGTTTTATAAAGAAAAAGTTTTTATGTACAGTTGGTAAAATGAGGTAGAAATATATGACCAATTTTAAAGAATAAATAATATTTCAGCTATACTCAATAGAATTCTTAAACTCTTTTATTGATATAAAGAAAGCCATTACTATTTTGTCTCACTTCATAGTTTATCCTCCATTTAAAAGCTTCCGCTAATAAACCGACTCTGGAACCAACAGAATTATGTTTTTCTACTGCTGTCCAAGTCAAATTATTAAGTCATCTTCATTCCCTGATTCCTACCTGGTATCTTCAACTTCTTCCAGAAGAGGCAAGTGGATCATTAGGATGGTCTGACATCCTTAGCACAGAGCTCAATCAGTGTTTACTGGTATGCCAGGATGGATTGGCAAATTACTTACCTTTATACATTTTTATGCCAAAGCTTCAAAGTAAGAAATGCAAAATCAGAGATTAATATGCAGTCTGAACCTCTACAGGCAGTGAAATCCCAGATATGGTCTGTCTTATTTGGTGCTAGGTTTCTGAGATTAAAGAAGGATGAATTAAATTATCTTTAAACGAAAGTAATAGAGTAAGGGTATCCCAAATATGTGGAACAAAACAGATGATGTTAAATGTTTTTCCTGGAAGTCATTTGGCAAACATGGATTAAATAGGATTCTCCGAAAAATGTACCAGTCTGAATACTGACGCATTATGTGGAGTACATTATGTGAGCTGTGTTTGGATCTATGATTTTATTGGCATAAGGAATACCCTCGTGAAGAAACCCTCTCCAGCAATGCAGATGGGCAGATATTTTCAATTTGGAGTCTTGGAGAGTCACCTGGTGCAATAAGAGGTTAAGTGACTTGCGCAAGATTACACAGTCAGCATGTGTCAAAGGCAGGCCTTGAACTCTCTGATCCCATTTCCATTCTGACCCCCTCTTTCTCAACAATATCACTGTCTCCTGCTTGGTCATGCGTCACAAGGTCAGCTGTAAATGTGGGAGCACCTGGGTAATATCATTTTCACACTGGCTGATCTCCTAGATTCATGGTTTCCAATAAAGAACAATGATGTCCACCTATGATTCAATTCCAGATTACAAATTAAGTTTCTTCTGGAGATCAAAAATTTGCCAAAGTTTATGGCAAAAAAATCTATATATTTTGTCCCCAGAGCCTATCAAAGGCTCTCACCATGTTTCTAGAAGGAAAGTGAAACCCCAGTGATGCTGGGAGTTCATGCAAGAGTTAGGCCAGATGAAAAGAAGCATGCATGCTCAGTGGTAAGTATTCTTCTTCCCAGCAGATATTAGCATGTCCAAGATGCCAATCACTTGCCTTTTCAGGAGGCCTTCAGCTGCTGCCAGGGAGAAAAGCTGGCAAGGGGGCCTTTTGCTCAGCCATCTTCACTGCCTAAAATCACAGAGATCATTTTTTGGGTCATTTCATTGGTGTAGGAAACTCCCCTTAAGGAAATGCCTTCTACCAATCCTCATAGGCAAGTGTTCTTAACTTTGAGTGGAAGAAAGTTGTCTGGGGGCTCTCAAAAATGAAGTCACTCATGCAGGGTTGAAGAGCAAGGATGTGTCAGAAATAGGACTGGAACCCAGGCCTTCTGATGCCAAGGACATCTTCCTATCCACTACATGACACTGGCTCTCACTTGAGAACACAGATCTCATTGGGTCTTTCAAAAGCCCAAGGAAACAACTTGTCAACCTCTGATGTGTGAGCTCTGACAAAAGAAACCAAACTGTTTCAGTGAGGCTGCCTCTAGGCTGGCTAACAGTGAGCCCACTGACCCATTCTCCCAAGTGGGAGTCATCACAACAATAGGCTATCCTTGTATTTCCTTGAAGAAGAAAAAAGTGTGAATGAATACAAAATGAGTGCTATATGCCTCCTCCTCTCTCTGACTGAAGCCTGACCTAAGACAACTCTTATTTCTGTGATTAACAGCACATAAGGAATCTTTCTTATTTTCATAAGCAAACACAGTAAGCCCCAGGAAATAAATGAATCCACTTAAAAGTCTCATTAAGCCTACAATGATTTATTCAAAATAGTACACAATTCAAAGTATCTCTTATTCCAAAGCCTACTAGATGTCCTATTATTCTTTGATTAAGAATACTGAACCATCTGAACTTGGTTCATTCAAGGCCATTCACCAACATTCCCATATTTAGAATGAACAAGGACTGACTACAGACCTCAAATGTCACATTCGCCAAAGACTGGCAAAAGGAAAAATGGGGCTTGAGTATACAGCTGCCCCTCCCAACTAAAGGCACTTAATGTTCAAAAGATAGAGCACTGCAGAATCACCCCTCCCCAGGCATTCCGGACACTGAGCTAAATGGGAGCCTACTGTCCCATTGTCCCAAGTGGAGGCACCTTCACAATATACCATCCTTGGATTTTCTTGAAGAAAAAAGTGCTAATGAATACCAAGTACTATGTCCCACCTCCCTGTGAATGAAGCCTGACATAAGACAATTCTTATTTACGTGATTAATATCCAACAAGTCTCACACATGTAAAAACATCTTAGCTAAAAAATACATCTGTCATAGATTCTTCTTCTGAAATCCTAAGTCTTCTCTTTAAAGACCACCCCCCCAAAAAAATAACAATAAAATTGCAAGTCTCTCCAAAGACACACCACAATAATAAAACATTGGCTACTAACACCCTGTATCATTGATTGAGTCTCGCAGGGAAAGGAGGGTCCTTTGGCTGGCAGCTTAGTGGGTGCAGAAACTTCCAAAAGTTGGGCAATTTCATTAAACAAGAGACGGGTCACTTCAAAGCTCTCCCAGAAGCCCAGTGCAGGTTAGACCTCATTCTTCTGATTTTTGGCACACGAGGTCTCCTCCTCTCCTTGGCTTTTATCATGTATCTGGGAGACGGTCGGCGGCACAGCGGAACCCAAGGTTTGAAGCAGAGCTGTCTGGTGTGTTCTGGCTTCGGGCTGCACAGCGGTACCTGTAACAATAGGACTGAGCACAGAAAAAGAAGAAAGTCCATTTTTACTCTCTTTGAAAGGCTCTAGATTGACCAAAGCACACTCAGTAAAAAGAAAAATGCTTAACACAAATACTTTATGTTTTTAGATTAAAAATACTTTTAACATAAAAACTTTACCTCTCTGACCTTCACCAAATATGTAAAAATTCGGAAACTAATCATACCCTCCATCATATATAGGAAGCATAGGCTTTATGGCTAGAAGGCATTTAGCCCAATTTTTCCTTATTTTGCAGACAAGAAGAGTGAAGGCCAGTGAGGTCCACAGGTATCCCTCCAGACAGGCTAAGGCTGTCTAGCCAGTAAGAAGAAAAGCCAGGACTCTACCCCAGCTCCTTCTGACTGGCAAATCAATGCTTTCTCAACAACTGAGATACATTTCACACTTTAAGGCTTTGAAAGAGCTTTCTTCATCACAACCGTTTGGTGATAGTAATGTATTATTATCCCTATTTGACAAGAAGGGGAAATTAAGCCTAAGAGCCAGTGGCATCTTCCCTGGAGAAGGTGCTCTTTAGGGGAAAGAAAAAGAAAACTCTTTAACAGAAGCCAAGGTGGCAGGCATCCAGGAGAAAGGCTCATCTTTCATCAGGGACACTGGAATTCACGTCCTGCCTCTGACGCAGAGTGGGTATGTTTAACATGAGCAAAGGCTCAGCATCCCTAGCAAGTCTTTAAAACTAAGTTATAGATCAGGTAGCTACCTGTTATCAGTGGAGTAAGTTTCCACACCAGAAGTTCTCCATAAGAATGAAATCACAGGTCCACTCCAATAATTTCTTTAAAATTATTTGACATTAAAAACCAACATATTTACTGAATTCAGATTAGGCATTATTATATGGCTATTTCTTTCCTTTACTCTGAATTCATGACATCTTCTCCACCAACCTCCTACCCTTTTGACTCTTTTTTTCTGGTCAACACCCAAAATAACGCCCCCAAATGGAAATAACCCTTTATGTAACCAATACATTTGTTTTTTTTCAACTACAAAATTGGGAGTGACTGGTGACCTCTTGATGTATACACATTTTGGGCTCTTGACTAGATTTAAAGTTCCTTCCTGTGCTAAAACTGTTCCAGTTAGGAATGCCAAGAACACCACCCTTCCACCACATGCTGAGAAGTTAAGTACAGGATTCAGATCCTGTGTCTGGATGCTCTTTATAGGTCAAGCTTCTAATTTAACTTTGCCTGTTGTCCCAAAGTAGAAAGCTCCTGCAAATTTGCATCAGGAGAGCAAAACACACTGATAAAAATATGATCTTGAGATTCTGTCCCTCAGACTCTTCCTCTATGGTCCATTCTATCATCACCCCTTCACAAGTCCCTTTGTATACATTCTGCATTTGCTTATCTGTGCACAGGCTGTATCTGTACCAGTAGAATATAAGCTCTTTGAGGACAGGAACTATTTCATTTTTGCTTCTCTATCTCCAGTGCTTAGCACATTGGCATGCATAGAGTAAATGCCCAATGAACTAAACTGAAACTTTAAAATACAGAGCAGGTCTGTAAATATAATACTAGTGAGCATTTACATGGCACTTTACAAACATCCGACTGTATCCTCACAACCACCCTACGGGTAGATGGTGGTGGTGTTAGTCTTATTTTACAGATGAGGAAACTGAGGCAGAGGGTAAAGTGGCTTGCCCCCAGTCTCACATACACACACACACACACACACACACACACACACACACACACACACACACACACCATGCAGGTTTTCCTGATGCCAGGTCCAGTTCTCTCTATTCACTGAGCTACCTCAGCACAACTGCCATAATGTCTCACCAAATGAATGCACCAGAATTTATACAGTAGGGAGAAGGGGACAGATGTGGAATGTTCCCACAGAGGTAGAAAGAGCAAAATGGATACTGTCCTAGCTATTAAAGTCACAGCTGGCATTCTGATGAAGCCAGGAGAAAAAACACTGAGATCTCTGAAAACAACGTGACTACAAAGAATAATCACTCAATGATCAAGAGGAAAAGCTCCAACTGCACTCCCTCCTGCCTTTGACCCCCTATACCATCGGTCAGGCATCTACTGGGACTGGCAATAGCCCAAAGATAGGCAGCAGGCCTCAAAGGGGCTAATTAACAAAGGAAGCCACCCCCACCCCCACTTCCCTTCCATGCTGGCAGAGCCACCCCTAATGGCAGCTCAGCATTTGTGGGCTAGGAGTTGAGAGTCAGTAACATAGGGAAAGCCTGGGGACCAAAAGGGACTCTTCTTGAAGTCAAGGATGCCTGGAATTCCTAAGAAGGCAGGCTGAGGCCTGGTGAGGCCTACTACAAGGAAAGAAGGAGGCAATAATTCAACAACAAGGCAAAGTAAAAGGCATCAGTGGTATAATGGAGTCAGAACTTGAGTTTTAAAACCTGATTGTCACATGTCGATTATTTAAGTTGAGGTAAATCACTGAACTTCTTCATGTACTTCAGTTTTCTCATCTGAGAAATGGGCATAATAACATTCATGCTACTTCATAAGGTTGTTTAAAAGTTCAAATAAGATCATATATGTAATGATTTTGTTATCTCCAAAGGACATCTATTTTTTTTTCTCTTAATGATCTTTAGCAGTTTCAGGTAATAATTCAAAGCACAAACAGAAGGAAGGGCACAGTTCAGGGGTGTGCAAAAGAACAGGAGATGAGAGAACCTGCCAAGATGACAGGTCCCAACCCGATCCTACCACCCACAACTGCTACAGGGATTGGAGAGGCACTGATAACCTAGGAGAAGACAAACCCAACTTGGAATCTGAAGGCCAGTGTTTAAGTTGTGGCTTTTCTACTTTGGGACACCAGATAACTCATACAGGCCCCTCTCTTCCTTGATTTCCCCATCTATGAAACAGTAACAATAAAGCATCTTACCTACCTAGAACCATAGCTGCCAAGACCAAATGAGAAAACGGATGAAGTGTTTTTGCTGTTGTTTTGAAGGAGGACTGTATTAAACATAAAGCACCATTAAGCACAAGGTGGTATTTATTAAGAGAAACCTAGAATTCTATAAAAAATAGGGCTTACCCTTCTTTAGATACATTGTTGTCGTCCTTCATTCTCAAAGAGGACCATGACATCAGGAAGGTAAGGCCATGACTTCTGAGCACATTGGATTTAAGTGAGGGAGGGCTGTGTCACAAATCAACAGTGGCACTTATAATCTGTAACAGCCAGTGGGGGATTTCATTGTATCCTGCCTTATACCACCACCACTATTTCATGTTAATAGCTCCTTAACAAAACTGTAAGACTGCTTGGGGGCAGAGAGCACATCTTGGCCTCTTCTTTATCACCTACCACCACTATGAGCACATAGTAAATTCTTTGCAAACAGAACATTTCCAAAGCTTCCAGATTCCTCATAATTTTATGAACTCCATCCCCCAAACCTCCTACAACCTAAATAATAACAACTGACATTTGTACAGCCCTTGAAGGTTTGCAAAGCACTTTACATATATTATCTCATCTGAGATTTATTGCCTTTTGAGCTAAAATCCCTGAGTTTGGCAATAAATCATTTTTCTTGTGCACCAAAAATATCTTAACGATGAACTTGGCTCTCTCTTAAACAAGAGGTCATGAACGCTGTATGATACTGCGCAGAGGAGTTATGAGGAGATTAACCTTGGAACTGGAAAAAGATAATTTGTGATTTGTGAAAATAGGCCAAGTGTACAGGTTTAACAACTTCCCTCACCAAAGTAGCACATTCCCAACGTTCAGAGAAATTATTGCCAAGGTTGACACAGAAATTCTCTAGGGTAGGTAAATTTCCCTTCCCCCTCTGCCCCCACATACACACAGGCATGGTTACTGGAACCACATAATCCAAATGTGTTTCCACATTTGTCCTATGGATGAGGAGGGCAATGTTAATCATTCTTTAGCTAGTACAGGAAGAATAAAGAGAAAACATGTCTGAAATAATCAGACCTAGAGGACATATTTCAAGGAAAATACTTCTCCTCATGGGCTAGGAAACTCTCCAATGATCAGTGGACGCCTCCCTATCTGGCTGCTCCCAGAGAGTCATCGCAGGCAGCGTTACACGGCAGGAAGAGAGACCTGGCCTGACATTCTGGCTCTTATACTTAGTAGCTGTGTGATGCTGGGCAGGTCACTTGACTTTTATTAGCCTCAGCTTCCTCATTTGTAAAACAGAAATAACAGGAGCCGCAGCACCTACATCATGAGGTTGTTACCAAAAAAGGAAGCAAAAAAACTTTGTGAGCCTTAAAGCTCTATAGGAATGTGGAAAGATACACCCTTAGTTCTGTGAAAAGCAAAACAGGTTATGAAGGCTGTAAAAACCTAGAGAGAATTACGGACCTGTTACAGTAAGGAACAAGGACTATAAAAAGAACATAGTACGACACAAAAAGGGTCTTGGATTTGAAGTCAGAAGACCTAGGTTCAAATTCTGTCTCTGCCACTTAATATCTCTTTGACCTTAGAGAAGTCTGAGCTTCCTTCTCTGTAAAATCAGGGGTTTGGTGTAGATCAGGGCTTCTTAAACTTCCCCTCAGGACCCCTTCAGCACATCTTAAACTGTGGGTCACAACCCCTAAAAAGTGCTGGTCTAGATGGCTTCTAAGGTTTTTTTTCACTCTAAATCTATTACCCTATAAAATCAAGAAATACTTGGTGATAAAACAATTTATTAGGCAGGCTACTTAAGAGGTACTATTTTATTAAGATGTCCCTGTGAAATTACATATATGGAGATATCCTCTCTCATCTGACCCACTTCCCAAGATGAAGTGCTAATTTTCCCACTTCAAATTATTTCTCCCCATCTCTGTCATAATTATACATTCACGCAAACCCAGAAGGTTTGTAAGACAATGCTGACAAGCTGGAGCATATCCAAATGAAGGTGACCCAGTTGGTGAGAGGACACACAATGCAAGGATCAGTGGAAGGACGGGTCATGTTTAACCTGCAGGACAGAAGGTTCAACAGGGACAAGTGACAAGTGGTTTCCAAGTATGTGAAGACCTATCATGTGTAAGAACAATCAGGGGGTGGCTAGGTGGCACAGTGAATAGAGGACCAGAGTTCAAATCCAACCTCACACACTTAACACTTACTAACCTAACCATGTGACCTTAGGCAAGTCACTTAACCCCAATTGCCCTGCCTTCCCCCCTCCAAAAAGGAAAAAAAAAAAATCAGACTTTTTAATTCTTGCCCCAAAAGGCCAGAACCTAAAGCACCAGGGAGAAGATACAGAAGCAAATTTCAGCTTGAAGTAAGAAAACTAATGAGGCTGATGGACGTCCCCCTTTCTAGAAATACTCAACATAAGCCAGATAACTACTCAGAGATGGTGTAAAAAGGATGCCTATTCCCATAGAGGTGGTACTTGAAAGCATCAAAGTCATCATGGCCGCTTTCCCACGCTTCCCTTGGGATTCTGAACAGTTCTTTATGGTGCAGCAAATATCTTCATAAATGCAAAGCTCCTTTACTAAGCTGCTATTACAAAAGAACCTTAAAGCCAGGGTTGGAAAAGGCTTTTACTGAAGGTTCAGGCCGAGGGAATGGCCATGAGATGACACAATTTTATTAGGGGCACATCCAAATCCAGAGGAGGGGGCTCTACTGAGCTGCTACTATCCTTAGGAGGCCACTCACCTAGAAGACAAACTCTACAGGAACTAGGGGAAAAAGGCCTTCCATGAGAAACTCATAATCTTCTAAATGCAACCACCTCTCAAAAAAATAACTTTCACAGTAAATCAATAGTTTTGTTGTTGTTGTTGTTTTTTACCATCCTCAACTGCCAGAGGATTTTCTTTTTAGGACAGGCCCATCAAAGGGGCATGAACTAGACTTAAGACCATTTTTCTCACACCTCTCTCAGTTGTCCTAATGTGTATAGTCTTACAAGTTTAATGATGCAGTGAAGGTTACTGGGTTTGGAATCAGGGAGATTTCTATTCAAATCCTGCCTCAGATACTCCCTTGTATGAACCTGAAACAAGTGACTTAAGAGAGTACTTAGTATCACAGCTCTGGAGTCGAACCTCCTTATTTTACAGACTGAGGCTCAGGAAAGTTTAGGGACTTGCTCAGGGAAGTGTCTCAACCCAGGCCCTCTAACCCCAAAGCTACTGCTCTTCCTCCTGCTCCATTCTGTCTCTCCCTCCTAAATCAACACACATTGTCTGATTCAGTTTTGCCTTTTTTTTTCTGTAACTATTTTGAGATCATGTGCAACAAGGCAGAGAATGCACATTCTCCATTTACTACACCAGGGGACTATTACCCTTCACTTGTACTTACATTCAGTTAGCATGATACGATCTTTAAGTACCCACAGAATCACAGAATGCCAGGGATGGAAGGGCCCTTAGAAGCCATCCATCTAGTCCAATGTATACCTCCAAAAAGAATCCCACCATAATAAACGCAGCCAAGAGCTGTCTGGCTTCTGCTTGATGACTTCTAAGAAGGAGAAATCCATTTCTTCCTGATGTGTCCCAGCCCACTCTGGGAATATTATTGACATCAGGCCTTCATTTAGCTCCTTGCAATTTCTATGCATTATTTCTAACTTTGCCCTTTGGGACCAAACAGGGCAAGTCTACTCCCTCTTCCATGTGACAGTCTTTCAAATATGGTACCTCAATACAGTCATCCCTATCCCTCCCCCCCCCCATCCCAATCTAAACTTCTCCAACTCCTTCAAGGGATCCTCGTACCACATGGAGTCAAGGCCCCTACCATCCTGACTGCTGTCCTCCGGACATGTTCCATTATCAGCATCCTTCATGAAAGGCAGGATGCTCCACATGTGGTGTGACCAGGGCAGGAAGGCCTGGCCCATGGCTACAGAAGGCATTTCAATGACTGAGACTACACGGGGTCAGATCAGCAGCTAAAACCCCTCTCTTCCCCTCTCCAGTTTTTCTTTTAACCTGAAAGATCATGAACTCAACTTATAAATGAAGGAAGAAATCTTGTCACTAATTCCTGTCAGTCATCACAAGAGAATATGTATCCTCCCCTCCCTTTGCCCTCCTAACCCGACTATGGCAAGTGACACCATAAATCCATTTTCTAGAGATAAGTGGTTCACTTGAAATTCTCATCTTTGGCAACTAATGGATGAAGCAATTAAACAGTTACATGGCCTAATTCTGAATGTTCCCATTGTAAGCTTATGTGTGTATGTGGGGCTGGGTTGGTTTTTTTTTTTAATATCCACTTTTAGCACAAGAAATGATTCTTTAGGATGAGAGGTCTTTGGATACCTTAAAATTGGGTCACTTTATTAATCATGAAAAAGGAGAGAAATTCATTCCAGCATAAATTTAATCAAAATAAGTAATTAATGTGTGACATTGATTTCACCTGAGCCAGATATTGATGCTAAAAACATGATCTCAGAGATGGAACAATCTAATGATGAGGATGATCTCCCAACACCAGGGCTCTGAAGTCAGGCAGAACAATACACAGATAGCCTCATTTTTGTGAAAAAGGCCTCCACAACAGAGGAATTTTTAGGACGACAAGAACAGAATATCACACACACACACACACACACACACACACACACACACACACACACACCTTGGCTCCTTGTAAGAAATCTGCATCCTTTGACTGGACAACATGAGATAGAAATATTTATCAGAAAATGGCATGTGATGCAAGAGAGTTTATGCTGCTTGACAGGAGAGTTAAACATAATCACAGAAATTTCTCCAGTTCAGCTCTACAAACATTAAGTGCCTACCATGTGCCAGGTATTGTCCTATATGCTGTGGATACAAAGATAAAAAACAAATTCCTGCTCTAAAGTTTCTGTTCTACTAGGTGATAAAATATGTAAGTACAGAAGGAAACTTAAGACATTTTAAGGAAACGGAAAATAATGATTGGAGGGCTCAGGGAAGACAACCAGCTTATTCTTCCTTCTCTTTATCAATGACTATTTATCTGGATGGGTTATTTACAAAGATGAATAATCTTTAGTTTACAAAGTCAAATGGAAGAGGTAGAGACAGTCCCTAGGGATGGTAAGGCCTTCCAGATGCTCCTGTTAGTGGATGACATTGCAATGGCTGATCATGCCCCAGAACACTACAGAGCCTCCTAAATGAGCTCAAGAATCATGCAAAAGAATTTAAATTGAAAAGAACTGGAATATCCAAGCCAAAGAAGAATGGCAATGAAGCTGGACAAACTTTACAATTCTTCCTTTAGCGCATGTGTCTTGTCCAGACACTAGGCAGAGTCAATGACCTAGGCTGGGAACTGAACTGGGTGGGAAGAGTGGCTGCACTGTCTTTAGAAACTTCCCAGTACTTTCAAAGATACTAAGCTTGTACTCCAAGCAAAAGTCCACCTCTTAATATAATAAAATGACATATTACAATAATAAAAATAATATTCTTCCACTGACATTATTATTCATAGACTATTAATCTCTGAAGAATCAGTTGATGGTCAAACAATGGGCAACAGAGACGGGAAAGCTAAACAGAGGATAAGTTTTATTTCACCTGATAGAAAATTCAAAGTACTTACAGCTGAGCCCATAAACAGTCAGAGATATGTCTTAAAAATGGGCCCTAAAAAGTTCATATGGTTCTTAGTACTATTGAAAGAATATATCCACCTTCAGGCCTCGTCTCAGCAACGCTGGAACAGGCGGTGGAGACCCAAGAAAATGTCTGGTAACGAGGATTGGTTTCAGAGTTTCCAGGTTCCTAGCTTTGCTCAGATGTTGAAAAAGAACCTGCCAGTTGAACCTTCTTCAACAACAATGAATCCTCCTCCAGGATATTCAGCATCAGAGGATTACAATGTGTTGAATTTAGCTTCTAAGGTTACAGAGATCACAGAAGCACTGCTTTCCTGCCTAATCAAAATACTGTCCTTCATCCAAAGAAGATTCCCAAGGAATTCATCATGAAGTACAAACATGGAGAGATCCATCCAGTGTCAACCCTCCATCAGTTTGCATAAAAGCAGCGTGTGCAACTTGACCTTAAAGAAACTGTCACAACAGGTGATGGGTCCTTATTTTGCCTTTTGTGCTGTGGTGGATGGCGTTCAATATAAAACTGACCTGGGACAGAATAAAAAGCAGTTTTGATTCAATGCAGCCAAGCTGGCCCTTGATGAGATTTTGCAGTTGGATGATCCTGAACCGAGGAGTGTAGAAACCTCATCTCTCTAGGCTTGACCATTCTGGCCTCCAGTCCCTCAAGAAACCTACACAGAACAACTATGTTTTCTCTTTCCTGAATGATTCCCCATGATGACCCATATTGACCTGATTTTCCAAAATGATAACGCCATGAGTTGTGAGAAACAACGGTGGAGAACCAGAAATTACAGAAAAGCAACCAGAAAACTTTGGCTGTAAGATGCATCAAAAACCGTGGGGAATAATTAGGTACCTGCAAGCTGTTGTACCACCAAAAGCTTGTTGTAATAAATGAACATACACTTGTTTTACTATTCTTTCATGTGTATGTAGATGTTTTATTATTAATAAATTGCAAATAATAAAAAGGAAAAAAAAAGAAAGAACATATCCAAGTAGCTTCTCTTTCAAGCATTATTTCCCCTCCTAAAGGACCATATGGATTTGCAGATCTGTCTCCAGAGAACGACTACTACCCACTAATACTAACACTACCCCCGCTTCCCCCCCACTACTACTACAACAGTTATGATCGGCTTCTCCTGAATGGGACAAGTAGATTTTGTTTGTTTTCTGCTTCTAGAGACTCCAGTGAAATCCTGAGGATTAGAATGAGGATCTGACAAAGATAGTGGGTCCTCCTGGATGTCCCGGCTCAAGGCTTCTGCTCCTAGTGAATTGGGCCAGGTCTCTCCCCTGTAGGTGAGTCTGCTTCTGCAGCTCTGTCTCTCTCTTCAGCCCTAAGTGGCGCTTCATGGGAAAGGTGTCAGCTTTTCTTCCTACTGTCTCTCTCTCTTTGGGGAAAAGGGATTATTTTTTACTCTCCTCCCTATATTTCTTTTTCTGGTGAGAACTCCTGACCCTTTTAAAGGTTCAGCCCTAGGCCAACTCAAATGTGTGCACTTCTATATCAATATGATGTCAACTCTATTCCTCATTGCTTCTCCAATTATTTCACTATGGATTTCCTTCCTAAATTCCAGGGAAGAAAGCGAATTCACACTCTTTCAAAGAGCTTATTTTGTCCAGAGAAAGGCCAAGTTCATATTTCATTCTTCCTTTAAGGCATACCTAGGCACCCCATATTTCACAGGAATCCATCTGGATCCCCAGCAAATCAGTGTAAGTACATATGTACACTAGCATCTAGCTGAGGAATCCAAAGGCAATAAAGAACTTTGCAAGTGGGGAAGGGGAAAGAGAAAATCATATGTGGATAGGATCTGGGAAAATGGCTTTATGATTCAAAATCAAAATAACAGATGTTCAACATAAAGTTTACTGACTACTGACCCATCATACAAATAGAGAAATAATTCAATGACACACTCTATAAACTTCCACCCAAATGAGTAAATGGGGAATTACTCGTTCAACAGGCTCCAGAGTACATTTACCTTTGGGTAGGAATCAAAACCACAGCATGTGACTATGAGTCTTAGGGGGAAAATATGTAAGACCCTGTAACAAAGAGGAACTCACTGAAATGTCAAAGAGTTGTCCCAATGTTGACTTTAAGTTGTGTTACCTTGAGAAGGGCCTTGTGAGTTGAGTACTTTCTGTATTTATTGACTCCTGTGAGCCCTCTGCATCTTCCCCATTTTCTGTGCAGTTTATTAAAGGCTGTCTTACTTGAGATGCCTTGAGTTCCTAGAGTGCTTGTGTGAGAATTAGCACATCCTTTTATCCACATCTGGGAAATCTAGACAGAACTGTTACCAAAAGTTTTATTTTGGAGCTTTCCTTGGAATTAACTCTGGGGTAGAGAGAAAGGAAAAAGCGATCCTTTAGGGTGGGTCTGACCCCATCTGATCAAGCTCTGAGATTTGAGGGATCCAAAGCCATGGTTCGCCAAGGTTTAATTATGAGACAGTGTGACACAGTGGAAAGAGTGCTAGGCTTAGAGCAAAAGAAGAGGTTAGAAAGCTCAATGCATAATGAGGTTCCTATTCTGGATCTTACAAATGAGAAATCTGGACTAAATAACTTATAAGGTCCTTTTGAACGCTAACCTGTGACCCAACGAACATGTCTAGAACTAAAATATTTACAGTATTCCTCCATGCATAAGTCCATATGTGGAAATAAAATGGAAAGAAAGTTCTGTAGGCAATTTAAAGAGAGTAAGCTCATCATCTTTTCTACTGAACTCACATTCATTACAAATGTCTCTCCCTAACCAACAAAACCATGTGTGCCATCCCAGGTTTCTCACGAGTCTTGGATCATCTGAGCTAAGTGAATTAAGAAAAGAAGCATCTCAAAATCACCATTTGCAAAGAGCCCCATCTTTGCATGAATAAGAGAAGGGCCTGGGTCATTAAAAATACAGAGCTTAAAGGGAAAAACAGGGAAAGAGCCTGTGGTAAAATGACAAAAGCACCAGCCTGGAGTCATGGATCTGCCAAAGAATTGATCTGTGACCTTCATTGGACTTCATTATCCTCACCTACAGAGCAAGGGTGAGAGTGCTTGCATTATTTACCTATAAGTGTTTCTGTGAAGAAACTACTTTTGCAAACAGTGAAGTATTAACTGTGGGCTAGCATTACTTCACTTCGGGTCAAGTCATGCTCCAAATTCCTTCTGTTTATGGCACATGAGCCATAAGTTATTCCTACAAAGGAGTAGCCCTGTTATTGACGGGGTTAAAAAAAAAAGCAAAGCAGAAAACCAAAGCACAAATAAAACCCACCACAAATCATGTAGGTTTCATAAGGCACACATTTTATCCCTAGAATTCTTTTAAAAGTTAAGCTAATAAAGGTTTCCAAAGTCTTGCACCTGTATTTTTTTGTTGAATTCTCAGTCTAATCCCACAGATTTCAGTAGCGTTTCTAGAACCTAGTAAACAAATACTGTTTTTTCTACTGTTCCTACTCAGGGAAACCAACCATAACTTCTGTGGTGGTGGTGGTGGTGGTGGTGGTGGTGGTAGTAGTCATAGTAGTAGTGGTAGTAGTAGTAGTAATGATCATAGAAGTAGTAATGGTAGTAGTGGTAGTAGCAGTCATGATAGGAGTGGTGGTAGTAGTGGTGGTATTTGTAGTATAGTGGTAGCAGAGCTGATGGTGGTAGTGGCAGTAGTAGTGGTGCTGGTGCTGGTCATATTAGTAGTAGTAGTAGTAGTAGTAGTAGTAATAGTAATGGTAATAGTACTGGTAGTGATAGTAGGAGTACTAGTAATAGCACACAGTTACAGAGAGCTTTGAGATTTAAAAAGCACTTTCTGCATAACGGCCTAGAAAGGAGGCAGTCTAAACATAATTCTTTTTTTGCAGATGAAAAAGCACTTGATGACTGTCCCAAGGTCAGTCAGCTAGTAAGTCCTGGAGTACGTAAACTGTTAGTAATGTACACACCGTTTATAATGAGTCTCAGAAACAGGACTGTCTCCATATAAAACAAATGTAAGAGAAACGGTATCTGGCATTCATATGGGCAATCTTCTGCACTACTTATCTTCTGGGTCCTTCTTTATTAGGCTCTCAGGACCTTCCCGGGCCATTCATAGCCTCGACTTTTGCATCATCACATCCTCCTGGCTGCAAACAAACCAGCTTGGTTTGGGTGAGCAGCAGGAGAGCTAAGGCTGGGCTCCTCTATGGGAGTCTGCCCTGGCTACATCACAAGCCTGTCATGAAATACATGCATTTTCCCAAGTGACTTTTACCTTATGGCACATGTATGATCCTCCTTTCTTCACTCGGTCACTCCCAGAGGGGGGCCCTTTCTGTGGATGTAGAGAGAACAAGATGTCAGTCCGGAAAACAAGACTATCCATCATCAAGTGAAGAAAGGCTACTCCAGCCCAACCATCCACTTCTGTTTCCCTGAAGCATATCATGCTCATGGAACTTTTGCTCAGGCTATTCCTGGTCTTCTTTCTCTCTGGCCCCAGATCCTGTTCACTATTTCCTATTCTCTTCCTACACAAATCCTATCAATCTTGTAAGGCCCAACCTAGTGCCTGTTTCCAAAACTTCTGTGATTGCTCCAGCCTACCCTCCCTGTTTCTATATTTCTCTATCACTAACTGTAACACTTCGGCATAGGCTGGTCACTTTATATCAATGAATTACTTAATCAGCAAACATACATTAAGTGTCTACTACACAGAAGACACTACCCAAGGCACTGAGGATACAAAAATAAAAATTAAACAGTCCCTCCCCTCTCCTCTCTCTCTCATCAACTCCTCCAGTCTCTGACTAGAATACAATCTTAGACGAAGCCTTAGTATTCCGAGTATTAAGGAGTGAAGGAAGTGAAAGATTATGGATCTTGTACTGTTATACAGGGTCATTATTTAACATCTCACGTGTGAATGTCTCACCTCCTCATCTATTTAAACTGTAAGCTCCCAGAGGTCAAGGACTATTTATCAAGCCCCCTTGTATGTACTCAGCATACAGTGGCATATCACAGATGAGCTGCCTGACAAGGTCTTCACATCTCAGACTGGACCCTTTTGGGCCAAACTAGAAAATGTTGGCCTGCTCCTTCTAGGATGGGTGGGCATAGGGTAGCTATGCCTTCATCACCAGGCATTGTATGTGGACATCTCAGAAGCTTAGTTGCCAAGACTTGGAGAGCCAGTGGCAAAGCAGTCTACGGAGCAGAAACAGCTCATAAAAGCTCACTATAGGCAGGGCGCGGAGCCAAGATGGCGGCGTAGAAGCAGCAAAGCACCACAGCTCCCACACAAACACACTAAAAAACTCATAAAATGGGACGCTAAACAGATTTTCAAGCTCCAAAACTCTCCACAATACAGAAAGCACATCTGTTGCTACAGGCAGCGCAGCAGGCGGGGCTCTTCGCAGCAGTCTGGGATGGGCGGCCGAAACTGGCCGGCTCAGGCCCTGGGGCATCGGGCTGGGAACTGCGGCTATAGGAGAGCAGATGGGCTGCACTGGAGGCAGAGTTACCACATCTATCAGGCCAGAAGACAAAAAGGCTAAGAGAAAGGTCAGTGGATTTTGCTAACTGGGGAGGAGAAGAGCGGGTCGGCCAAACTGCTCCCAGGGCAAGGAGGCAGCGGGAGGCGGCTGTTGCAGCAGGACCGTCTGAGAGCCGCAGCGGCTTCCACTGGGCTGCTTCAGAGCCCTCGGCCTGCAGATAGCAGGGGGGCTGACGAGGCCCATTGAGGCCAAGGGCTCTTGCATTGAGTGGCCTGGATCTGGATCTTGAGTGGTGGTCCTGGGATGCGCTTTCAGTGAGCCAAAGCTGGGGGGGGGGG
>CM053599.1:36188818-36207767 GCA_028646575.1 Pseudocheirus occidentalis | reverse complement strand
CTTGGGCCTTTCTCTTAATTCACGGCTCCTCCCAGTTCAGCCTTGTCTCTTCATGTCAACAAGTCCATCCCACAAATGGGATTCACAAGCTCTGAGTTTTAACACTCAGCCCAAAAGCCAAGCCAACTCAGGAGCATCTCCAAATTCCATTACCATTACAGGGAGGGAAGAGTTTTTTGCTCTGCCCTCCAGTCTTCCCATCAGAGGGGCAGAAGCAACTGAGGCATGTATACATGTCAACATATACATGTATGTATCTGTAACATTTCAGTCAACCAAGAAACATTTATTAATCACCTACTACCTGTCAGGCGCTGTGCTAAGTACTCTGGATGGTAAAAAAGGCAAAAGACAGTCCCTGCCCTCGAGGAGCTCATGATGGAATGGAGGGGACAAGCAAACAACTACCTTAAAGCAGGATAAATAGGAAATACTTAACTGAAGGAACTGCACTAGAGTTAAGAGGGATTAGTAAAGGTGTCCTGCAGAAGGTGAGCTTTTAGCTGGGAGCTGAAGTGAGCCAGGGAAGCCGGGAGACAGAGATGATCAGGACTCCAGGCATGGGGGAAAGCCAGAGAAAATGCCTGGAGCCCAGAGATGGAGTGTCTTGTTCATGGACTGGCAAGGAGGGCAGGGTAACTGATCAGAGTGTGTGGCGGGGAGTTAGGGGTAAGACAACTGGAAAGGCAAGGTGTGTGTGTGTGTGTTTAGTCGTGGAGATAATTGGGAGCCACTGAAGTTGATTGAGGGGTGACGTGGTCAGACACAAACTTTAGGAAAACCGCCTTGGTAGCTGAATGCAGGAAGGACTGAAGGAGCAGGAGAGTTGAGGCAGGTAGCCCGAGCAGGCTGGGGTGATAAGGGTCTATACGAGACTGGTGGCAGTGTCGGAGGAAAGAAGGGGGTGGATTCCAGAGGTGCTGCAGTGAAATCAACAGTAACTAGGTTGGAGTCAATGGGGATTTGACTAGGTCAAAATCTAGGAGTCACTGATAGATTCCTTCATCATGTAAAAACAGTTGAGCTTAGCGTAATTAGGGAGACTAAAGAGAAGCCACGAGGTGATACACACTATCTTGCTGCAGCATCTGCTCTTTGCCCTGCCTCCACGGACCCCGTCTTTAAACACTGATTTGTATCTTTGGTGTGCCTTTCCTTGATTGTTAACCCTAGAGATGGAAAGGGCCCCTGTGGCCACAGAGCACACCTCACTTTACATGAGGACACCTGGGCCCAGAGAGGCTAAGTGACCTGCCCAAGGTCACACAACAGTTAAGTGGAAGACCTGGGGTACATAGCATGGTCCCTGCCTGCCTCTGGTATCAGTCATGGCTTTGCTAGTCTGATTGGTACACATTTCCGTAACTATTTCTCTCCCTTTCTGCTTCTAGGGCTTCTCTCTAACTGTTCCTCTCCCTTTCTGCTTCTAGGGCTTCTCTGTCACCCTCCCAGCTAGTAATCATGATATCCCCTCCTTACTCTTAGTTCTATTCCTGTTTCTCACCTTGGCCCAGGTCCAGGATGAGCTTAAAGTGACAAGTCCATTCCTGGCCATCCTTGCCTTAATGCTGTTGACTCCTTCAGTCTTGTTCTGGGTTTATCAGCAATGTTCTTTAGCTCTCTCCTGTCCCTCATCCTCTACCTAAAGACTTGTCCTATGTAGGAGCCCATCTTGCTCTTACTCAGAACCCATGCCTCTGATCATACATTGACACGTCCAGTATAATCCAAGTCTGGCTGTCCTCTGAAATATATATGAATTCAATGCAGTCATTTGTGTAGACTATTATTGTAGACTATGTAGTAGTAATGTAATACATAGCAACGTAGTAGTAATGTAATACATAGTAACTATGTAATAGTAGTCTGTGTAGACTATTATTAACACCTAAGTGATTTGGTATCTCATAATAACAGCTAGTGTTTATGTAATGGCACTTTACAAATATCTCATTTGGTTCTCAACAACTGTGAGAGATAGGTACTATTAATATCCCCATTTCAGAGATGGAGACATTGAGGCAGACAGAGGTTAAGTAGCTTGCCCAGGATTATGCAGCTGGTGTCTGAGTCTTCCTGACTCCAGGTCCACTGCTTTATCCACTGGGCCACTTCTCTTCTCTTCTCTTTCCCTACAGTTTCTAAAAAAAAGATCAGAGTGAGGAATAGGAAGGTGTCGCTCCCTGGTTTTCTTCTCTATCCCCTTACCCTAGCAAGAAAAATCCTTAAGAAACCTTTAAAGGGCCATAGAGAAGACAGCGTTCTTTGCTGAGTTGTTCTGGGCCGGAAGTCCTTGTCCTTCTGGAATGTAGTATTCCAAAGTCTCTTCTCCTTTTCAGTGGTAGCTGCTAAATTGTGTTTGATCCTGACTCTGCTTCCCTGGTACTTGAATTCTTTCTTTCTGACTTCCCAATATTTTTTCTTTGCCCTGGAAGTTCTGGTATGCTATTTCTTTCAGAAGTGAGCAGTGGATTCTTTCTTTTCCCATTTTGCCTTCTGGTTCTAAGAGTCCTGGGCAGTTTTCTTTTCAAAGTGTCTTGAAATATGATGTCTAGGCTCTTTTTTTGGAGGGGGAGAGTCATAGTATTCAGATAGTTTAATGAGTCTTAAATTTTTTCTACTCAATCTCTCAATCGTCCAAGTCATTTGTTTTTATTATGTGATACTTTACATTTTCTTCTATTTTTTTCAGCCTTTTGACTTTGTTTATATATATATATTTATGTCTTATGGAATCACTCACTAGCTTCTATTTTGTCTAATTTTCAGGGAATTTGTTGCTTGGACAAAGTTTTTGTACATTTTGAGCCAAGCTGTTAATTCCATTTCCAATTATTTCCATAGCTCTCATTTCTTTTCCATTTTTTTCCCTCAAGAGCTCTCACTCCATTTATGAAAAATTTTAAACCTTTTTTGAAAAAAATTCTTGCTTCATCTCTTCTAGGAATTCTAGTTGAGTTTGTTCCCAAGCTGTGTTTTTCTCTGAGATAATGCTTGTAAATGTTATGAAATCATTCTCTTTGGTATTTCTGTGTTGAGCATTCCTGACATTTGTCCAGTCTTTCAGCCTACTTCCTGACTGTGGACTTGATTTTATGGCGGGGCTCTGTCACAGTTCTGGAGGGAAGGTCTGGGCTGGTCCTTTGCTGCTTTCTTGGGGGTATTGAATGTTGTATTATTCCATAATCTCAGGTATAGGCTGAGGTCTTGCTTGCTTTTTGTGCTCCCAAAGTGGACTGATCCAGGGCAAAGGATGATTGCTGTGATGCCACCCCCAGAACTCTCTGACTTGGGTTTAGATCTTTGCAAGAGTAGACTGCAGATGGACTCTATCCCTATAAGCTAGCTGGAAAGCTCTGTTGGTTCAGAGTGGAAGAATTGTAGGCTTCCTTTTGGTCTGGGATTCCTGACTTGATTTTTTCCTTTATAGGTGGGGTTAGATGCTGAAAGTAAGGAAACTGGACTTCAAAGAGAAAAAATAACTTGCTTTAGGTCAGACAATAGTAAATATAGAGCTGGGATCTGGATCCTGGTCCTTAAATAATTTCAAACAGTTTTACAGAATGATTGAACCAATTCATAGCTCCACCAAAAGTATATTATTGTGTTTGTCTTCCTGTAGCCCTTCCAACACGAGCAATTTGCTTTTTTTAAGCCATATTTTTCATTTGTTAATACTTTGCATATCTTTCTCTGAGAACTTTTTGTGACTTTTGACCAATTGGAGAATGGCTCAGTTTTAATAAATTTATATCAATTTCTTATAGATTTGAGATGTCATACTTTTATCAGATGTTTGATTCAAACACCAAAATACTCCATCAAATTTACCATCAAATTAAGTTTGATATTAATTTTTTCCAATTTATTTAAGTTCTTTTTATTCTAGCTCCTGAAGGTATCTTCTATGGCAACATTGCCGTGCATCATAATAGACCCTTACCACCCCATGCAGACACCAAGGTTGAGAACTTGTGTCAATATACATGCACGTACATGTGCACACACACGTGTGTATGTATGTATATACACATACACACTTGCTTCATTTTTGTTAAATTATGTCATATTGCCCTGGACTTCCACTGGGTGGCACTGTTTGAAAAGAAATGAGGCCAATTTTGGCCTTGCAAGTTTTTAACAATCCTAAATGATGCCAGTTTTTAAACTATCTAAAAACCATCGGAAAGACTAATATTGCTATCCATCTGGCTATGACTTGGCACAATTCTTTTGGAAACCAGCATGGTAGCGTACACCCAGAGGTACAGATTTGCTGGTGCTTTCTGACACAGTGATGTGTCCTAAGAATGTTACTGACAAAAAATAAAAGCAGCATGGTGTGATGGGAAGCGGGAAGCCAAGAGCCCTAGAGAGCAGGGTCTGGGGCAGTAAGAAGCCGCCCAGCGGCCATCTGGTAGCTTCCTAGTTTGACTATTCTCACCAGCCAGGTGGGAACCCTCTTGTCTTGATGTTGCTGAAGGACCCTACACACTATCAAGATCTTCTCCATTCAATGCCAGAGGAGTATGGTTTTGGGCTTCCCAACCCAATTAAGTCTCTGGTGACCATGAAGCTCCCACTCAGTCCTAACTCTACGATCCAATAAACTCAACTGTACAGAAATATTCTTAGCAGCTCTATTCATAATTGGAAAAAAACTGGGAGGTAAGAAAGGGAAGAAAATTGTGCCCAATTAATAGCTGAAATAGAATCAAAACCTAAAGAACAATGGTTCCTTCCGGGTCTTCCCCTCTTTAATAATCTTCCTAATTCACTATTCTTACTCTCTGTCTCTTTCTCTTTCCTTATCCCTTTCCTTCCTCTTTCTGTCTGTCCGTCCATCTGTAGGTCTCCTTTTCTCTTCTGCTCAAACACTTTCAGGGCTTTCCCATGAGTGACAAGATAAAAATGCATGCTCCTTAGCTTGGTATTCAAGGTGCTCTGTGACCTGACTCTGATCACTCTTTCCAACTTTATCACTTATTACTTTGGTACACAGTGCTGGACATGTCGGAAACATTTAACAGATGCTTCTTGACTGACCTCATTGAGCCTTCCTTGGCTTTTGAAAGATTATTGCTTATCTTTCTCCTTCACTAATATGGTTATTATTTGTTTGAAATGAGGAACTAAGAATCTATATGATGGAGAAATATTTTTAAAGAAAGATGTAAGAAGGGCTACCCACTGTCAACATTTCTTTTGGGCATAGTTTATAAATGTTAGCCATGGGAATAAGACAATTAAAAAGTAACAAAAGGAATCAACATCACCAATATGGAAGTTAACAATATTTCTCTTTGTAGGACATGATTTTGTATGGATTTCTTTTTTTACTGGATCCTTGATTTCATAGGTGTAGGGAGATCCCAGTGAGGAATTCCCCCCACCAGTGTAGATCAGTACTTTCTCTGATACTTCTAGACTTAGCTGCTTGGGGCACCAAGAAGCATCTTGGCCAGAGATGAGGCTGCAGTGCAGGCCTTCCCGGCTCACAGGTCGGTTCTCTGTTCATTAAAGCCACATTGTCTTTCATGTATCTTTATCTAAACCATGTGTAGGCTGTGAAACTTAAATGATATAATGTACACAAAGCATTTTGCAAACTTTAAAGCATTTTTCAAAATGTTATCATCATTATTATCTAAAACAAAGGTCTACAAAGTGGGAGCTGGGGCCTCTGAAGGTTATAGCTTGATCCCAAGGGCTATGTGATCACAACCAATCAGAATGGGGAAGATGGGCTACATTCCGCCTCTCCCCCTCCCCCTCCTACTCTTGAGGCCCTCATAGCAGGCAGTGGGCAGTGGAACAGGCAGCAGAATAATCAGTAATGTGGGCCCCACAGGAGTAGGCACTAGGATAGGTTGTGGCAAAGACAAGCCCAGCCCAGTCATTTGCTTACTGTAATGAAGTCGGTTCCTTCCACATTACCACTAATGCAATACTTAGTGGTCGCTGGACAGCATCTTCCAGGGAGGACACTGCTGGAGATGGCTTTTATTTTTGAGGGGGTGGTGTGGGGAGGAAAGTGGAACTGTTTAACCAATCCCCCAGTTCCCTGCTCCTGGGGCAGACCTTTAGCATAGGCCTCTAAAGGGGCAGAGATTTAGTATTCCTCCTCTTCCCCTCATGGGGCACCAAGGGACACTGAAGGGCAGTGGTATAGACACAAATGCTGTCACTGGGACAGGGAACATGCGATAGGGTAATGACCTTTTAACTACCTTACTACAGATGACCTTGACCTACGAGGAAGGAGGAGCAACCAGCAGGCAGGGCTCTAATACTGTGCTTGCAGCCAACAAGCATTTACTGAGTCCAGTTAAGACTGGACAGTTGAGGGTTAGTGAAGTGGGAACAGCAGAAAGACAAGGTGGCATGGAATTCAAGGACAGAAAGAATGCATTGGCAAAATATCACAATCTTGTGAAGACTTCCTTTTTAAAAAACTAAACTGTATTCTTTAAATTAACAAGTGTTTATTTTTCTCTCCTTCCTACCACTCCCTCACAGAAAAAAAAAGAAAAGCAAAACTCCTATGGGAAATATGCATAATTAAGTAAAACAAACTCCCTTACTGGAAAAGTGGCCTCATTCTGTGTATTTAGTTGTGTGTATGTGTGTGTGTGTGTGTGTGTGTGTGTGTGTGTGTGTGTGTGTGTGTGTGTGTGAGAGAGAGAGAGAGAGAGAGAGAGAGAGAGAGAAAGAGAGAGAGGGAGAGAGAGCACACTTCTACAATCCTGGTTGGCTATTGAATTGATTGAAGTTCTAAGTCTTTCCAAGTTGTTCATTTTTTACAATGTTATATAAGTTGTTCTCCTGGTTCTGCTCACTTAACTACAAATGAGGGGACTTCTTTGCAGAAACTGTTAAGTACTACACATGGGCACTTTAGCCTACACTCCTGCTCCAGACTTCCTCTATCTACCATGCCACAGAAAACCCCTGGACTGTTCCAGGCCCTGCTGGCTTTTTCTTCTGATTGGATGGTTTCTCCCTGAATCTCCACAGGCCGCCATATCTTCATTACTGACTAGGCTCTACTGACTTTTCCTGCCTTTACCTTGCAGCAGGGTCACCTCACTCCTTTCCCTAGGACTTATGGCTTCCTTTATGTTGTCTTTCCTCATTAGAACCTAAGAGCCTCAAGGGCAGGGACTCTCTGCTTATACCAAAACAGTGCCTAGCACACAGCAAAGGCTTAATGAATGCTTGTTGACTTGACCTGACTAGTTATTAGTAACAGCATCATGATGTAGGGGACAAAACAGATCATAGGAGCATATACTAAATGTTGGAAAAGATCTTAAAGGTCCAACCCACTCATTTTATAGATGAGGAAACTGGAGCATGGGGTGGGCGAGTGACTTGCTTAGGGCCACACAGCTAGTAAGTATCTGAGGCAGGAATTGATTTCAGGTCTTTCTCATTCCAAAAGTCAAAGTTCTATCTACTAAGCTACTGAGCTGCCTAGGCTGGACGTAGAGGCAGAAGGACCGAGTTCAAATCTCATCACCTCTGACACTAGCTGTGTGACCCTGAACAAGTCCCTTAACTTTTAGGAGCCTCAAGCACTTTTCCAGGACTTCTCTAACAAGTCACAGATAGGATATATTCTGAACAGGGGGAGAGATGGCTCATCTAGGCTGATGAAGCCATGGATTAGTGATTCTTGGAGTAAATGTAGAAAACCTTGACTGAATCAGAAAGGTACTTGTCTTCTTTGGAATACCCACAGCACTTATGTCATAGGACATTTATTTCTTGTTCTGCACAGTCTGCTTTATAATTTGTTTTGATGAAAACATAACTTTGGGTGAAACAACATTGCAGAGTACAGTTGGTTCTGTGGCTACAATGGTAGAAATGGAATCTGTGCTTCTGGGCAGCCACGATTCAGACTCTGAAGCCACGAATCTGGCCTATGCAGAGACCCAAAAGGCTGTCAAAGGCCTCCCTCTGTTGGGCTGAATGGGCCTGCTGGAACATGTGAACACCTAGTGCACTAAGTCATCTGCGGGGCTCTCGAGGGGAGGCAGGGAGCATAGTTGGTTCATGGTGTGAAGAAACAAAGAATCCAGGGACACGAAGAAAGAGGGTCAGCCTCTGAAAGTGTACTACTTGTGTGACCTTAGGCAAGTCATTGAACCAGGGGGCTCTGAGGTTTTTCCTTTCTCTCCTTTCCCTTCACCTTTAGGTTAAGACTGAGCCGCAGATGCTAACTCTTAAATGACTTTGGGTATTGTTTAAGAAAATTCTATTGATATCTTTAATTTTTACATCATCTATATGGGCAGCTAGATGGTTTAGTGGACTTCAGCAAGCCTGAAGTAAAGAAGACTAATTTTCTTGAGTTCAGATTTGGTCTCAGATACTAGTTGTGTGACCCTGGGCAAGTCACTTAACCCTGCCTCAGTTACCTCATCTGTAAAATGAGCTGGAGAAGGAAATGGTGAACCACTCCTGCATCCTTGCCAAGAAAACCCCAAAAAGGGCCATGTAGAGTCACACATGACTAAAAATGATTAAACAACAACATATTTTCCACTGTATTCCTCCCTTAAGCCCTCCCAGAAAGCCATCACTTTTTAAATACAGTATAAAAAAGAGAAGAAGGGGGAAAAAAGCTCCATAAAACTAAATAATATGTCAAAAAAGTATGACATATAAATAGTCTTTTATGCCCATGGTCCTATACTTCTTACAAAGAAAGGAGGGGAGGTGTTTTCTCATATATGTTCTTTAAGGCCTAGCTTGGTCATTACAATTTCATAGCATTCAATTTTGATAATGTTTTGAACATTGTTTCCTTTTTTAAAATAAAAGACTACTATTCATAGCTAGGGGAGGCATAATTCATCTCCTCAGAGTACCAGAGCCATGGGAAAGTCCTAAGCTCTCTTGAAAAAGTGTAGAAGAAAGAGAGTTAATGATTGGAACAGAGGCCCAGGGGTTCAGGAGACAACTTCTACTGACTCTCCCTCTTCAAAAGACTAAAGCAGTGGAGAGAACCAATGGGATAATGATTTTAAACTTACAGAAGCTGGGGTCAAAGTTTTAGAAAGCCTCATGTTTGCTACCCCTCCCCCCCACCACACACCCATTCTTCCCAGCTTCTTGCTGCCGTGTTCTTGAAGCATTCAGGTGGAAAGCTGGCCTGAATGTCTCCTTGCTGAGAATACAGCTCTCACTGCCTGATATGGGTGAGAGCCTTCACAGGCACTTCTCTCTGCCTCTGACTTCCTCATGTGTAAAAGGAAGCAGTTACCTTTGAGGACCCTTCCAGCTCTAAGGCTATGGATCCTGGGATTTCTTTTGTGTCACTCAACAGCCAGGTGAAGAACAAAGACTCAAGCTAGGTGCTAGGGGCTGACCAAAGGATGTTACTGTTGGGATCCCCAGGTTCACTGTGTCTCAGTAATAATGTTATTATATCATTATATGTGTTATATGGAGTATTATCAATAATCATGTTACTGGAAAGTTATGTTTATATTCATAAGATTGCAGATTTTGTGCTATGAGGGGCCTTAGAGATGAACACCTTCATTTTATAGATGAGGAAACTGAGGCATGGGAGTTTAAGTAATTTGCTGAAGGTTGCTCACTTAGCAAGGAGCAAAAGCTAGAATCTGAAACCAGATACTTTGACTCTAAATCCAGCCTTACTTACATATGGGGAATGCACTAGAGCAGTGCTTCTTAAATTTTGGTTGCAACCTATATGGGGTTGTGAAAATTTGGCCCCAGTAAAAGGTTTCTGAACACACAGTGACCGAAAATTAATTGAAATCAAATGTGTAATGAATCTGAGGTGTTTCTGGCAGCACCTGCCCATGTTGCTTTGAGCAATTTCATTGCAGCCTTGGTTTTGAACACAAAGCATGTGCACTTTGCACTGTGAATGCCTGCAGGCTGTGCAATGCCAGTGTGGAAAAAGTTTAAGAAGCCCTGAGGAAGGGAGGAAGTGTGGTGGCATGCCTGTGTTATATTTGTGTATGGTGTTTCCTTACCTTTCCTGACAGCTGCAATCATTCAGTCATATATCCATAGGGTAATTCATTCAAGTACTCGTTGAATACTTACAAAGTGGCTGATAATGTAACAACAGTTATTACAACCCTAACTACCCTCTAGGGCTTTAAAGTAGATATGGAAAAGTAAGCAAATGTCTTTTACTTGAAGGGAAACTTCAAGTCCAGTATGTGTCTTATTGGTTGTGTAGCCCATAGGCCTGATCATCTGAATACTTCTGGGCCTGTTTCTTTATCTGTTAAATGGAGACAAGAATGCCTATGTTGTCCTGGAGTTGTGAGGTTTAGTGAGATAACACGTACAGTGCTTTGCAAACTTTATAGTCCTGTACAAATGCTCGTTCTGATTATAAGAATTATTATTACCTTATCAGTCACTTTGTAAATACTCAGTAAGTGAAATACAGCTGTCAAGGCCAGCTGAAAAGCTGGACAGAGCAAGTTGGTAGGCAGAACAATGGGAAGGCTAGATAACACAAAGAATTGTTGTGTCTGACTCTGCTTGATCTCGTTTGGGGTTTTCTTGGCAGAGATGCTGAAGTGGTTTGCCATTTCCTTCTTCAGATAATTTTACATACCAGGAAACTGAGACAACAAGGGGTGAAGTGACTTGCCCAGGGTCACACAGCTAATAAGTGTCTGAGGCAGGATTTGGATTCAAGAAGACCTGTCTTCCTGATTCCAGGCCCAGCACTCTATGCACTGCACCACCTAGCTAGGGTCATTCTTTAAGGAGTTCTTGGTGTTCTGTTGTCTGTGCGTACTGCTTGAAAAGGGTCTATGTACCACGGACATTCAAAATTTACTCCTAGTGAATGTGAGTTCAGCTCATAGAAGAAGATCAGGCAAAAATTTGGGGAAAGGAGACTTTTGTTAGGCTTGGACAAGTAGGAGACAGCAAAGGTCCTCCTTGTAACCCACTGTGAGGCTAAAAGAAGGATTTGGGATATAATTAGAGTAATCTGGAAAAGCTCAGACTAAACCTTCAGACAATGAGTTAGAGATGTATGTAGAAGCCGTTATCAACACTGCACTGATAAACACTGGATACTTTGGCCTGGGGACAGTGAGGTCTGGTGACTAGTCAATGCCAAAGGAGGCAGCAGTGAACAGTCATTATTTTTTTTTTTTTTGCTTTTTTTGGAGGGCAGTTGGGGTTAAGTGACTTGCCCAAGGTCACATGGCTAGTTTTTTTGTGTTAAGTGTCTGAGGCCGAATTTGAACTCAGGTCCTCCTGACTCCAGGGCCGGTGCTCTATTCACTGCGCCACCTAGCCGCCCCAACAGTCATTATTAAGGAAGGAGGACAGTAGTTTGTGACAGAGAAGGTTGGTCAGTGGATAGAGGTAGTGACCAGCTGTTCCAGGCAGTGGGGTGGCAATTGCTAACATCACTCTTAGGTGCACAGGTTGGTTGATTGGAAGCAGTACTGGTCAGGCAGAGGAAGACAGAAAAGTCAGTTTGTAACTGGATGATTTTGGAAACAGGGGAGCCATGAGGATATATGTAAACATGGATGTCAAAATTCCTAGCGTGGTGAGGAGCACTGCTGTAAGTACATAGAGCTGGAGATGGACTTTGTAAAGCTCTTAGCCTGGTGCTTTATATAGTAAAATAGTTCACAGTGGGTGCCCATAATAGGTGCTTGTTCCCCTCCTCCCCCACTTCTGAGACCATCTAGTCTAACACCTTTGTTGGAGGAAACAGGCTGACAGAGGTTAAATATCTTCCTCACAGTCCCACAAATTTGAATCCAGCTCATAGGATCATCTTTGTTCTGTCATTTTCAAGCATCTCCTACTCTTCATGACCTGATTTGGAGGCTAACAGGGTTAAGTGACTTGCCCAGGGTCATCCAGTTAGTAAGTGTGGAGGGCCAGATTTGAGCTGAGGAAGATGAGTCTTCCTGACTCCAGGCACAGCTCCCTATCTACTGCACCACCTAGCTGCCTCTAGGATCACAGATCCAGAAGATCCATAGAAAAAATCCTAAGTTCCAAGGCCTTAATTGTGTAGATAAAAAAAAAAAGACAACTGAGGGCCAGGGAAGTTTGTAGGATAATAGATCCAGTGCTGGCAGGGACCTCAGAGGCTGTGTGGTCCAGTGCCTCCTTTTACAGATGGGGAAACTGAGGTTCATACAGGTGAAGTTACTAGCCCAGTCACACAAGTAGCACTCTTCAAGGTGGGATTTGAACCTAGGTCTTCTGGCTCAGGAATCACAGCTCTTTCCATGGCACAGTACCACCTTCTAGTGACAGGGATGTAGGCGGTAGGACTTGGATAGTATCATTAACACTGAGGGGTGTGGCAGACTGGACTGGAACTGTACTAGGCAGGCTATCACAATGAGGACATACTTAGGTGGTCAATAGCAGGTTATCCAGGGAGCTGGTGGGCAGCAGGAGACAGGTGGTAATAGAGAACAGGGAGAGTGGAGAACATGGAAAAGAGGGAAAAGAAGGTTATTTGAAAGAGAAAATAATTTTGGCTCTCTTGGGCAAGGTCTGGATGGTGGTGCCATAATTATTGGCATTTCTGATCCCTAAGAGCTATTCAAATGAGCCATAGATAAATAGAAGAAAAGAACTCTCATTAATCCCCCAAATGCTGCCAGGATGAAAATCTTAAGATTCCTATGAAGGGGGAGAAGTATAACTCCTTAATAAAACTACAGAGAAAACCCAATCTTAAAAGTGTAGGAGGAGGGTTTGCTCTCTTTCCCGATTATGTAAACAATAGAGAATAGATCCTTTTAATTCAGCTACATCATTCCTTTCTAAAAATGAATTAATCAAGAGCAGTCCTAAAGTGTGGGTTATAAAAGTCTTTCCTTTGCTTGAATGGAAAAACCCAGCAGAGATACAAAAGAATTTATTAGGAAAATCATTCTGCTCTTATGCTCTCATCAAAAGTAAGTTTTTCATGTAACTGGTCATCTTTCTCTCTCCCACTTTCCTCTCTCTCCCTTTCTCTCTCTCTCCTTCCCTTCCTCTCTTTCTGTCTCTCTCTAGAAAATTCAAGAGAACTTTGTGACTCTGGGCAAGTCACAGTCACTCTGAGCCTCAGGTTCCTCATTTGTAAAAAGAAGGTACGAGACTAGCTATGAATGCTGCGGTCTTCCAGCTCTAGGTCCTGTGATTTAAGAGCATAGCCTAACCTCCAAAGGGGAGACAGAAAGGACTGATGTGTTTGAGGGCCAGAGAAAAAGATGTTTGTTTGTTTGTTTCCCCTCCACCAAGGCTGAGGAATTCTGCTTTTGCCCTCTTGTCAGCTTTAATGGCCAAGGGAAGAAATGTTCTACAAAGACGATGGAGGAGTATCAGACACCTCTCTAGGGATCATGACTGTGCCAAACAGAAAAATATGTCCAGCTGATTCTACATGACTGCTGTTCATGCCCTTTTTGCTCCAGCCAAACTGGCCTGCTGGCCATTGCTCATATCTGACTTTCCATCTCTTGCCCTTGGATGGCCTGAACCCAATGCCTGGGACACTCTCCCTCCTCAGCTCAGTCTTTTGGAATCCCTAGTTCCCTTCAGGACTCAGCTCAAGTATTACCTTCTTTGAGAGAGCTTTCCTCCTTGTCCTTCCATTTCAAATCTGTCCTTTACCCCACTGAACAATGTATGTGACATATATATTACAAATATATACATGTAATAAGTACACCCATATGATGTAAATGTGCATTCCTACACATATAGTATAGTGTCCACATGCACACACACATACATGTAACATCCTTAAAGAGGCAGTATGGTAAGTGACTAGAGAAGGGCTGGGCTCCAAGTCTCACTTGGGACACACACTGACTGGGGACCTCTGGCATGGCACAAGGCACTCACTGTCCTCATTCCCATCCAGGCTGCACACCAGACTTTCTCTGCCATGTTCCAATTCTTCCCCCTGAAGTCTCAGTTTTGCTCTCTTGGGAAGGATCCTTCACCCCTGCAGCCCCTGATTGGATGATTGTCTCAGGACCTCTATTTAAGGAGAGTGCCCAGGCCAGCCAGGCCTCCTTCCTTTCTAGGCTGTTTTCCAGACTTTCTCCACTATACCCAGATTTGGTTCTCTTCCCCCCCCCCCCCAGCTTCTTTTTACTGGTCTTTCTCCATTAGAATATAAACCCCTAAGGGCAGGGAAACTTGTATCTGTATTTCCAGGGCTTAGCATAGTGCCAGACACATAGTAAAGTACTTAATAAATCCTTTTTGACTTGCCTTGGCCACTATTTTTTTCCTAAGTAGTTTAATGGGTCACTACATGGTGCGTGAGTTTTTCAAGGACTACGTTTTGATTTTTATACACACAGGAAACCAAGAATTTGTGCTTTGGGCAGAATGAGGATGACAAGCAAACCTTGCCAGTGCCTATCTGCTAATTGGGAACACTGAGAGTCTTGCTGTTTTCTAAAGTATTTCATTCTTGTTCTAGTGTTTAACTCAAGGTTCGTTCTGTAGCAGTGTCTCAGATGAAATCTGCTTTTGTGCATCCTCGACAGAGCTGGAAATACAGAACATTTGAACTTCTCACAACAATGAGTTATAAATGACTTTGAAGAAAAAGTAAGACCAACCCTGTCATCCCAAGTGCAAGTTTGTGCACATGTTTGTGTCGCTCAGGAATAACTGGACATCAGCTTGGTGATTCAGTGAAAACTCCCCTCCCTCACACAAACCATCAACCCTTTGGGCATCAGTAAGCAGCAGGGAATCTTAAGACAAGAGGTCTGTGGTAGAGCCTTCTGAGTGCCTATTGGTCTGATTGGCCACAGCTGGACACAGTGTAACTTGAGTCTAACACAGCCATGTTATTTTCTTCTTTGAGAATGAAGGACACCAACCAACCAACCCAAGACTGGATATCTTAATCTAGGGTCTGTGAGCTCTTAAAAATCATATATTTTTACTAATTGTATTTCAATATAATTGGTTGCCTTTGGAATCTTAAGTGTTTTCTGTTAAGCATTTAAAAACACAGTTCTGAGAAAGGATCCTTATTGTTCACCAGACTGCTGCCTCTGGGGCCCATGTTATGAAAAAGACCAAGTTCCCTTGTGGAGTTTGGCATTTGGAGGAGAGGATTTTCCTACTCTGGGAGGGAAGATACTACTACTTGTTTGGGAATGTGGCATTATTTTCATTGCTTCAATATTGAATTTTATCTCTATTAGATTTTTACTTTTTCAGTGCATAACTTTCCCTGGATCTATTAGTATTGTGAACAACAGAATATGCAGGCCTTAGGTAGGAAGAAGCAGACAGTCCTCCCTATTTGGCACACACATCTATCTAGTAAAAAACTGAGTAAATCTATCAGGGCTTCAGGGCAGAGAAGTACTGGAAGGTTTGCACTTCTGAGGACTTAGAGGTAGGGAGCTGTCTGCTTCAGAAGCAGGGTATCTTCTGGCTATGTTCCATCTGCACCATTTTAGGATGAGGTTACGAGGCTCATGCTGAATGCGAGCAACCTCCTGCTGGTGGGAACTGAACACCAGGAATTTACTGATCCAGACAGCTGCTAGAGAACTCCCTGCCACCTTCACTTCCTTCTTCCAACCACAGGTACTCAATGTTTGGAGTGACAACCACGGAAGCTGATGGCACCACACTTCATCTGAGCCTAAGGTTAGTATACTAAGTTTTCTGAGGCTAAGTTCCCAAACCTAAGACCCAGCACCCCAGATGGTAGGGGCCCCAACCCAACGACAGGTGAAATTTCAGCTCCTGCTGCCTTTGTCCTGTGATTCCCTTATTGATGCTACTTCTTCCTTTTCTCAGATTCAGATCTGTATCAGCTGTATTCCTCCCTGGCTCACATCCTCTTCTGCCTTTTCATTGTTGTAGCCTGATTGGTCATTAACAAGCTCCCCTTCATCTGCATCTTTTCATTTGATATGGGACTTCAGGAATGCTGGGAAGTCTGGTTCTCTTCAGAAGACAGTGCATACTCAGCTCCCTGTCCAGCACACTCCTTCTCTTACGCCCCCTCCACCTTGGGGTCAGGAGGAGGAACCGACACATTCCTTGCCCTCTAATGCCACTTCTAGACCATCTCTTTGCCAGCACAAACTCAGCAAACTGTCCTCTTCTGACATTTCCTTCACGCATCTCTGTTACTTGGTTCAGATTCTTTTCAGTTCTTCCATTAACCTTTAGGTTAGTCTCCTTCTGATCTGAAGGTGTTCGTTACCTGGAAGTCTTCTTCTCCACTCCAAATCACCCCCATACTCAAAGGCTTTAATTAACACACTTATGTCCTATGAGCACTCTGGCTTTTCAGTTCAGAAACCCTAACTGCCATGATGACAGCTTCACTCCACTTCAGCCGCTTAAAGGGGTGGTCACATTTTGGATCTTGCCACCACCCATGTCTGTTCTACTTCTATGATCAAGAGATCAAAGAGTTAGAGCTGGAAGGGGCATTGAAGGCCACCTGATCCAATTTATATAGTATAGATGAGGAAAATAAAGCACAGAGATGGCTTGCTCAAGTTTGCATAGACAGTGACAGAGGCGTGATTTGAACCCAGGCTTTCCAACTCCAGAGCAAGAAATGCTTTCTACTGGTCTATGAGGATATTTGGAGGTCACTTATGTACTCTTCTCACCCCCTTACTCCATTTCATTTATATGTTAACTAAACCAGAGGATTGTGACATTTTATTAAATAAAATACACAAAGCAGCAGATTACTTTGTCTTTCTGAAACCTCTCTCACACTATTGACATCTTTTGTTTTTTTTTTTGCCAATTTGCTGAGTGTGAAGTAAAACCTCAGAATTGTCTTCCTATTAGCTAGTACCTTGGAGCACTATTTTATATATTTGTTAATTGTCTGACATTCTTTTGAAAAACGACTGTTTATATCATTCAACATTTGTCTTTTAGGGAATGGCTTTTGGTTGTACACATTTCAGTTTAGTTGCCTACATATTTTGGACATCTAGCCCTTAGATATTTGATTTTTTCCTGGGAAAAAAGTTGACTACTTTTCTCTTTATCCTACTTGTGTTAAATTTAAGATGTGAAAGATCTTCAATTTCATGTAGTCAAAATTATCTATTATTTGTGATTACTCCTATCCCTTGTTTAAAAATTTACTTGCTACCCACAGGGGTAACTGAGCCAGTTTTCTTCTAATATTTTTTGGTGTCATTTTTTTTTTCCTTTTTGGAGAGGGGAAGGCAGGGCATTTGGGGTTAAGTGACTTGCCCAAGGTCACACAGTCTGAGGTTGGATTTGAACTTAGGTCCTCCTGACTCCAGGGCTGGTGCTCTGTTCATTGCGCCATGTAGCTGCCCTGGTATCATTTTTAATATTAAAGTCACATGTGAATTTTGGGATTACAGTATATGGTACAAGATATTGGTCTAAATTTAATCTTTGTCTAGATAGCTTTCCACTTTTCCAGTAATTTTTTGTCATATAGGGAATTCTTCCCCAGGTAATTTACATTTTTGGGTTTACTAAATACCTTAGTTGACTTCAATTGTTTCTGATTTTTCCTTTATTTACTTTTCTATTTATTTTAGGACTATGCCTAAATGCTCCACAACTGGTGGTTATCTTCTTTTTTGAAAAGAAGGAAAAAACCTCTAGCAGAAGTTCACATTCTTTTGCTTTTGTAATTCTGTCAAGAAGAATCTTTTGTACATGCCTCAAATTTTATTTCCCCATTCTTCTAAAAAGCAGCAGTGCAGTGTAGTAGAAAGAATATTAGACCTGGAGTTAAGAAAACCTGAGTGTGAATCATGGCTCTGTATGAAATTGTGGAAAAAGCCCTTGATTTGGAGTCATAGGAGTTAATTTTACCTGAATGATAATAGGCAAGTTACTAGGCCTCAGTTTCCTCATCTGTAAAATGAATTATAGATCAGAAGATATCTGTTGTCCCTATCTACCTCACGTTACTACTGCATAAAAAGTGCTTTTGTAAAACTTAAAATGATATGTAAATATGAGTTATATAAAATGAAAAACCTTTTGGATGCAATGCAAACCTTCTTGCTTCTATCCCATTTGGGTAACTTAATAAATAAAGTAGTAAGTTGATGAGAGATGGAGTTGTTGGTGGGCTGTTATCAATTCAGCCCTTACTCAGGATCTAGCTCCTGTCCTACATGAAGTCTGCCCTTATTAATAGCAAAGAATCTTGGAGTTGGAAGGGACCTTAGGGTCACTTACTCCAACTTCTGACCCCCAATGGGAATTTCCTCTATAGCACCCCTGACAGAAGGGGATCCCACCACAGTTTGAATGCTTCTCAAGGTACCCAGTTCATTCACAGACAACTAACTGTTGGGAAAGTCTTCATTTCTGATCTGAAATCTGCCCACCCATTTTCTGCCGGCCTCCAACTATATATAAATTCTATCCCTTGGTCTTACTTTTGTCTTCAGTATTTACACAGAAGCTGGTTTTTGCCACATCCCTAGTACCCACTCTGGTGCCTGGCACCTGCATACTTAATACCTGCTTATTTTTTTAATTTATTTTTTTAAATTTGTTTTCTTGTTTACATCATTCATTTTCATTACATTTTTGAATTACAGATTTTTCTCCCCGTCTTGCCCCTGCAGCAACCCTAAAACAGCAATCCCACTGTCAAGCCCCTCCCCTGCTCTGCTCTCTTGTTTTCTGGTAGGGCAAGGAGCATCTCCTTATCCCAGCCCCTGTATATCTTAATTCCTAATTGCTGGTATTACAGAACTTTAAATTCTAGATTCTTTCGATTCCTCCCTTGTCACACACCCCCACTGGAAGGACACTCAATTCAATACAGGCTGTGGATGTGTGATTATACAGGACATCTTCATAGTGGACATATTGTGACAGTGATCATCTGTCTCTCCTTCCTATCCCTCCCCCCCCTTGTTCTATTCTCTACCCTGTCCCTGTCCCTTTA
>CM053599.1:36148471-36188318 GCA_028646575.1 Pseudocheirus occidentalis | reverse complement strand
CTATCTCACAATTCCTTGGTGACTGAACATCTACAGTAAGATAAACATATAGTTTTTGGAAATATCACAGTCTCTGCCCTCATAGAGTGCCCATCCTCCTTGAGGAGATGAAGTCTATTTAATAATGCAAAACATTATATGATTGTGTTAAAAAATAATAATTGTGGGACACTGACAATTTGGAATCTCAGTGGGGAGTGCTCAGAAGGGTGAAGGAGTTAGGATTTCTCTCTTATATTTACGAACTAATTATTGAATCAGGACCAAGGTTTTTCTTCTTTTTTACTTCCTCATCCAGAAATCAACTAGTATAGGAAATCTCTAGGAGAGATTTACCCAGGCCAAGATCTAATCAAACAGTAAAAGAAATTCTAAGTTTGGCCTAATGGGTCTATTTCTGCTCATTGTGTTTGTTCAGACAGGTGTGGGAAAATGGTGATTCTTCCTTTTGTTAAAACAGGTGATTATGGAAATTGATGTCTCTCTGAACCAGATTTGGGTGACCTATGTCATATACCCCAAGACCCTCATTTTAATATGGCCCACCTCCCACTGTGTTAACCAATCAGAGCTGATTAACACCCTCTCAGGAACACTTCTTTGAACGGCATATAAACTGTGAGCTTACTTCCTTTAGGGGTCTTTGGTCTGAGAAAGATGGCCAAAGGGCCATCCTTTTATTAATAACATTCTGGTCTTATTAACAAAATGATCAAATTACCCAGAAACTATGTCTCTCAGAATTTTTTAATCGCCACACAACTAAAAGGGTACTGTCGGAGTTCTTTCTTCTTTTATGTGACAAGCTTATTTTCATTTTATGCTGTTCCATTCTCAGTCATGAAATGGTTTGAAATGAAAATATAAGCAGCTCTACATTTGCTAAGTGTCATAATATGCTTATTTTAATGCCTTTTGGTACTAACTGTGGAAATAATTCTTATGACTACATATGTTTATTACTAATGGTAGCCTCATGTCATATTCTTTCACCAATCTTTCAGCTTGTGGTTTGCTTTTCTAGGGGTGAGTACAGTGAATTGTCATAAGGCAAGAAAGCAGCACATGATTTGGTACCACAATAACAAGGCTTCCCCATTTTGTCTTTATCTGGCATTTCTTGGTTTCCATTATTCTTTGTGAGATTATGAAATCTTCCTGAATAGTCATAAGAAAGTTCTTCTTTTGGCAAAATGTCTCTGGCTGCAAAAAGTGCCAATCTAGGCACCATTGAGTCAACACGGACAGGGATCATCAATAAATTTGGCTCACAAGAATGGTTAAGGAATCTGCCAATGTTCCCTTTGTTGGTAGGATCCACAAATGTTTCTATTGTCTGGCCAGTATATATGTGCTCTCTGACAGCTATAATGTAATTTGAATCTTGCTTTGTCTGTTGCTGTATTCTTCTGCATGCCTCTGAAGATCCTAAAATTTCACCAGCATATTCACAAACAAATCTTCCTTTGGGTATAAATTCCAAGGTGCGAAGCCCCCAGCCTTTCTTCTCAGTCTTGAACACCTGGAGACTGAATTGCAGACCTCTCTGGACTACTCTATTCTTGCACTGTTCACTGCACTGGCACATGGCATTGCATTCAAACACTGGCCTGGAAAATTCCGCTTCACTCTCTATGTCTCTGAGGCATGAATTATCATAATTCTTCCCATAAAGGAGACATGAACAAATAGTAGGGAGGCAAGAAGCTGTGAGACAAGTGCATCCAGGAAAGGTTATCTGAGTGGGATCAGTTTCTGCTCCAGGTCCAATCACGTGTTCAGGAGTGTACTACAAAGACAGTAAGATACCGTGAATCAGGGTGTACTATAAGAAAAGCATGTAGCTGAGACAAGCCCTAAAACAAACAGATTTTTTAAATGTTGTTAAAAAATAACCTCCCAATTTTTTTTAAAGAAACATTTTCTACTTATTTTTAGATTTGGGTGAATCTTCCATGGAGGATTTATACAAAAACACGAATTAGAATTGGACAGCATAAGAAGGCATGGGCAATTGAAATATGTGTCAGTGGTAGGAGCCCATCACAGAACCATCTAAATATTTAATATTCCTATATGTGCTATTTTTTTTCCTATCAGAACATAAAGCTCCTTGAGGCCAGGGACTGTCTTACATTTTCTTTTTATAACCTTGGTGCTTAGCACAGTGTCTGGTACACAGTAAGTATTTAATAAATGCTTTTCACTTGTTGAAGTATTAATATAAATGAAAAATTTCCTTTTGAGGGGACATTTTTCCAGATTTCATACTGAATTTAAATTAAAAATGAAATTTAAATTTAAAAAAATTCTTGGGTTCTTTAAATTCTTAAACGCTTAGACTGCTGACATTTCATACAGAAGATTGTTTTACAGTTCAATTTGAACCTTCATAAGGAAAAATTTGGTTATTATATAAATCAATTTTTCAGTTCAGCTGGTAAAATCAAAAGGGTGCCATTGTGATTTTTCTTTACTGGCCACTCAGGAAAAAAAAGTTGCAGAAATAATGCTATCTATTAATAGTTCTTTAAGCATGTAATAGTTTTAAAAAATAGCTTAACTCTAAGAAAGTATAGTGGTGGTAATAAGAGACCAGCTCTCTGTGTCCCCATTTTTGAGGGGGGAGTTCATACCTGTGGTCTCATCACTATAGGAAACTCATCCTATAGAAGCTCCTTTCATGATCAGCAAAATGACAACTCATCTGTAACTTTAGAATTTTAAAGAGTTGTTTAGGAAAATGAGAGACTGAATCACTTATCCATGATCACACTTTCGCGTCACGAGTAGAACCTGAACTTTTTTGCAAGTGCAAAATCATACATGGCCATGTCAAAAGAGTTTCTGCTGTTTCTGCCTTTTCTGATTTTTTT
Source organism: Pseudocheirus occidentalis (assembly GCA_028646575.1). Classification (NCBI taxonomy): domain Eukaryota; kingdom Metazoa; phylum Chordata; class Mammalia; order Diprotodontia; family Pseudocheiridae; genus Pseudocheirus; species Pseudocheirus occidentalis. Next base: position 36,185,442 of record CM053599.1, on the reverse strand, counting down.
TGTCTTCCTCTACATAGATGGTCTAGAATGATGAAGGCTGGCTTAGATAGAAATGCCTTGTCAGTCAAATTCCCCTACCCCATCATCTTATGCAGAGTCTATTTTAAAGCTTTCCAATATCAAAAGTAATGTAGGCCAGTGACTAGTGAGGCATTTTAAGAAGTAATGAGAAATTAAACTTTATCATTTTTAGTGAAAGTTTCTGTGAAGAATTCTTTTAAATGTACTTGTTCTTTCTAGCTCTCTTTTCCTAAATATTGTATAATTCACTGAGCCAAAAAATGATTTTATGACACAATCATCTCCTTTTAAAATCATGCCTGACTTCCTACAATTTTGTAACTTGCAGAAAAGCATATCAGTCCTTGGTGAATAGATTTGCATTTCATTGCACAGAGATGAAAAAGGAGGACTTACTTTGATCTCCTAATTTTATTTTCACCAATTTCTTTTCTTCTTGAGATTTTGGTGAATGAGGATATATTTTATAGGGCTGCAATCTTAGATGAAATCCTCAGGGATTCTGATTGCATTTGGTAAACAAAATAAAGCAAAAGAGTCTTAGGCCTCTCGATTTAAAAAGGAGTTTTTCATGTCTTTGAGATGTTTCATGTTTTAAGAGAATTATTTTTCCTTGCGATATCTAGCCCTAAGTATTCTTAACATAAGATAATTGTTTAGAAATATGCTAATTAGCTTATGTGGATTTCAGTAGACTTAAAAATACTAAATTATCTATTCAGTTTTCAAAATCAGAATGTTAGCTCTTTGATAGAATAACTCATTTGAATAGAACATATATATAACACCAAGACATTGTTATACTGAAAAAATATCATTTACTAGAACCACTTAGAATAGAAAAAGAAACACAGTTGATGTTATCGTGCCTGTTTACAAAACTGTGGAAACTCAAATAGTTGTGCATTTTTTAATCCAAGAATCTCAAAGCAGTAAAGAGCTTGAAGCATTTCTCTTTTTTTTTTTATTTTTGCTAGAAATGAATGAATTGAAGCATTGACTTGGCATTTAAACATGCACCTCCTATGTGGTGCTATACTAAATGCTCACCTTCAAATGGAGGAGGCAATGTTACAATTACTATGTAAAACAGGATATATATGAGATAAATTGAGATCATCCACTGAGGGAAGGCACCAGCATTAGGGGGATCAAGAAAGGCTTCTAGAAGAAAGTGGTATTGCAGCTGGGATTTGAAGGAAGCCAGCAGCACCAGGGAGCAGAGATGAGGACACAGTAATTGGGGAGTGAGCTGGGAGAACAAGTGGACACGAGTAGCATTTAGAGTCAGGAAGTCAGGAAGACCTAACTTCAAATCCTCCCTTAGTCACTTACTAGCTATGAGGCCCTGGATAAACCATTCAGTCTCTGTCTCAGATTACTCAACTGGAAAATGAAGACATTAGACTTGAGGGTCTCTAAAGTCCCTTCCAGCTCTAAATCTATGGACAGTGAACACCTCAGCTAATTAGTATGTTTGGAAAATGAGGCATTTTGGTTAACAAGCTTATTAGGGAAGCTTTTTAGGACAAAGTAGCATTGGACAGAACGTACAGCCTTTATTTTCAGATACAGATAACTATACCGGATGGACTTTCAATCATGCATTGTTTAGAAATTGGCCACTTTGTCAGTCATAGATCTTTGTTTTATTGAGTGTCTATAGGACCAACATGCTTTGAAAAAGTTAAAGCTGTTCATAATAATTTGCCTAGAATAAAACTAAGGAGCAAAGTAAATTCTTCTTCTAAAGTTTTAAGCTTAAAAGTACTTTGATCAGAAATCTAGAACTTTCAGAAAAAGAAGGAAGTACTTGTTAAACTACATAAAACTATAAACCCTGAGTTGTTCCTATATTTCCACATAGCAAAATAAGCTAAGATTAAGCTTAGAAAGAACCAGTCAGATATTCAATAAACATTTAAGTGTTTACTATGTGACAGGCACCATGCTGAGCAATTGGGATACAAAGATAAAAACATGGGGGGGGGTGATAGGTGGCGCAAAGAACAGAGCACTGGCCCTGGAGTCAGGAGGACCTGAGTTCAAATGTGGCCTCAGACACTTAACACTTACTAGCTCTGTGTGACCTTGGGCAAGTTACTTTAACCCCAATTGCCCTGCCCTCCCCTCCAAAAAGATAAAAACATGGGCCTTTCTCTCAAACTCACATTTGAATTACACAATTATACAAACATACACACATACATATACATACATATATGTACACACAGCGCATAAAAAGAAAGTAATCAATCTTTCAGGGAAGGAGCTGAATGGTGGTGGTGGGAATGGGAAAAGCTTCCTGCAGAGAGAGGGATCTGACTGAGCCCTGAAAGAAGTTGAAGAAGCCATCAGTTGAATGTGTGGGGAAAGCCTTCCAGCCGTGCATAAATCAGGAGATGGTGTATTCTGGGCAAGGAGCAACAAGCAGGCTGGTGCAGCTGGACTGTGGGGTGTATGGAGAGAACAGAACGGAAGAAGAAGGCGTGTGCATGATGGACTCGGGTATGAAGTGAATTAACTGCCAAACAGAGAATCTTACATTGGATCCTAGAAGTACAGGGAGCCAGGGCAGGCGACAATGGCATTTACTGCATAGGGGTAACATGGTTAGACCAGGCGTTAGTAAAATACTTTTGTCAGCTGAGTGGAAAGTAGACTGTAGAAGGGGGAGAGAGATAGCGATACCACTGACAGCTAAAAAAAATTGGGAAGGGGAAGACGTGGAGCTAAAGAGGATGAGATCTGGTTTGGGCATGTTTAGTTTGAGGGGCCTGTAAACATTGTATTTAAGCTGTTGAAAAAAGCAATGGTGATGCAAGACAAGCTAAAGAGAGTTAAGGTCAGATATATAGGTCTGAGAATCATTTATATAAAACCTGATGATACCAGTTACCTGGGTACCAAACTAGGGTGATTAAAAAATAATTTAACATTTATCAAGCAGGGGTGGCTAGGTGGCACAGTGAATAGAGCACTGGCCCTGGAGTCAGGAGGACCTGAGTTCAAATCCAGACTCAGACACTTAACACTTATTAGCTGTGTGACCTTGGGCAAGTCATTTAACCTTGTTCCTCCCCCCTCCAAAAAAAGCAAAAAAAAAAATTATCAAGCATCTGTCATATGTGAAACACTATTATGCTACTTTTTAATAATAACAGAAATAGAATTAAAAAATAAATCTTTATTGATACTTTTTGTTTCTACAATGTCTAAATTTCTTTCTGTATGTCTCCTCTTCCCCTATATTCTGAAGGGCCATTCCACTGAACAAAAGCAGAATCATTGACGTGCATGTATCCTTTATTGACACGGATCACAAACAACAATTTATATTACTGAAGGCATTGTTTTCTTGGTTCTCTTCACTTTACAACACTTCATGAAGATGATTCCGTGCCTTCTTCCTATTTATCATGTGTGCCAATTACTGCCCAGTAATATTTCATTATGTTTTTGTACTACAATTTCTTTAGTCATCCCCTGCATGAGAGGCATCAGCTTTGCTTCAGTTCTTTACTACCACAAAAAGTGCTGCTGTAAATATCATGGTGTAATGTGAAGCTTTCTTTTTATCAGTGACTTTTGGGGTATACGCCGTGTAGTGGAATCAGTGGGTGAAAAGGTAAGGATGTTCTAGCCCCTTTGTTTGCATAGTTCCAATGTTCCTAGAATTCTTGTACACAGATTCACAGTCCCTTCCCCTAAATGCATTAGTCTGACTGACCCTGCACAGCCCCTCCAACACCAATTATGTCCATCTTCTGTCATTCCTGCCAATGTGCCGTGTGTAAACCAGAGGTAAAACCTCAGAGTCGTGATGGCCTTTCTCTTATTATTAGTGATGTGGAGCACTCTTTCATGTAGGTTGAAATAATCTGCAGTTCTTTTGAAAATTGTTCATATCCTTTGACTACTTGTCTATTGGGAAGAGGTTTTCAGTCTTACATATTTCCTTAGTTGTTTCTATTTCTCAGACATCAAATTCTTATAGGACAAACGTGATACAGATATTCTTCCCATTTGACTGCTTCCCTCCTTATCCCAGATACATTCATTTTGTTTCTCCAGAAACTTTTCCATTTTGTATAATCAAGATGACATATTTTGTTTTTTGTAATTATCTCTGTTTCTGGTTTGGTTACGAATGTATCTCTTATTGACAGTTGTCAAAGGCAGATCTGTTTCTCTCCTAATGTTTTTAATGGTGTCCTCTTTATTATTCAGGTCATATATCCACTTTGAATTTATAGTCAAATATGGCATAAGATGGGCAACCAGGAGAAATTCTGAGAAATTGGTGTAAAGAAACCCATTTTACTTTTGAGGACCTTCAATTATTAGTAGTGGCAGCTAAGTGGCTCAGTAGATAGAGAGCCAGGTCTGCAGTTAGGAAGACTCATCTTTGTGAGTTCAAATCCAGCCTCACACATTTATTAGCTGTGTGGCTGTAGGTAGGTCGCTTAATTTTGTTTGCCTCAGTTTTCTCATCTGTCAAATGAGCCGGAGAAGGAAATGGCAAACCACCTCAGTATCTCTGCCAAAAAAAACCCCAAAAGGGGTCAAGAAAGGTTGGACACAATTGAAAATGACTAAACAACAACATGGTGTAAGATGTTGCTCTGAGCTTAATTTCTTCTACATGACTTTCCAGTTTTCTCACGAGTATTTATCAAATAGAGGGTTTTATCCTAGATAATTTTTATGTTCAGATTTATTAAAAACTGGGTTATTGAGTTCCAATATTTCTGATTTTTCCTTCTCTAATTACATTTATTGATCTACTTCTCTATTTTTTTTACTTAATACCGGATGATTTGGATGAGTCTGCTTTATCATAGAGTTTGAGGTCTGCATGTACTAGTCCTCTACGTTCCCTCCTTTCCCCCCTATTATTTCCCTCGATATTCTACATCTTTTATTCTTCCAAATAAATTTTATTTTATTGATTTCTGTAAAGCTTCCCTTTGACACAGAAATAAATTGTTAATTGTACTTATTCTGTTAAACCACTTAGCAAATGTGTAGTTTAATTGAACTGTTAACTTTAACATAAACCAATTTTATACTTAAAAACCAATGGGAAAACCAAGAAAAGTGGGTTTTTCTGAAAGCATAGATTTAATCTCTATTCCTGACAGCAATTCACTGTGCAAATAAATTTGTATCTTTACCTTAGTTTCTTTTTTCACAGGATATTGATAAAATACTATAACCAACTTGGAAAAATGACAATGGTATGTCTTCATTTATGGGCTGTATGTCTGTAATCGCAAAGCAGCCTACAAAATTTAGAGTGTGTGATCATTAATTTAACATCTGAGTTGACATATTTGGGGCCCCAGCAACTATAGAAGACCCATCATCTAGCACAGTGGTTTTCAACCTGTAGGTTATGTTCAGTTTGTAACAATGGAAATACATCCTGCAAATCAGATATTTACATTACAATTCATAACAGCAACAAAATTACAGTTATGAAGTAGCAACAAAAAAAAATTTATGGTTGGGGGGTCACCACAACATGAGGAACTGTATTAAAGGGTCATGGCATTAGGAAGGTTGAGAACCACTGATCTAGCAAGTTGTCGATGGCTTGTGATCTGTGTCTATGCAGGGTGCATGCATACCAACAAAACACAGAGCCTTCAAATGCTATATTATAAATATTTTAAACTTTTCATCAAAACAGGAAAAAATGCAATCTAACTCTGAGTACTATTGTGAAAGCATGCAACTAAAAGTCCAAATTCATAAGCTCAGCTTTCAAACTTTTTTGGGGATTCTATTTTGTTGATTTTTTAATTACAATCACATATCAGTATAATTTTCCTATGACACTACTAAAGGTAAATATTTAATTTTCTCAAATATTCTCTAATACTGAACTATAACAACACAGATCCTTGAAGTACTGAAGTTTAAATTATACAGATGTGTTACATTTAATGTACTATATTTCTTTGTCATCCAGAAGACTGTTATTTCACTGGCAAAAGTATAGGCAACAGACTTGAAACAGAGCTTTGACTTTCAATGGCATGCATGTGTACTTGTTTGTTTTTGTAATTTGTCTTATCTAGTAACAAACCTCAGAGAACTACTTGTAACAGCAAACACTCTAGCACACCCATGATGGCTGCTGACGCAGGTTCTTTGATCTGATTTTTTAATGGAAAGCAACTCAAAAGGGGTTAACAATCTTACTTTAATCAAACATACATATCATTCACTCAGTTCAGGTGAAAAATCATCACTCTGAACTTTAGAAAAAATAAAAAATATGAACAGACAAAAAATACTGAGGGAGAAAATAACACAATTCAAGAGACCAACAGACAGGGCTTCTAGCTGTCTGACCATTACAGATATACATAGCTAGTTACCAGAGAGAGAAGCACCAACATCTGGGTTTTCAAAGCCAGGGGGCTCAACTGCTACCCAGAGTTTCATCTGGCGAAATCACACAACTCTTCCTGTAGGTGAGCCTCAAAGCAAAACCTCACCTCCCCTAAACAAGCTTCTCTCGTTGGTCTCCAAGTGAGGCCCATTAAGGGGCAGGAAGATCTTCAAATTCCCTTACCATGATACTACTTCACTTAATATTTTCACATTTAAGTCTCAACTATACTTATTTAATTTTAAATGTCTATCAGAATTTTAGTGTGTTCAATATGTTTTTCATTTATCTGCAGAGGTATTCCCTATTGTAGCATTCACCTCAGCAGCTATGTTATGTATCAACATATAGGTCATTTTTGTCTGTGAGACGAGATGATGAGATATGACTACAGGGTCACCAGTTAAAGAATTACAGGAATGTGTAGGATAAGAAGTGATTACTTTAAAGATACTTTATTTGTAGGGCAATGTCAGTCATATACTTTTTAAAAGGATAGGAATCTTATTTAATAATCAAAAAGGATAAATGTATATATTAAATAATTAAGATGGTTAGTTTCAATCAAAAGTACTTATGTGGGTAAGCTTACAAATGTTATCTTTTTTATTTCTTAAAACTGTGACATACTTTAAAACTTACTGGATCTGTTTCCCATTGATGTTGATGTTCTAGTCTCTGGGGCAGAACGTTTCTCCACTTTAATCTTTGAATCCCCTTTTACACTTTGGTGATTCTGGACTTTCTTCTCCCATAGGTCCTCTACAAATAACTCTCTCTCCACCCAAGATTTCTTGCTCTTGCTACAAGACTAGCCTATTTCCTTTTCCAACCATGTTTTCTGAATATTTTAAAAATATTTATATTATGAAAAATAAAAATAGGACATTTGTACTTAATATAAAATGTGAAAGTTTTGAAGCAAAATTTACCACACGATACAGGCATATCTCAGGTCTTCCCCCATTAAGATTTAAGTTCATTTTGAGTAGGAATTTTCATTTTTTGTATCATCCCCACGGCCTAGCATAGTGCCTGTGGTAGTTGGTCCTTAATAACTACTTGTTGGTTGTGTGATCAGTTACACAAAAAGTACTCATCACTTTTTTCTTATTTTAGGTACAAAATTTGGTCATAAATTCAATTATGTTACTTTTACAATCTTTCCTCTTTTGTAATTGTATCCCCAGTACCTAGAACAGTGCCTGGCATATTGGTAGGTACTTGTTGACTGATACTAAATGAAATATTAAAAGTATCATCTGCATTATATGCTCAAACCTCTGAGATTTTTGGTCAAAGTTAAGTGTTACTAACACTACACATAAGTTATTTTAATTAAAATTGGGGGAAATGACAGCAGTTGACCCAAGGGTATGAACATTTAGAAACAAATAATCAGAAAAATATTATTAACTGGGGTAGGAAATAAGTTTCATTATTACTCAGCTTTCCAAAATATGTTTCATTTGGATAAACATAGCAAATTATATTGATGACTTCAAGGTAAAAACTGTGACAAAAATGTAAATGTAAAATCTACTGATTAGAATTAAAGTTCTGAAACTTTGGAGTTGACGTTTCATGTTTCTACAAAATTAGTTTAACTAAAGAAATGGGGGACAATCTAGGCGTACTAAATGTGTTCACTCCCTAGTCAGTCAGGATCACATAGTTCAGGTTCTGGTGTAAGGGGAGTTAATGAGATACTGCTTTCTATTGTTCTCCCATGGTTTCATGACTGCTAAAATAGCCAACAAGGATGAAAGCTCCTAAGGGCAAGAAAGTCTCAAGCCTTTTGTTGGGCATCCTTTATGACAATAAGCACAAAACTAAGTGCATAGCATTGGAGGGCTCTGCAAATACTTGTCAGACTGGGTAAAGGCTGCTCTCATTGTTCTACAAAAGTTTCAAAAAGTAATATTTTGCATTCCCCAGGTTAAACTTTGGCTGCTCTTGGGTTTCAGAGGCATGGCCATGAAAAAGGCTTCCTTCCTTTTTTGGTTGTTCTGAAACACCGACTACAAAAAGCTTTGTACTTGGCCTTTAGCCCCACGAAGTTGTTTTTGTTAAAGCCAGCTATGAGGGGGCCTGTGGCCAGATTAGTCCTGTTATGAGATCTTCAAAATCATGTTTGGAGCTGGTTTCAGAGATCAGAATAACAGCTAGTTAAGTCCTGGCTGAACAAAATTAATGAGTCTTTTTGTTTTGTTTTTAATCATTGATTGTCTCTGGCATTAGAGTTTCTTGATTCCAACTTAAGAATTTCAAAGTTTTATTTTAGTTTTCTCACACAACACTTAAAAGGAAACTAGTAACAAACTAGGAGTTATATTCTTGCCTTAATTCTTCTGGGGGCACAACTGACCACTCTAATTTGGAGAAAATATGTTCAAAACTATAGAACTGCTTAAGCTATCTACATAATAGTGATGATAATTTGCCACTATCTATTAACTATAGTTTTTATTGAGAAAAAAGAATAGGTAGCCAATTTCCTTGTACAGGAAAGTGAGCTTGAATATCACAACTGGTTTTGAATAAGTTTAGAGAGAACAGAACCTATTTGGGTCTTTTATAATCCTATTCAATGTTACCAAAAATATCTTGTGGTGTTCTCTAAACTGCTTCTTAGTGGCTTTAGCATTCATTATCTAAGAAAGCTGAGTGCTACTGTGTAAATGACGCTGGACATGGAGTCGGAACATCCAGATTCCCTTTTGGAGTCTGCAGCTTAACCATATGTAACTCTATGTACTAGAATCATCCCTTCCACATATTGTGGGTTAGAGATATGATGCCCCAGTGATCTGGAAAATTCAAACACAATTTTTTGATCCTCTTTTCATTTCAAAGAAGAAGTTTGGATTTTTTCTTTTATGGCATGTTTACAGTACCTTATTGTAAAATATGGGTTGATATTATAGAATATTACAAATCTGTTTTATACATTTTTGAGTTTCTAAACTTTTTCTGTTATTTGCTAGCCTGTGAGTGTTGTCTTCAGCTTCCGCAAAACTCCCCCAAATTCCCATTTAATTTCTTATACTGACCTGTGATATATCAAAACCAATGAAGCAAGTTGTAATGTGGACGGGATAACTGTAATTTAACCTTTGAGCCTGCTTCTTCACCAGCAAAAGGAGATGATATTTGTCAATCAATCAATAAGCATTTATTAAGTGCTTACTATAGCTAGACACCATGCTAGGTGTTGGAGATGCAAAAAAAAAAAAGCAAAAACAGTTTCTGCCCTCAAGGAGCATATATTCTAATGATGAGACAGACAGAGAATTTAAGGCATATGGGGCAGGCAGGATGCAGGATGTGAGTGAGATATGAGATAAACTACAGAATGTGACCAGCCATAGATTATGCACTGATGTCCCTAATACGGACTTATCTGTGTTTTCTCAAAGCACCCCACAACTATCTGACATTCCAGAACAGTGCTCCCCTTCGCCCTTTCCTGTTTCTTTTGCTTTTCTGTATGATAAAGCCAAGTCTGAACTACCTGATATTCCAGGCATTCCAGAACTGTGCTTGGCCCTCCTCCCCTCCTCCTGCTCCCCTTCCCCCCTCCTGTCAAACTGTATTTAGACCAGACACCTAATCTGGCTAACTGCTGTCTCCCATGTCATGAGGGGCCTGCCAGACTCTGTCTCTCCCAAGTAGAGCAGGGCCCATAGGGTGCATTACCCTAATAAATGCCTTTGTCTTGGACACTATCTGAGTGAATTCTTTTCAAGACAGACCCTATGAACTATGCATCTATTCCTGTTACTCTGGAGCACCCCAACATTTGGGGATACCTGTGAACCCCAACACTAACAGAGGTGGCAATGTAGATGAATCAGAACATGTGAGATAAATACATAGTAGAGGGAAGGTAACTTTTGTGGAGATGACACTCCCCCAACACTAGAAGTTGTTAAGGTGTCCCAGAGGAGGTGCTACTTAAGCTGAGTCATAAAGGAAACAAAGGTTTCTGAGAGTTGGGAGGATGGTGAATTTGAGATGTGGACAGGACATCAAGTTCAAATGGTTCAACAAGCAGTTAGTGACAAGAGGTTGGAGCGCATGAGAGAGATGAAGACGAGATAAAAAGATCTGAAAATAGGCTAGGTAAATCTGCAAAGTGATGATATTTGAACCTTTGAAAAGCTATGAGACAATTCAGTAAGAGTATAGAGAGAAAAAAGAAAGGGCCCAGGACAGAGTTGTTACGGGACACCCATGGCAAGTTAGAGTGACACGGATAAAAACCCAGCAAAAGCATCTGAGAAGTGGTCGGGCAGGCAGGAAAAGCACCCAGAGATGAGGGACAGTTAATAGCATCAAGTATTTCAGAAAAGTTAAGTAGAATGAGGACTGAGATAATCAAATTTGGCAATTAACATTGGTAAGTTTGGAGAGAGCAGTTTCAGCTGAAAGAAGTTAGAAGGCAGATCTCAAGAGGAAGTGGAGGCTTTCAGACAAAAGAAGGGGAGAAAGCTATTGGGAGCAGTAGGATCTAGTGAAGGTTTTTCTAGGCATGGAGGAAAGTTAATTGTGTTTGTAGGCAGCAGGAAAGGAGAGGAGACAGGGAAAGACACAGGATCAGAGAGAGTGAGGATGAAGGTAGGAGTAATTTCTTTTACCTAAATTTTACTCATTTTTCACTTCAGTACTTAACACATTTGTCGTTTTATCAGTTTCGGCATTCTCTCCATTGACACAGACCATAAACTCTTTCTAACGGGGGAATGGTCTTCAAAAGCTGCTGAGGCCACAAAATTCTTTATCCTGCAGTCAACCTGGTAAAAATTCTCTCCAAACTTTGCTAAGATAGTCTTGGGATATCATATACACTGTCCATTTCTGGAACCTGCACTCAAAGGCTTTCCATCTTGACAGGACCTCCTGGTGTCTGGGCTGCCATGGTATGACCTTTCTATAACTATCTCCACAGCATGATGAAGTATCAGATTACTTCCATAAAGAAAAAAAAATTATTTACTTAAAATGGTTCAAGCATATTCTTATTTCTCATAACTCATCTGAAGCTGCTCTCCCCAAAGTTACCAGTGATTTCTAATAGTCAAACCTGATTTTTTTTTCTGAATCTTCCTCCTTCTTGACCTCACTGCAACACTCAGAAGTACTAATCACCCTCTCCTGGATATGCTCTTATTTTTGGATTTTTGTGATATGGCTTTCTCCTGGTTTTCCTCCCACCTGCCTGTCTGATCCTTTTCAGCCTCCTTTACTGCCTCCTCCCCACCCCCCATGGGTATATTCCAAGGCTCATGCTGGGCCTTCTGTTTTTCTCTACATTTTCTTTTGTGACCTCATCAATTCCTATATGTCCAGTTTTATAATCTCGCCTTAGCTCCAGACCTAGAGCACCAAATAACTGTCTACCGGAGACTAGGCACTCAATTATGTCCAAAACATGTCATATTTTCCCCCAAATCCACTTTTCCACCAAACTTCCTAATTTCTGTTGTCTTCACTATAATTATTCCATCCTCCTAGGTTCATAATCTCCATGTCACCTTCAATTCCTCACTCTCCCTCATCTGACATGTTTGATCAGTTGCTAAATCTTGTTTTTATCATCTCATCTTTTGCAAAAGTCTCCTCTCTACTCACATGGCCACTACATTCATTATTGCAGCCCTCATCACCATTGATGAACTACAGTAATGGCCTCCCAATTGGTTTCTCTGCCTTATATCTCTCCGTAGTTCACTCCCATCTTCCACTTTTTAAAAGGGAAGATCAAACATATATCATCCCTTAAAAAGTTAGCTCCAGTGGCTTTTTTTGGCTTTAAAACCCTTAACAGTAACTCAAAATCTCGTGGAAATGAGTGATGTAAACAAGAAAATTAATTAATTTTTTAAAAACCCTAAAAAAAAAAAAAACCCTTAACAATTTGATCCCAATTTCTCTCCAGTCTCATTATATATCATTTCCGTTCCCGTACTCCTCACCATTGCCTTTGAGCAGGCCTATGCAACTTGCAGCACACCAAAGGACTGTGGTGGCCAGCGAAAAATGTAGAGGAAAGCATTCTTCCAACCCAGAGGAAACCCTGTGGTATGCTGCAAGTTGTGCTGCCTGCCTTAGGGAATCCCAAACTTCCTTCTACATGACCCAGTACTTCAATCCATTGGGCTTGTTCCCTCTTCTGCAAAGTGAGAGGTGGGAGATGGTGTGTGGTCTAGAATCTAATCCGCTGCCACTCCCTCACCCCTCTCTTGTTGCTGAGAGAAGAGGACCATGGCATCAGGAAAATGATGACAGGACTTGCAGTTGACTTTTATTTGAATGAAGGAGGGCTGTGCAAGGTCACCAGCCTCACTTTCTCCTCTAAGTGAGTACCTGCAAGGCTTAGCCTAAAAGGTCCACAGTCTCTCACTGCATCCTGGGTCACCTCCAGTCGTCCTGAGAATACCAGGCCACTGGATCCAGATGGCCAGCCCTCTCTAGTCATCACCTGACCTCTAAAGTCGCTTGGAGCCGTAAATCTGCGATACAACGTAATATTCTTTTGTGACATTAAATTTGAGCTGTTACTGTTACTACTACTACTACTGCTACCATTACCACCACCATTACTACTACAACTACAACTAACACCAACACTTTGTGGTTGTTGACTTGTTTTTCAGTCACGTCTGACTCTCTGTGACCTTAGGGAATCACTTGGGGTTTTCTTGGCTAAGATACTGGAGTGGTTTGTCATTTCCTTCTCTAGCTCATTTAAAGAGGAGAGTTAAGTGACTTGCCCAGGATCACACAGCTGGTCAGTGTCTGAGGTCTGACTCCAGGGCTCTGGTTCTATCTTCTGAACCAGCTAGTGGCCCTACTACTACAACTACCACTGCCACTGCTACTACTTCTACTACTACCACTACTAATTCATAAACTCTCCAGCACTTTGAGCTGTCCACCAGTAGAATTAACTGCTTCTGAGTACAGTCCCACAACAGGCACTTAGAGCACCTACTACGTGCCAGGCACTGTAGGGCTTGCTATACAAAGAAAGGCAGACAACATGAAAACAAATAACGTACAAACGAGACGGGCAGTTACTGGAGATGATGCTCACTGGGGTTTTCTTTTGCTGCCCGGAGTATTTTTCTTTCAATTTAAAGAGTGTTTTTGTTTTCCCAACACCTAAATTTCCCCCTATATGCTTCTTAGCACTGTCTCTGGCACACAGTAGGCACTTCATAAATGCCTGTTCCCTCCCCCTTCCTTGGACAGCAAAGGAGGAGCAGAGGAAAGCCTGAGATGCCCAGAGGCAGTGAAGGACACGGAAAAGGAAAGAAGCAGCCCAGGGAGGAGGTGTGGCGCACGAGTCGGGGGCGGGGCCGCGGTGTCCGCCCGCCGCTGCGCACGCGTCCCACTAGGTGGCGCTCGAGGGCGGCCAGAGGGCGGAGCCGTGTGCGCGCAGCTCCTCCCCCTTCCGTGACCTCCCCCCCTCAGTTCGGTACCTGAAACTCAGGCTCTTCCCCTTCGGGCCACGAACTGATAGGCAGGTTCTCGAGGCCGCGCCCCACATCCCGCTGCCCTGCAGAGGAGGGCTCTGGCTGTTCCTTTGACATGCCGGCCTCGGAGGGCGGTCGTAGACGAGCGTCTTCTCCTTTCTCGGTTTCTTCCTGGCCCCTGACAGCCTCAGCCCACGATTCGTGGTTCTTAGCGAGGCAGGGAGAAGCGCCCTGGTGCCCTCTAAACGACCCTCTCCTTACCCACACCCATCTTCCCCCCTGTGAAACACCCACTAATGGGTTAACCCAGGAGGACGCTGGGAGCGGTTAGCTCCCTGCCTCGTGGCCTCATGGGAGTTGTAGTCCCCGAACTCGAACGCCCTCCCTCCACGTGCTTCAGGAGGGGGCGGAGAATCAATAAACGCCTGTTCTCTTGCTTTGGACCAAATGACGCAGGAGTGCGAATCCGAAGGTACAGGTGAAGTAGCCTGGCCAGCTTTCTGGCGACTTAGCAAAAAAGCGTCATGGATGTCACCTGTCTTTATATCACAGCAGTTTCTGGGAAGGAGAACCCCCTACCTCCTCCAGACTGAGTTTTCCTCTCAAGAACCACTGAGCTAAAGCATCTGGTACAGTGACGTCATGCAATATTAGCGCGTTCCCACGATTCCCCAGGCCCCGAGCACATAGTAGGCGCTTTTAGTCTCCCCTTTCTCCTTCCTTTAAGGTTTAAGCCCACTGTCCCAGAGTTGCGTAGGGAGGTGCGTTCTGTTATCTGCGCCCTGGGACTTGCGCTGAGTTTATAGTTAACCTTTTGCCAACTTCCATTTTCTGTGTGTGTTGTCAACCTTCTTTTGGGTGATCTTTTCATTTACGTTGTTATTATACGTATGTCTCTAGGTTCTGTTACCTCTGCCTCCCACTTCGAATCAATTCTTACATATTTTTTCCTTCTGCTTAAAAAAAACAATTCAGATTTGGGGACTTCAAGAGGTCACTTACTCCCTACCTCCCTTCTTTCTCTCCCTCCAAATTCAGTCTAGACCAATCCAATAAACGTGTATTAAGCCCTTACTGTGTGCTCAGCTCTGGGGACGCAGCTAATAAAAAGCAAGACGGCCCCTGCCCTCAAGGAGCTTACAGTCTGATGATTCTAATTTGGTTTAACCAGGGTTTATTAAGAGCTTAGTGTGTGTATGTAAAATGTTTTTTGTTGCAAGCTTTGGGAATACAAAATAGGAAAAAACAAAAAATAACCCAAGCCTTTTAGTAAGAGCTTATGTGCCACTAAGTGCCTAGGATAGAGAGAAAAAACAAAAACAGTCCCTGGACTCAAGGAGCTTACATTCCAATGGGAGAGATGATGTATATAAGTTAAAATGATGCCCTCAAGAAACATATGTTCTAGTGTGTGAGTTGTGTGTGTGTGTAATTTAGCGTGTAAAAAGTTGAGGAAGTAAATATGAAGGATTTAGGACCTACAAGAAGTCTGTGAGGGGCAGTTTACCAGTAATCCCGAGAGCTGGCCTTGAAAGTGCCTTAGACAACTAGGAAGGACTGTGGGCCTGGAGTTTGAATCTGTGTGACACAAGGCAAGTCATTTTAAAAATCTCCTTTTGCCCTGTTTTCCTCATCTGTAAAATGGGCATA
The DNA here is from genome assembly GCA_028646575.1 of Pseudocheirus occidentalis. NCBI lineage: Eukaryota > Metazoa > Chordata > Mammalia > Diprotodontia > Pseudocheiridae > Pseudocheirus > Pseudocheirus occidentalis. The sequence goes on along the minus strand of CM053599.1, from coordinate 36,169,887 downwards.
AGAGTTGTTGTGAGATCAAATGAGATATTTGTAAAGTGCTTAGCATGTGGTGAGCTTTTTCTAAATGCTAGCTATAGTAATAAGAATGATAGCCAAGACCAACCAGACACCTGCCTCTGACATGCATTCCTTTTGTGATTCTAGGTAAGCCATAATCTCTCCGTGCTCTAGGTAAGTGTATAAGACTATACATTGCAGAGAAAATGGTGTGTGGGTTGAGGAAGTTCCTCACCAAGTGTTGGTTTCCAACTTAATCTTGTGGTCATCTGGCCTATTCTGTACCATAGACTTTACTTTTCTACTTAGTAGTAAAATGTCTATAGCTTTACTCAGACCTCTTAGGAGGCAAGGACAAGCTAAGTGACTTGCCTAGAATTAGACCTTTTTTTTTTTTTTTTTTTGCTTTTTGGAGGGCAGTTGGGGTTAAATGACTTGCCCAAGGTCACACGGCTAGTTTTTTGTGTTAAGTGTCTGAGGCCGGATTTGAATTCAGGTACTGACTCCAGGGCTGGTGCTCTATTCACTGCGCCACCTAGCCGCCCCAGAATTAAAGACCTTTAAATATCAAAGAGGGAATTGGAATCTAGTTTTTCTTGACTCCACGGTTGGCATTCTATTGATTAGAGGAGGCTTTCTCTTCTCTACACGGAAGGATTTTAGGAGGGAGAAACAGTGGTAGCAGGAGGATCAGAAAAGGCTTGATGTAGGAAGTGGTCCCTGGGTTGACCCCTTAAGGGAAGCTCACTATTACAAGAGAGAGGTGACAAGGGAATGCCTTTCAATCACCTGGAACAGCCTGTGCAGACTTTGGAGGCAAGAGATGGAATGTGTATGAGGAATGATAAGGAGGCCAGTTTAGCTGGAATATCCTGTGAGAGAAGCGATATGATACAGTTTTAATTATATGGGAAGATTGAAGATTGAGATTCGGAAACTGAGGCCTAGAGGGATTCAGTGATTTGCCCAAGGTTGTGCTTTATCCTCAGCATCCAAATTCAGATTTCATGTTGGGGGATTTCCAAATAACATCCTGTCTGGGGTTCAATTTGGGAGGAAAACATCAGGAACAGTTATTCCTCCTGTCTTCTGCTACTGAATCCTTCCAGGTCTGGCTTTTACCCATGGTTGAAACTGATAAGCTGTGATTTTAGGGGACCAGAAATCACTGTGACTAAGACATTCCTTAAAAAATATTAAAAAAAAAACCCTTTTAATCCTACAGTTAAGAGCTGAGGCTTAAAATGTAGATTTGGTCAAAAGTCCAAAGTGGCTGAACAGGTATAGGACCCAGGTACTCAGATGCCCAGCTCAGTGACCTTTCCAGGTCACTCCTACCACACAGGATAGTAATCTTGTGATCAGCTGGCCTATTCTGTACCATAGATTTTACATTTATACTTAGTAGTAAAATTAGTGGAATTAAATTCTTTTTTTCCTGGTGGCATATTTTCTTTTCTTTTTTTAAAATTATAATTTATTTATTTATTTACTTTTAGTTTACAAGATTCAGTTCCACAGTCCCTTGAGTTTCAAACTTTCTACCCTCACTCTTTCCCCCTCCTACCCCATGGTGGCATTCAATCAAGTACAGGATCTGCAAATACTTTCACATTGGACATTAGTCTGGTTGTATAGAAGAGTTGTAGCCAATGGAGTGAACAATGGGAAAAAAGAAAGAAAATCAAACCGTGTCTAGCACATAGTAGGGACTTAATAAATGTTTGTCGGGCTAGATTGTGTTTCCTTCCAGTCAAGTGCCTCTTCCTTTGTTCATTAGAACCATTCTGGTTTAGTACAATGAGATCTGGGGTCCCAGTTCTCCTCCTGCTCACTAACTGTAGCACTTTGGGCAGAGCATTTACTTCTCTGGGCACTGAGGGATTGACTGACTGATTGCTTAAAGTCTCTTCTGAATATGGCTTTCTATGATTCTCTGTCTGGCTTAGGTGTCTTTCGTGAGTTTGATCAGTGCGTCACAAGCTCTCCATAGGTCTATCACACCACTTACCTGTGTCACAGGATTAATATGAAGAAAGCACTTTTTTAAACCCTGCATTTGTGTAAGATGCTACTGCTGCTGCTGATTTTCTTGGTTCAGAGCAAAGCTTTTCACATAGAGGGCGCTCCGCGTGTTGTGATTAATGACAACAGGTTCCCTTTTTCTTCCTTTAGGGCAAGAACAGAAACCACTATAAGCCAAATGTGAAAGTTATTTTTTAGGCATTTAACAAAATACTCTGACACTGTTCAGTCTCCCGTCTGCTTTTTCTTTATTTTAATCTTTTTTAAATTTATTTTTTAAAATTAAATTTTATGTTTATTTCTAGTTTACATCATTCATTTCCACAAGATTTTTAGTTACAAATTTTCTCCCTGTCTTTCCCCTATCCACCACTCCCAAACAGCGATCCCACTGTATACCCCCTCCCCCAATTTGCTTTCTCCTATGTCCTCCCCATCACCCTTCTGACTTTCTGGTAGGGCAAGATGGATCTCCATACCCCAGTGCCTGTATATCTTATTTCCCAGTTTCATGTAAAAATAAAATAAGAATAACAATATATTTTTTAAACATTTGATTTAAAAATTTTTGAATTCCAGATTCTTTCTCTTCCTCACGTGTCACCCACCCTTACTGGGAAGATGAGCAATTCAATATAGGTTGTACACGTATAGTTACACAAAAACATATTGGATATATTGTGAAAGTCCCACCTGCTTTTTAACATTGCACCCTCCTCACCATAGGTAAATGGATTGGGCATGTTTAGCTTGGAGAATATTGGGGGAGGAGAGGAGAGAGAAGGAACAGAACTTTATGGCCGCCTTCAAAGATAGGAAGGATTGACTAGATACTATGCGTGGCCCCAGAGGATGGAACCAGCAGCAATGGATAGAAACGGCCAAGAGGAAGATTTAGGCTTGATACAAGGAAGACCTTCCTAACAATAAAGGGAGCTTCCCCGAAGTGGAGTAGACTACTTAGAGAAGGGATGGGGTTCCCCTCCTTGGAGGATTTGAAGTATAGCTTGGATGACCTCTTGGCTGACATGTTTTATCAGTGGGGATTCCATTTCCATGTGATTGGACTGCATGACTTCCGAGGTCCCTTCCATTTCTCCACTTCTGTGATTCACCTTGAATTATCTTAGGAGAAGCTAACCTAGATAGAGTTTTAACCAATGTCCTTAGAAATCTTTTTCTAGTAGCTCTTTAGGCAGAGGCTGATTCACCTGCTTCCCTTTCAGTTTTACCTTCCTGATTGACTAATGGGGCTGGAGGAAGAGACAGGAAGAACTCTGAGGTTTTCAGGTGTTGACTAGTATGCAAAAAGAGAGGACCCAGGTTTTCTTAGAAAGATGATGCACCATCTAACATCACCCCTAGTGTCTATCTATTCTTAGTCCCTCAAGTAAGTGTCTGAGCTCAGTGCTTAGAGACAAGAGGACCTGGGTTTAAATTCTGGTTCTGCCAATTACTGCCCATGTGACCTTGGGCCAAGTCCCATTATCTCTGCAGGCCTCAGTTTACTTGTCTATAAAATAAAGAGGTTGGATTAGACAACCTCCAAGATCCTTTTCAGCTCCAAATCTATGATCCTATGTGGTTTTTTTTAATATGAACTTTGGGTCTCTGATTAAAAAACAAAATAAAAAAAATGTTATCTTGTGTTATGGATGCTAGTAAAAGAAGACCTACCAGTTACCATCATGAAATTTTAGGCCTAATCCTTCCACATTTACATACTTTTAGAGGCAAGATTTTGGGGGGGACTGAGATTGGAAGAAGAATCAGATCCTTGCCTCCTAACCCTTTCTTCTCTGCTTCATTAATAGGACACAAGAAGGAAGGAAACACATATTTATTAAGCACCTACTATGTGTCTAGTCATTGTGCTAAGTGCTTTAATCCCCCACCCCAATTATCCTGGAAAGTAGGTGCCATTTTACATTGGAGAAACTGAGGCAGACAGAGGCTAAGTGACTTGTCTAGGGTCACACAACTAGTAAGTATCTAAGGCTAGATTTGAGCTTGTCTTCCTCTTTCCAGGCCCAGTACCACCTAACTACCCCATGGTTTCTTCTCATAGCTGTTTCACTCATGTATCACCTCTCTTGTGGGGTGATATTTGAGAGGGTCACTGTGGTATTATACCTGCCTTAGAATTTTGCTTGCTGAGTATGTGGTATATGAGGTAAGTGGGGCTTTGAATCAAATATAACCAGTTTTCAGTCAGTTTAAATTTGACGTATGAGAGATCTTCAAGAAGTGAGTGATGGGCTAAAGTTAAGATGTTTGCTTTTGACAGTTTACTCATTATAAATATTTTTTGAAATGAGAGGATGCAGATTCCCCTTTGTTTATTGTTCCTGTGCCTTTCCCAGCTGATGAAAGCATTGAGGACAATGGTGCAATAACACGGCCGCTAACTTGCTCGCTGAGGGAAAATGATTCGCTGAGGAACAGGAAAGAGTGGAAGAATAACTTTTCTTACCTGTCAGATCTTATTCTATAAATAGACTCTTTGCCTCTTTTGATGCATTTGCATAAAAGTAGTTCACATTTTGCTCCTAAAAATGAAATTCTATTTTGGGACACTTAATTTCTTCTCTCCACATCTGTTTATGACCTTTTCCATCTTATTGGTTTGTGTATTTTTTAGAAGAGTAAAGTGGAAAATTAATTTGAACAGAACCTCAGAGTTTGGAGGGATTTTAGAGGCTGTGTGGGTCCAAGTGATATCTGGACAAGAATTCCACTTAAGGTATCTCTGGCAAGTGTGGCATGAGAGGCCGGAGCCCTGGAATCTGACCGCTGAGATTGAACTTCCAACTCTGTCTGCTCTTTCATCTGTTGCCCTGCTGGTGGCCAATGATTTTCTCTTGCTGAGCCTCAGGGCTTCTCCATGTGTAAAATGAGGGGTTTGGAGCAGGTGACCTTTCAAATCCTATGACCCTTTGGGGAATCCACTAGCTTCAGATAGCCCAGTCCATATTTGGACAGCTCTGATCATGAAAAATGTTTTTTTCTGTCCGATTCAAAATCAGAAAGTGGTCTTTCTCCATATTCTACCTGTTGTCCTAAGTTATGTTCTCTGTACAGCTTCGCAAGTACTTGGTGACAGCCTTCATGTTTTTCTCAAATCTTCTCTTCTTCAGGCTAAGCACTCTCAGTTTCTCCAGATGACTTTCTGATGTCAGCCCCTTCCCCATTCTGGTTGCCCTTCACAGAATATTTTCCAGCTTTTCCACAACCTTCCTAAGCTGTGGTGCTCCAGAACTGATCATAGTACTTACTCCATCTGTCATCTACCCAAGGACAGAAGAACTTTTACCTTCCTCACTCTGGACATTCTGTCAACGTGACCTACAGTTTTATTAGCTTTTTTGGGGTGCTAGGTCACACATGTTGACTCATCTGTTTCTTGCAGTCTGTTCAAACCCCAGGTATTTTTCACACAAACCGTTATCCAGGATAGCGGGTTTTGGCCAGGCTCTGCTCCAATCCTCACTGAGCCCCATAGAGATGTACTTTAATAGCAGTGGCCACAGTAAGGATTTAACTAGGTGGGAGAAAGTGAACAAGGCTACGAAATAGTAGGGGGAAAGAATCAGGGAAAAAGTTGGAAAATGTAAAATGGACATGTCTCAGTTCCCAAAGACCCTCTCTTAACTACTGCCTAAGGAACCTTCAGGCGTCCCCAGTGTTGAGGATAGAGACCCTCACCTTGTCCTGGATGCTGGGAGATTGGACTGAGGGTGAACCTCACTGCAGGGTTGGGGGTGGTGTGTGGAACAGAAAATGGCAAGGAAGCCTCTGTCAACTATAGCTATTATTGGATCCAGTCTTGCATTGGGTGTCCTTGTCCTGTGTTTAACAACTATATCCCTACCAGCTAAGTAAACCTGTAAGTAGTCTTCCGAGGTTTCTTTGAATTTATTCCTCTGGTAATTTCTTATGGTGTGAGAACATTGAATTATATTCATATATCTTAATTGGTTCAGCTGTTCTCCACCTGATGGCTTAGCATAGTGCGTGGCACCTAGTAGGCATTTAATAAATGCTAGTTGAGTGCTTGACTTGTGGGTAACAACTTTGTTTCCAGTTCTTCGCCACAACAAAAATATAATAAATATTTTTGTACATATGGACCCATTGACTTCTTTGGGGTCCATGCTTTGGGCCAAAAAGTATGCACAGTATAGTGTATCTTAGGGTATATATAGTTCTATATTGTACCCTAAATATAGGCTAGACTAATTCACTGCATATTATGTGTTCCTGTCACTTTCTTCTTTTTAGCATCTTAGCATCTTTAGCCAAAAAGATGGATATTAGGATATGATCAGAGTTGAATTTGCATTTCTCTAATTATTAGTGATTTGGAGCATTTCATATGGTTGTTAATTACCTTGCATTTCTTCTTTTGAGAAGTGCCTATTTATATTTTTGGATTGCTTGTGGATTAGGGAAAGACCTTTGTTCTTATCCTTGTATCAGTTTCTTTATATATCTTGGATAGAAGATCTTTATCAGAGAAATAATCTGCAAAGGTTTTCCCCCAGATGACTGTTTCCCGTCTAACTACTGATCTTGTGTGCAATAACTTTTACATTTTATGTCCATTTTCTCTTTTATGATCACCTTTATTCTTTGTTTAATTAAGAATTCTTCCCCTGTCCATAGTTGTGAAAGGTATTCACTTGCCTTTCTCCTCTAAACATGATACAACCATTTGGAGCTTGTTGTGGCACATTGTGAGCTATTGGTCTAAACAGAATTTCTACCCATAGCTTTCCAGTTTTCCCAGATTTTGTTGAATAGACAGTCTCTTATTTCAGTAGTTGGTATCTTTATGTTTATCAGACAATATATTTCTATGTTTGATTGCTTCAAGGTCTTATTGACTCAGTTTGTTCCAAAGGTCAGCTTTTCTGTTTGTTAACTTGTACTGAATAATTTGGATGATTATTACTTTGTAGCATAGTTTGGAATCCAGAACTGTTAGACCCCCTTTCCTCCCCACTTTTTTTCACTATTTCCCTTGAAATTCTTGACCTTTTGTTTCTCCAGATGAATTTTATTATTGTTAAAAGTAACCCTTTGCTATTTTTGTTAGTATTACACTGTTATGAATCTTTTAAGTGGTATAGTTATTTTTATATTATCATAACTCCATCCCGATATATGTATAACTTCCTACTTTCTCATTTTACTTTTCCCCCCATTGTCTGCTCTTCCACTTCTTAGCTACTAACAGAGATGGTATCTTGCCCTCACTCACAAGTGTTGTCATTCTGTGATCACAAATTCTGAAATGTCCTCATCCAATCTCTCATCCTTCTTCATTTCCCTCTGCACTATGGTCCTTACCTTTGTTCTTCATTCCCATGACCTTGACCTTCAAGCCCTCCAACACTCAGTTTTTCCACAGGCCATCACTTCTGAACTGACTCTCTTCCCCATTTCTAGTCCATGATGAATCAGTATAATTCCATGCTATCTTATACACTCAAGTCCCATGTCCCCTCATCTTATCATCAGTCATGCCTTGCCAAGTCCCTACCTTGAATTACTCCCCATCATCTACTGCTTTTGCTCTTATTTATGTGCTGCTGAATGAAATTGGAGAGAATAACAAAAGTAGGCCCATTACAGATTTAAGTTATATAATCTCTTCTGGGCTGTTTTCACAGCAAGACAATCCTTTTAAACTTTTCTATTTTTTATTCTTCTTCTTACCATATTCCCAATCTTTTTATCCCTCCTCAAACATCCCACGACACCCCTTCTTCTCTCCCTCTCAGCTGAGGACTTTGGCTCATACTTTATTGAAAAGCGAAGGGATACCATTTGCTAAGAGCTCTTTCTTCTTCTTTCTTCCTCATTTTACTCAGATGTCTTCTTCCATTATCTCCTTCACCTTTGTCTCACACTAGGAGGTGGTCCTTCTCCTTGTCAAGGTGAAGCTGAAACACGCATTCTTGATCACATTCTGTCTGGTCTCCTCCAGCAGATTGCCCCTTCTATCATCCTCATTTATCTGTAGCCATTTCCTTTCTATTGGCTGCTTCCTGTTGCATGCAAACACACTTATGCCTTTCCCTATCCTTAGCTTCCCTGGATAAGCCATTCCACCACATTCTAGGCCTTCTACAACTCTACAAATGTTTATTTGTTTTCTTCCTGGGTAACTGCTTTTTTGCTCCTCTCCTCCAAACACATGAGAGAACTCTACCCCAAAGCTGAACTCCTAAGAATTACGATAACCTACCTCGTTAACCCGGTCCTGAATGATTAGAACACTATCCCATCCCATCATATTCTCTCCAACCTAATGATTCAGAACACCTGGTTGTCCTTGTTCAATAAATGGTTCTCCATTCCCCACTAGCTTCCTTATTCTCAGCATTCTCACCTTTCCCCTCACTCCCCCTAAGACTATCCATCCCTTCCCCGGTGCTCTGTGGAATGCCTGCTCCATAGGTTCTTATATTAGGGGGCTTCAACATACATATCCATACTCCCTCAAACATACTAACTGTAAAATTCTTGTACTTAAGCTTTTCTCACGACCTGCTCCTCCATCTTACCTTAACTATACACAGAGATGGTCATAATCTTGATCTTGCCATCAATTCATTTCAATTAGATAAACATTTGTTAAACACCTACCACATGCCAGGCACTGTGCTACGCACTGGGTATACAAATAAAAAAATGGAAGACAGTCTCTATCCTCAAGGAGCTTATAATCTAATGGAGAAAGACAACACACAAAAGGAAGCTGGAAAAATTGGGGGAACCTGACATGGGGGCATGTTTTTCTGTGGAGTTCAAATGAAGCAGAACTGCAGATGGCAAGTAGCTAGAGAGCTGGGAAGTCTGCATCCTTCCCTCTATAAAGGAAAGCTTTGGGAGAAGTTTAGTGCTCTATTCTCCAGCTCTTCATTTAGAGGGAGAACTGGGAAGGTGTGGAGTATCCAAGGTTGAGTTAGCATTATGGTGATGATGATCAAGTGGTCGGTTTATTGTAGGAGGGGCAGATTGAAAGTCACTGATGCGCTCCACTTCTGTGTTCATAACCACTGAAATTCTTTATCTCATCATAGTCTGTTTTTCAACCTCCCGCTCTGTCTTGCAAGCCCTAACTCTATTCTTTGTCCTCATAGTGAGTCTCCATTCCTCAGTTCTTTCCCAGGCTTCATTGCACTAGATATACCTTCCTCCTTTCCTCATCTTGAGCCTTTAGTGATGCATTTTGACTCTACACTCTTCTCTTGAGACCCTTGTCCCTTATCCTGTCATCAATCTTGCTCTGCCAAGCCTCAGCCCTGTATTACTCCCATTTTCTGCTACCTTTGCCACTCATATGCTGATGAACAAATCCAGAGAAAATCCTGAAACTGTGGAATGACTTCACTAGAAATTTGTATTACCTGATTAGACCCTCTCTGTCGTAAGGCAATCCTTTGAATCCTCCTTAATCAGTTCACTAGGCCACTCAACACAGATGCTTTTCCAGACTTTTCCATCCTTTCTCAAGCCTTCCATTATTCCCCTTCTCCCTGGTCCTTATAGCTGAGAACCTTACCTCCTATTGCACTGAAATATGAGGTTGTTCACTGACAACCTCTGTTTTATTTCCTTCTCATCTCATGTCACAGAGGCAAGCAAAACAAATCCCTCCCCCCATTGGCTACATTAAAAAAATGTATGTCTCATTCTGCCTTTTAAGTCCATCACCATTCTGGCAGGAGATGAGTAGCATGCTTCATATTTGGTTTTCTGGATTTGTTGTCATTGTGTTAATAAGATTTCTAAAGTCTTTCAAAGCAGTTTTTCATCACTATTTCATTGTCATTGTAGAAATTGTTCTCCTGGTTCTGCTCACTTCTCTCTGCATCAGTTCATAGAGGTTTTCCCATTTTCCTTTGAAAGTGTCCATTTCATTTTTTTAATGATATGGCACTATTCTGTTATATCCATATGCCATAATTTATTCAGCCATGCCTAAATAGGCAGACTGCCTAGTTTGGAGTATCCAGTTTGGGGCTGATATGAAGACATGCTATAAATGTTCTTTTCCTGAGTTCTTTTCCTTTTTTAATCTCTTTAGGGTTATATGCCTGTTAATGATATCATGGGTTTAATGGATATTTTATGTGTGTTTCTTATAAATGAGATGTTGGATTTTTCTTTTTAATCTATTCTCCTATTTTCTTTTATTGGTGTTCATCCAATTCACGTTCATAGTTATGATAATTAGTTGTATTTTTCTTCATTATATTATTTTCTTGTATACTTTTTTCTCTTTGTTCCCATCCTCTCTTTACTTTTATTTCTTTCTGTTTAAATTCCTCTTCACCATTCCCATTATAAGCTTCCAGTTGTTTAGCTTATGACTTATGTGTGTACTCTATCCCCCTTTGACCAGTTCAGATGAAAGTGAGGTTTCATTGACTCCTGTTCCCCTCACTCCTTTCTCCTTGTTTGCATAGTTTTCTATTTGTCCACCCCAGTAGTTATCAACCTTTCTAATGCCATGACCCTTTAATACAATTCCTCATGTTGTGGCGACACCCCAACCATAAAAAATTATTTTCGTTGCTACTTCATAACTGTAATTTTGCTACTGTTATGAATCATAATGTCAGTATCTGATATGTAGGATATATTTAAATTGAATATAACCCCCAGGTTGAGAACTGCTGGTCCACCTCAGTCATAGGAGATAGTAAGTTCTTCCATCTTTCTTCCTTTTTTATTCCTACCTGTAACTTTTCTCTGCCTTTTTTCTTTCTTTCTTTTAAGATCATCAAAACATAGCAAAGTCATTTTCAGGTCCTTTATCTTATTTTAACTCCCTCTAGGACTCCTGATGACACTAGGATTCTGTAGGGAAACTAGTATCATGTCCCTCTAATATAAATTTCTCATCCTTATGTAATTCCTCCTACTTGTTTACTCATATTTGCTGTTTTATTTTTCTCTTGAATCCTTTGTATTTTGAAATTACTCAACTCTTGTCTTTTCACAATGCTTAGAAGGCTTCTGTTTCAGTAAAGGTTAGTTTTTCCTCTTTGTAGGATTATACTCAGGTTTTTTTTTTGCATATGTTATTATTGGTTGCAAGTCTACACCTTTTACCTTTTTGAATATTGTATTTCCTGTTCTCTACTCCTTATAGTGGAAGCTATTAACGTTCCTGTGATCCTGACTTGGTACTTCAACTCTTTCAGTAGGAATACTTACAGAATTTTTTTCTTTGACCTGGAAGCTCTAGGTTCTGGTTATGTTATTCCTGGGAGTTTTCATTTTGAAGTTTCTTTCTTGTTCTAATATATCTAGGCAGTTTTTTTGGTGATTGCTTGAAATATGTCTGATCTCTCTTTTTTTAGTCATGGCTTTCAGTTAGTCCCATGATTTTAAAATTATATCTTCTTATTTTCCAAGTTATTTATTTTTGATAAGAGAAACCTTATATTTCTTTCTATTTTTCAATTGTTTTACTTTCTTTTTTTTAGTATTTTTTTGTGTTTTTAGTGAAGTAATTAACTTCTATTTTTTCCATTTTGGTTTTCATGGAGTCTTTTACTTGAATAAGGTTTTTGTACTCCTTGTGTTGTCATAAATTCTTCTTCCAAGTCTTTTCTCCTCAACTCTCACTTCTTTTCTAATGAATGCTCTCATTTACTTTAGAATTTCATCTAGAAATTATTTTTAAAATATTGTTACATTTTCCCTGTGAATTCTTATTATCCTTATAGCCTTGTATTTTTCTTTGCGGTTTTGCTCACAGGTGTTTTAGAATGAGTAATTTCTTCTGGGTTTGTGCCTTGGGTGTCCCTTGCATTATACCAGCTCTTTTTGTGGGAGTTTTTTTTGAGGGTGTCTTTTTTCTTTTCCCGGTCATCCATCCTAAATTCCTGCACTGGGTCTTTTGTACCAGGGCTAAGTTCCATGCACATCTTTCTTATTTGATTCTGATTTGTATCCTCTGTGATCTTGATGGTGCTTTTTCTTGATCTTGAGGACCACAGGAGCAGCTCGGGCCACTGAGCTGTATGCTGTTAGCAGGTCCTAAGTTGTCTGATCATTGTTCTCCTGGACTTTTCTGGCTCTGTACCCTGGTTTGTGCTTAGGCAACACGCCTGTGTACTTGACCCTGTTTGGAGTTCAGGGAGATAGTTGCTGGTCTCCTTCCTCTCTTAAATGCCTGGAAAACTCTACAGCTTCATAGCAACAGTGCTGTGGGTATAGCCTTCTTTGGAGATCAAGGGCTGAATCCTTTGATACTGATTATAGCCAAGTGATGGTACTTTCCTCCCTAACTCTGCTCTGAGCCAGAGGAACTGAATCCCTGTCTGAGCATGGGGGATTTCACTCTGGGGTCAGAGTAACTGCACTGCTGGCCTACCTCTGTTCTTCTCTAGTTACTTGCCTGTGGCCAAATACATGATCTTGTGCTGTAAAAGTGATGTGATGAGTGGAAAAACCTGAGACAGAATTTCTGGATAATTAATAATAATTAAGAATTAATAATTTATTAGACTAGCTGATAATAAATTGATGGTCTATGGTTTGTCTCAGTAACCAGATCTAATGGAGATACTGAATACCTTTTGTAAGGTCTGGAATTCCCCTGGGGAACCTTGTACCTCCCACATAAATATAGGCTGTTCTTTTTGGTACCAAAGGAAGAGGCTAAGGCCCTCCAGATTTATTATAGGTAGTAATTTAACCAGTAACTACAAATACTTACAAAATAGGCAACCTGGGGAGGTTGCCAGATAGTTTAAAGAACCCCCCAAATCCCCATAGTAATTATAGAAAACAGAAAAAGGGAGGAGGAGCTAGAGAGTGCATCATTACTGACTGGTGGATATTTTGGGTTTTCTGCTTAGTAATGATCTTGGGAGTTAAGCCAATGCTATGCTCAAACATAAGTTTGTGTATTGATCGCATACTGGTCACATATGGATTACAATATTCTTATTATGGCTTTCATAGGTCATGGTATCTAAATTTTGCCTCAGTCTCTAAATTATGATTCAGTGTCTAAGTTATGATTTCTAACAGGTCAAGTTTTTATCTCTTTTCACTTATTACTGTATTTTATGGCTTTTCCCCAGTCAGAACCACACAACCTTAATATACGTTTTGAAAAGAGAGTGCCCCTGATAGGTGAAAAATCAGCCCTGATTGGTGAATAATTACTGGGGGTGGGGTGGGCATATTAATGAGGAGGTAGGTTTAAAGTCTTTGGTTTCTCCTGGTGAGAACATGTCTTGATCATGCCACTTGGTCGCCTCCAGCAATCTGGACAAAGGAATCCATCTCTACCTAGACCACTCTACTTGGTTTTCTCTTTTGTGAGCTGAGTTATCATAAACTCCAATGGAGGGAAGGTACAAGGGCATGGACTAAATGCTTTAGGTCTGGAATTCACCTGCATTGGATTCTATTTATATTCTAAACTCAAGGAGCATGTTCCTGGAGGATTTGGGTGATCTCATCTATCAGCAGTGTCCTTCAGAGACTAAATGACTCGCCTACAGGGACTGGTCCCTGAATGAAGAAGTAAGAAGCCTGGATCCTAATTGGTAACAAGTTATTAATATAATAGAAAGTAATAATTTCTCTGATTCTTCTTGTTTCTCCTTAGATTTCCTTATTATGTATCAGTTTGAGTTCTTTTCTGTGATCTTTGTTGGAGTGCTAAAGGGGAGAGATGGGCTGTATTATTTCCTTCTACTCTGCCATCTTTGCTGGTCCTCCCAGGGTTTCTTTAAACCAGGCTTTAACACTAGCTAGCTATGTAATGCTGTCCTAGTCTTCTGGGATTGACTGGGTCACTGGGGACCTAAAATGCCAAATGGTTGTTAGCAGAAACCATGATGGTGGAGTTCAGTTTGAAGGCTGCTGGTAGATAAGAGATGTGGAATTGAAGAGAAGTCCAGGAAATGAGACAGAGAGGACAAGAGGCTTTAATCTTGATGGATAGTGGAGAATGGTGGACGTTGGAGTTGAAACATTGCCCACCATTTGTGTTTACCAGTCAAGTCCTGGAGAGCTGGGGACAGAATTACAGAATTGGCCAGTGAGCATCTGAGATTCAGAAATGGACATTTTTTGGGGACTTTGCTTTGGTGACTTTGGAGACTTTCCCCTGTGGTTTCCTAGGGGATGGACATCAAGTTCCCTATTATTTGTTACTCCTTTGCTTTAATTTAATTGAAAAAAGCCATTTACTTAGCCCTGTCTCTTACTCCCATTGACTGGAGACTGTGATTTTGCTTTTAAAAACTGCTCTTTCCTTACCTAACATTTTCTTAAGTGTTTCTCAGTATATGAGATTTAAAATTGATACTCCACTTTATTTTGTATTATTTATTAGCTGAGAATTTTATCTAGTCGCTGGAATCAGTAATTATGGATTAGATTTAGGTTTGATTGTATAGACCTTAGTAGTAGAGTTGGTAAGAATTTAGCTTACCTATTCCTCTGGGCTAGATTGGACTTAAATTGGTCTTGCCTCAGAAGGGAGCAGTGGGGCTGAGGCAAAGAATCTGCCCTGGTCATAAGATGTTTTGCCTAGAACCTGACCACTGTAGTGTAGGTGATTCGAGAATGAGATTTTTCAGAGGATGTCCAGTTGTTCAGCTCTGTGTTTTCCCATTGCCGTGGGTTCTATAGATCCCTTCTTGTGAGTCCAGCCAAATATAAGCCCACTATTTCTTTACCTCTTCTATAGACTAGCTACAATTTGAGTTTAGTTTATATCATAAAAGCATTTTTGGCACCTCATATAACCTGTTATCTTTTCAACTGTATAAAAAAAAGGCTTCTTTGGCAGTCCAAGGCATCTTTGACTACTGAGGAATCTTGGCTCCTTTTTTTATTGGCAGTTGCTCACTTTGCTAATAAATTGATTATGCTTGTAAACTTGTGTCTCAGTCTCTCTTTATTGCAGATTTTTATTACAATGGTATGTGTATGTGTGTGTCAATATATTAAAATCTGGAAGGTCATCTGAATCTTTGCCAGTTTTGATTATTTGAATGCCAGTGTTGAGATTGGGAACAGAGGAAGGATACTTCAGAGGTGAGAAGATTTAAAATATTGAAGTTACATAAAAGCAGTTTATATTTTTTCATTCCATACTGGCTGGAAGTTCAAGCTGTATACAGTCAGTCCTCAACTTTCACAGAGATAACATTCCTAGAAAATGGTTCAAAAGTAGAAACAAAGCAAATGTTGATGTATTGAACCTATGGGAAAGAGGGGATTAGATTACCATGACCACCAAAAACGTTTGCTAGAGCTTGCTGAAAAAACACTTTTCTGAATATAATGCTTTATAACAAAACATTAATTCTGATAACATGCACTTTTCTTAACACAGTAACCATGAAATAACCTACAAAATGCCGAGGAGAGGCAAGGCAATGCAGCATGGGATTAGAAGGGCCATGGGCAGGATGTCAGAAGAATCCTGAGGTAAGAAAGGGAAAGGGGCAACCTGTCATCTCTAATCTCCTTTTCAGTGTGGTTGAACTGACCCCCTAACTCTCATGAAAACCTGGAACTCTTAGATGGGGTGTGGTTCTCCAGGGGCTTGATAACGTGCAGTGGCTGCCTGCTCCAAGGATGCTCAGGAGCTTGGGCTCTGCAGGTGGGAGGCAGGACACTCACTCTGCCACTTGTGCTGGCAGCAGGGCTGGGGTCACCACCATCTCATTTCCCCACAAACTCAGCTGCTTTTCCACTTTTTCAATTCCTTTACCAGAAGTTGAGATTCATAAGCATTTCTATGAATGTTTTCCTCCTTTTCGTGGATATAACCTTGTTCAAATTGGCCTCTCATTTTTTTCTCTACTGCAGCTAGCTGTGAATGGGCACAGTTGCCACTGTGAAAGTCAAAATGAGCTTACTAATAAAATCACTGGAATGCTTGAAGTCCTGAAGTTAAACTCTAGAATGTTGAGGATTGATTATATTTAGTTGAGATCACAGTGTGTTAGAGAGAGAAAGAGAACAATAATTGGGACAAGATTCCTCCTGGGTTGTGAGATAGGGAGCAAAAGGGTAGAGCATATGCATGTTCTTCCTGGGGGTCAGCCATGTTGGTAAGCTGAGTTTCACAGGAAAGCTGCTGCCATGAGTGAGGAAGGAGCTAAAAGGAAGCCATGCTCCCTAAGGAAGAACCCAAGGAAGAAAGGGGGAGAGACTTTGGGGGGTTCACTTGTTAGCTCTGATGGCAGCTCAGCCTGCCTAGCTTTCTGGCACCACCAGTTGCTTATAGTGGCAAGAGAAAAAATATCATGCCTTAGGCCAGATTACAGTCTTTCCCATCCAGTTATGCCTGTAATCTTACCTGGCCTTACTATCTACCCTCTGCCATCATGCCCCACTTGCCCAGATGGCTCTGGAGGAGACAGTGAGGCTGGTGATTTTGCACAGCCCTCCCTCACTTAAAACCAACCCACTTGCAAGTTCTGGCATCATTTTTCTGATGTCATGGCCCTCTTTGATAAGGAAGGACAACCCCCTCACCCTTCCTCACCCATACCCACTCCCCTACATCCCTGCTTCCCCCACCCCCAACACCCCTTGCCATTACCAGCATCCAGCCTCTACCTGCTAACTCTTTTAAATGCTTTGGCTAACTGCAGTCCCTCTCAAAAATACTAATGCCACCGGTCATACTTTTTTTGTTCCTCAAGGAAACCTCAATTGAGTACTGGGCATAGCTTACTGCCTTTCCACCCTGATCATCTTCCATTTACAAAAATTCATGAGGAAATGAAGCAGTTAGGTGGGGCTGGGAGTAGAGGTAGAGAAGAAATTAAAAGGCAAGCTTCTTAGGACTCTGTTGTGTATTCACTTTAAGGAGCACGTTCCTATAGCACAGCAAGTAGAGTACTACTGTTTTCCAGACTGTTACTGAGCCCAGATGCACATTTTATTATGCAATTTTCACTCCTGTAGGACTTGTGACATTGTACCCATGAAGAGCCAGCTCTCTTTCAGGTCCTTGTTAACTTTGTTTTCTCTTTGCTTCTCTCCTCACTTGAATTCTACTCATTTGATCAGTCTGATTTTTAATCTTGGTTGGTGATTTGAACTTGATCAGTGAATGTTCCTCACCACTGCTACTGTCAAGTACTTCTTATCCATTGGTTAGGCTGTCCCCTTTGTTATTAAAATATTGTGTGCTATAGAGTGAAATACATTTTACAAAGTCATTATTTTGAAGAGCAACAATGAATGTTATAATGCTGGAACATTGTCACTGTCTATACATTTTGAGTAAAATAATCTGTTAAGTAGTCTTTTCTGAGTTTCATGAAAATCAGATGGATAGAACTAAATCTGTATCTCCATAGACTATGGCTAATGACTTTAAAAATCTATCTCGTAGTGATTTAAATCCCCCCCCCATTTTTTTGATGCTATTTATTTTTTTATATCAAAATTATTTCCTGATATATTCTACCTCCACAACTGAACATTACCCATGCCACAAAGAAAAACAGTAAAGCAAAACTGACCAAGAAAATAAGGCTGATAGTGTATACTACATTCTATACCCACTGTCCTTCACCCCTCTACCAAGGGAAAGGTATATCCTTATATCCTAAGATTTTTCATCTGCCTCCTTGTGCTAGGAGGGTTAACCAACCTATTTTTCTGCCTCTGGAGCCTGCAATGAAGGTAATTTCTTAACAGGAAATTCGGTTCAGGTCACTTTTTTTTAGTTTAATTTGTTTTTATCTGACTGGCGAAGGCTCTGAAAACATTTTTACAGAGGATGAGAATCAAATAATAAGAGGATATTTACAGGGTGATAGAATCAGTCTTCAGAGTTTCAAATCCAAAGTCCTTTGTCCATTCCCTTCATGCCAAAAAATCCTATCTCGTTGTCTCTTTGGCACACGTGTCCTTCAGCAATCCAGAAACATTTGGTAGTTTCAATCTGTTTCTTTAACCTGGGCAACTGTATGGTAGAAAAAGTAATTACTGGGCAGTATTGGATTGCTACAAGTGGTCACAATACATTATTTCTGTGTAATACCCTCTTAAAAGAATAAACTCATTGAAAACCTAAAGACAATCTGACAGTGCCTCAGATCCATGTGATTGCCTTGTCTGATGCTTTAAGGAATACATTGTAGCTGAAAAGATAGCTCCATAGTCCCGGTTGCTCTAGATGCTTGATTGGGAAAATTCCCTACGTTTAGGCAGAGATTTGGCTCTAGTTCTTAATTTAAATTTATATCCATCTCTTGGTAACTGAGGCAAAAAAAAAATCCTGAAAATGTTTAGGTAATTAAGTAGCAGATTATATCACAGTGTCTGTTGACAGATTCGTGTAACACACTTTTACAATGAGTTCATTTCAAACTTGGGTCATTGTGATGATACCTCAAACACAAGTAGCTCTCTTCTCAGATAGCAAGCTTTGGTTTTAGATGCAGCCCTCGGGCACAAGTTGGGCTCTCCACCTAACTTATATCTGTATTGATTTCTACTTAACCCTTGGCTTCTTTGTGGTCAAAATTCATTTTATTGGGAATGTTTGACTAACGCACATTAATTATATTACAGCGTCTGTGGGTAGATAGGCACCAACCAGTAAGGGAAGTTGGGGAAAGAGCCAACAATGGATTTTCTTGGGATTTTCCCAAGATTGGATCTCCTGCTCCAAAGTGCTTGTAGATCCCATTATCGGCTTCAATATCTACCTTTTCTGTCCAGGTCAGCCCTACTTTTACTTCTCAAAGGCATACTGAATGTCATTCTTGCTGTCTTCTTTCAAAGTGAGACCGTCAGAATCCCTGCCCCTGCTTCTGAGATAGTTTCTTTTTGTGAATTATTTGGGGTTCTGATCCAATCTTTCAAATAGTTGCTTGGAGATTCATTGAGATTGTTTGATTCTATCAAAGTTGTTCTTGTTTAATGAAGGTAATTACTTTTAAGTGGGCAGTATACTCAGTGGTTTCCCACTCATATACTGAAGAGGTTGAGGAAGAAAAGAACTTTCCTTGGAATTTCCTTCAGTCCTCGAGTAGACTGGGATAAGTGGTGGCACCATCCCAAGTCTTATGCTCTTAGAGGCTTGTAAAGCCAATGGTCCTCCTAAGGATCTCCCTTTTCTGCCACAATTCAGGCCTACTTTCTGTTTCCCCTTTCACTGCCTGCTTCTCTAACCTGCCTGTTTTTTTCTGATTCATCTATGGATACTTGCATTCCTTCTACATTATCAGACCCTCAGAATTTTCTAAGATACTTTGGTAGCTCTTCATTTTATGCACGTTCCTCATCTGGTGACCTTATCTCCCACTCAAAACCTTTGCTTGATTCAGGGAGGTACAGAAGCCTTCTTCACACTTAGCTCTGATTGATTTACTCAAGAAGTGTTCTTACCTAAGAAAAGCAATGATTTTTATGTAGAATGGGATCATTCTCACATATGTAGAGATAAGCTATGTAAATCTAAGTTATTTGTTGGCATTATTTTATTGGTTTTGGTTTTGTTACTGGCAGAAATGAATTCATTTGATGGGGGAATAATGCAATATAGTACGACCTGTATGCAATATGAAGTGTCTCACTTATTCATATTTGGTTACCAAATCAAGTGGACACAAGGATATATTGTGTAACTTTCTGTAAGGTGAGAAGCCTTTAATGAGAATATTAGCCTTGTTCTATGACAGCAGTATTATAAGGAGGCTCTTTGTTTGTTTGTTTTTTGCCTTTTTTTTGGAGGGAAATTGGGGTTAAGTGACTTGCCCAAGGTCACACGGGTAGTTTTTGTGTTAAGTGTCTGAGGCCGGATTTGAACTCAGGTCCTCCTGACTCCAGGGCCAGTGCTCTACTCACTGCACCACCTAGCCGCCCAGGAGGCTCTTCTTTATTTACTATTCAGAGATCATGTTTCACCAAGCTCTATTACTAGAATTATCTGAGGGTTGCTATCCTATCACAACTAGTGATAAGGAAACTAAGACCTAGGAAGAATGGGATGCTTCATTTTGTCAGTGACAGCTTAATTGGGACAACCTAGAAAATCTGATCATCCCAATAATGACTAATGTTCCAGGCTTAAGCCAGGTGAAATGCTCTATATGAAAAAAAAACCATAAAAAATAAGAGTGCCATTGTGCAGAGCTGGCCCAAGTGACTCATGTTTTAACCTTTTAACCTTTGGGTACATGTACAACCAGTCTGTGGAGAATGGCAGTCTGGACTTAGATGTGGGGAAAAGCTGAGGTGGTATAAAAAAACCAAACAAACCCTGTTTCCTCATCATATGTGTAGCAAGCAACATTTCCTTGCTCTTACATGAAAGTAATTTATTCTTATCTATAAAAGCTGTGTGTGGTTTGAAATTATTGCTAATTGCATTCCACCTGCTTGCTGACTAGGTTTGCTAATAAAATACTTTTGCCTTTTTTCCTGAGTTTACCTCATTGATCAAGGTGAGGTCTAAACCAAGATTTCCTTTTAACAATTTTGGTGACTACCGTGACCTTTTATTTGCATGATTGTCACTGGGTAAGTCTACTGTTTGATTCAGCAGCTGGCACTTGGACCTTTGTTCACTTGCAGATTGGAGTATTCCTGGTGATCAGTCATCCCTAAAGTGATTAGAAAATTAAACTCCTCAAACTCAGGAAGGATAAAGCAAAACTGGTCCCAAGTCTCAAATTTAATCCTCTCATTGTGCATGAAGATATAGAAGTAGGTGCTACATGTAGGGAAAGGCAATGGTGCATAATTGGTCTTGACCTGACATTAGGTTGCCAAGGGACAGAACAGTCAAGGTGTACTGATACCATTTTGGGATTAGGACAGAGGAAGCTTCCTATTGACTTCCCATTAAGTAAACTATTAAAAGCTTGGGACAAGGAAAAACTTCCAGTTCAAGTGGGAATATCCAAAACAAGAGTGGTAAAGCTCAGTTTAAATTAGATTTCGTACTTAAATAATTATAAGAAATAAATTTGGCCAGAAATATGGGAACAGTGATGGTCAATTGTGCATGCTAAAAAGCAGACTTGAAGATCTAGAGCTTAGAAAAGTGGGTTATTGGTACTGTTAGGCAGTACTTTCAAACTGAAACTTTCCCTTATTACTGTGTCTATTAGAGGTGCTGGTCCAAACCACCAGATCAATACCATACAATATGGATTTCTCAGAACCAAAGACCGCAGCACCTGTAAGAACAGCTTTTCTAAGAAATTGTCAGAGGAGAGTATATGTCCCCATTGTAATGCCAATCAACAGTAGATTCCTAAAAGAATGCTACTGTGAACAGCTTTTAAGATTCGAATTACACAGTATTAGTGAACACTCTGTTTATTCCATCACAAATCAAGATTCAGTACAATATTCACAGTATC
>CM053599.1:36126183-36147971 GCA_028646575.1 Pseudocheirus occidentalis | reverse complement strand
AGTATTTGTCTACCCATTTAGTCTTTTGTTTCTCTTTCTCCAGACGCAATAAAAATTCTCTTCAAATTGGATTTGAGAACTTAACTATTAATATATAAAGACAAATCTCAGTTAATCCCAAACTTTGCATATTATCTCTTGGGTCTTTTGGTATTAGATTTACTCTTCCATTTTTTTTTCTATTTACTAGCTCAGCTATGCATGAGTAACCAAGTTATTGGAAAGCAAGATTGCTACTGTTGTATCTAGCTAAAAGAACAGCAAAATACACAATTAAAAACAAATGCACCCCCCCAAATATCTAAAGAAACAAATTAAATACATATTATATTTTTTTGGTGTTGGCTAATGTAAAGGTGAGGTTGATTGACTTACTCAATGAAGTCACCCTACCCCAATTAAAGTCAATGAAAAAATAAGTTAATCTCAGTTCTGGTGTTTCAACTAAGTATGAAAAGTCTTTGAAAGCAATTGGATGAACTGAAATGATTACAGATTAGAAGTCTGTTCCAATTGGAAGAAAGAGTTCATCATGCCCTCTAACTTCTTATAAAAGCATTAGGTTAGTTGGAATTTGAGACTTCTAGTGAGTGGTGAACCAGGAAAGAGAGAGGTCCAATAAACTCCAGTAAACCACGTAGGGGGAAGGAGAGATCTTGGTTTTGGCAAGGTTCCCTTACTTTCCTCTCCCCCCTCCCCAACTTTGGTCAAGAAAGGAGCTTGAGAGTTTTGATTCAGAGGATGCTAGACTTCCTTTTTTCCCATTATTGTCTTAGCAGACTTCCCAAATCAGCTCAAGGAAGTGTCTGAATTGGGATTCAAGGACATAGAGTAGACATAACTTTGCAGCTCTCAGAGGAACCCACAAAGGGAAAAAAAAGAACCCAACTACACAATACTTAAGGTGAACATTTTAAGCATGTGACAGGAGCTGTTGGGTTATTCTTTTGTGACCTGTGCGTTCTATACTTGAACTCATCTCCCCCTGGACTATTTGTGTTTGTGT
This sequence comes from Pseudocheirus occidentalis, assembly GCA_028646575.1. NCBI lineage: Eukaryota > Metazoa > Chordata > Mammalia > Diprotodontia > Pseudocheiridae > Pseudocheirus > Pseudocheirus occidentalis. Next base: position 36,146,965 of record CM053599.1, on the reverse strand, counting down.
AAAAGAGTGTGTCACAGAATTATGAAGGGATGTTTGAACTAACCATTCTTACTGAAACTTTTTAGTAAATACTCTTATCTAAAAGTTACTGAAAGGTCTGACTAGAATTTGCTTGATAATCTTCAAGTAAGCAACTATTATGAACTAAGTTTCAGAGTGTTAAAGAATCATCCCAGACCCATCAAGGGTTTGCCTAAACTTAAGGGGAAATGTAGCCTTGTTCTGGAATCCAAGTCTTCTTTGTGAAAGCGGACATTGGAATAGAAATCCTCAGCTTAATAAGGGCTACCCAAGAAAATGATGAGGAAAAGAAATGCAAGTGAGCTGCATGGGCTGAGACTTTTGTTCTGCTCTCGTATTTTTACGTGCCGTGAATCAAAGATATTAGGGGGACCTGCAAGGGAAAAAACTATGCTATGGAGAAAACAGTCTCACTTTTTCTTTTAAATTTGACAAGTGACCATTAGCATACTCCTGTTTTTCTTTAATTCCATTTATTCCACTGGTTTAATAAAACTCAGCACTTTTCTGGGTGGCCCATGCTGTTTTATTATCTCTCTAAATCCAGTGATCTGGGGAAATTGTCTGGGCAAAGAAGTTGGGCAATCATTTTTAATTAAGAGCGATGGAGAGTATGGTCATATTAAAGAGTAGAGCTTGTAATTTGCTTTTTTAAGGAAACTGGGAGAGGGGAAAAAAGGGGTAAGTATAAGATGGTAAGAAGACTTCTTGGTTGTTGGATGAATGTGGCAATGGTAATGAAGCCTGGGTTTTTACCGGGTGGCATTTTGAGTTCCACATTCCACTCACCTCTCTAGAATAGTGGATAACTTATTGAGGCTTATGGAGACAATGAGCACAAGATAAGGTCATTCTTGTTGCTAAAAATGGGAAGCTAGGTCCCAGGATTCTTCTGATCCCCATTTTGACTGATAGGACTAGATATTCTCTATCTGCTCTTCTACATTATATCTCCCTCTCTCCCTCCTGTCTTTTGCTCATGGATTGATAATCAAATCAACATTACCATAACTATTTTAAAGATCATAACAATCTCTTATTCTCTGGCTCCATTCAGAATCCCCATGAGTTTGAGTTGAAGCTCTGATCTTTAGCCACCATATTCTAATCTCTTAGAACCATTCATGTGCCTCTTCTACTCTTCCATTGTTCTTTCTGACATCCCTATCCTGCGGACCAATTGTTTCGTAATAGACCTAATTCTTCCTCCCAGAGATTACTTTGTTTATATAGTATATCCTAAAAGTCTTAGTGCAGTTTAAAATTTTTAATGGTTTACAACTGTACTAAGACTTTTGGAACCCCCCCATTGTCTGTCTTAACTTTTGCTCTATATGTACATGTTAGTCTCTCTTAACCCCAAAAGAATGTATGCTCTTTGGAGGCAAGTTCTGCCTTCATGTTTTTGCCTTCGTATCCCCACTACCCTGCACAATGCCCAGAAATATAACAAATGCTTTTTGAATGGAAGGGACTTGTGCAGAAGTTTAAACTTTTTTATAATCTTGAGGGAAGTTCATTGGGGAGTCCCTCTTTACCTCCACTTTTTAGAATCTTTATCTTCTTTCAAGCTTCAGGTAAAATGTTACCTCCGGTGGGAAGCCTTTCCCAATCTCTTTAGCTGTTGGCATTTTTTCTCTTCTCAAATTATCATGAATACACTTATTGTTTGTATATATCAAATCTGCCAGTATAGTATGAAGTCTTCAAGGTCAGGAAAATTTTTTCCCCTTTATATTCCCCAGTGGATTTTGAACTTGTTAATGTTGCTGTTCTCTGAGGGAAAGCACAGTCATGAAGAAGACTGATGAAGAAAAAGAACAAAAGACTTCAGAGAGAATCCAGGCTTCTACAATCTAACAGGGGGATGCTAGTTCCAAAATTACTGTTTTTCTGCCCACCTTTACAGAGGGGCATGTGAATGTGGCCTGTTTTCCTTCCCGCAATGCCTTTTCACCTCCAATATCACCAAAGGGACTCTACTAAACTTCCCTAAAAGTTGCAAAACTACCAGAAAGCACTGGGAATTCCCACAAGGCCTTGACTCTATGCTAGGTTGATTCATGAAACCAGCATGGAACTTGGCTTGTCATTTCCTCCCAGTGATTACTGTTTAAAGGAAGAACAATCTGAAATTCTTTGGAAAGAGCTATGTTGAATGGTACATGTTTATATAATCATAGTCGGAGGCTTCTTTTATAACTCTCTGGAAATCTGTCACATTGATGTTCAATATTTATTCAGAACGGTCTGCTCTCTAATATTTCACCCCCAGTGCACTATTTTCTTTAAAGCTCATTCCCCTTCACGAAAAGAAAAGCATCTTTTCTTTACAGATTTGTCGAATGCAGTAATCCATTATTTGGGGGGTAATTGCTGAAGTAATCTCCCTTATTGGTTTCTAACAAAGCCTCCCAGATTGGCATCTCACAAATTGAAAACCAAGTGCAATATCAAAGCTATTAACAAAAGTTGCCTGTCTGGTGTAAGGGCACCAGGTTAACGGCTAGAATTATTTAGCAAATTCTTGTAAAGGAGAAAAAACATCAACCACAAGCCAAAAGCAAGAGGCAAAAAAATTATCTTGACTGTTGTCTTTTTAAAGTAAAGGGGGGCGGCTAGGTGGCACAGTGAATAGAGTACTGGTCCTGGAATCAGGAGGACGTGAGTTCAAATCCTACCTCTGACACTTAACACACACCAAGAAAACCCAAAACACCTAGCTGTGTGACATTGGGCAAGTCACTTAACCCCAACTGCCCTCCAAAAAAAAAAAGCAAAAAAAAATAAAGTGAATGTAACACTTAGATAACTTCCTGGGTTTACTTTCTTTTTCCCCCAGTTAATTTAATGATATGTATTGGGTCAAATTGTCATCCTGTATAATTTGTATGCTACATAGCACCAAAAGGTCATCTATCCCAATTCCATCTCCCACATAATTTCTAACCTTTCATGTAGTTTGCTTAGTGTCTTTTGTTGCTGTTCAGTTATATTTCAGTCATGTCTGAATCATTCAGTCATGTCACATCACTCTGTTTGGAGTGGCTTTGCCATTCCTTTTCCAGTTGATTTGAGAGATGAGGAAAATTAGGCAAATAGGATAATGTGACTTGCTCGGGGTCACACAGCTAGTAAGTGTCTGAGGCTAGATTTGAACTCAGGAAGATGAGTGACAATAAAAATATGAAGATAACACAACCTTAGATTCAAGGACAGTATATTTCAAAGGATTCAGAAGGAAAATCGGTAGGATCTCATGGACTTAAATTCTCTCTGGGAAGTTAGCCTAGGAGAGATGGAAAGCTATTAAGAATGATGGTCTAAAGTGGTGAGAAGGAGGAAAAAGGAGAATTGATTAAAGAGATTGATGTGGATGTGCAAAGATCTTGCCAATCAGTTAAGATGCAGAAAAGATACGGAAGGAAGGAACAGTTAACAGAGGAGGAACACAAATGCGTGACTTGGAACAGTAAAAATTCTGTCAGAAGTGCTAAACTGTAGAATGAGCAAGGCTTTCAATGGAAGCTAGGGCTAACCAAAAGTTATTTTAAGAATAGGAGGATCAAAGAAGGGGGAGGATTATTGCTAGGAGCAGATGGGATGATGCTCACTGATGGCAGAGAGAAGGAGGAAATGCCTACTTCTTGCTTTGTTTCTGTTTTCTTGGCCAGACAGCATCATCTCTTGTCTAGAATGGAAAGAAAAAAATAGAGAGGTGATGCCTGATATGAATATGAAGATTATAAGAGAGCACCTGGCCACCCTGCATGGGTTCAGATCATCTGTCCCAGATGATCTGGCCCAGCATCTTTGGATGCTGCAAGAACTCGTGAGTATGATCACTGAGCTGTTCTCAGTGACTTCTCAAAAACTGTAGAGACTAGATGAGGTTTTATAGGACTGGAAAAGGCAAATGTCCTGATGATAGAGAAAAAGAAAAGAAAATCTTCAAACTTTAGACCAAGTAAACCTGACTTTGATTCTAGGCAAAAATTCTAGAACAGATTTTTAAAGATGTTAGTGAAGATTTAGGAAAGAAAGAGGTGACCACCAAGAGCCAGGATGGCTTCATTAATAACAAGTTAGCCCACCTAAAGCTTCTTTTCTTTTTTATGGGGTTAATACATAGATTGATCTGGTAAGTGCAATAAATGTCATTTGCATTAATTGTAATAAATCATTGGACAGAATCAGTCATATTATTCTTTGATAGAAGATAGAGAAGTATGGTCTAGACATCAGTCACTTGGAGGGCAGAACAGATTGTGATAGTCATATCTGTTTTCTTTGCTGTTATGTACAGATGACTGATTGAGGCACTCAGCCCCCCTCAAAGGAAATGGGGCATGCAGAAATACTAAGTATATGGTTTAATGCCCTGCATCACTAAATAGATGTCACTGTGAAAAAAGAATGCTTTGAATGTTTAGAGTGGGGGCTCCAGGGCACCTTTAAGTGAGGGGCTTCTGTCTTGTCCCCTCAGGTAATAAAGATATCTGCTGAGTGCCTACTATGTGGTCACTCTGCAGTAGGTATTGGACACCATAGGGAAGTATGAGGTAAGGTCCAGGCATTCCAGAAACTTGAGCCTCATTGGCTACAAAGTTGGTAATTCAGTGAACCTCCTCTTCCTCCCTCCCTCTCTCTCTTTCTCTCTCTCTCTCTCTCTCTCTCCCTATTCCTCTCCCCCTACCTCTCCCTCTCTCTGCTTTTTGGAGGGGGCACGGCAGGGCAGTTGGGGTTAAGTGACTTGCTGAAGGTCACATGGCTAGTAAGTGCTAAGTGTCTAAGGTTGAATTTGACTGATTTGTTCTGACTTCAGGACCAGTGCTCTACTCACTGCACCACCTAACTGCCCCTGAACATCCTCTCTTGTAAGTAAGAGGAAATGAGTGAAAAATGATTGCAGGAAGCAAAGCCATGTAGAGCATCCTCCTAATGAAAAAGTTTGTAGGTTAAATTAAGTGGTACAGGGGACACCAGGAATATTTTTGGAAGCCCATTTGAAGATGAATGAAAAACCTCAATAGACCCCTCCAGGGCAGCAGGGTTGGGGGTTGGACTTTGATGTTATGTACAATAATGATGTCATCTTTGCCCACTTTTTAAGTCTTACTGGTAATCCTATCTTTTAAGGTTAAAGAATCTTTCCATGGGTGAGTTGTGTTGCTCTCTGGGTAGAATGAGAGTGACCCAACTGATATCCCCATTAATTTTCTATTTTTCACTCCTATATCTGAAGATGGTATACAGTTGCCATCTTATGGTATTTGAATTTCATTATACCAGTGTAAGCTAGGTATAATGGTATTAACCCAATTTAGTATAAGGGGAAACTGAGAATCAGAAAAGTTATCCTTTACACTATCCAATAAATATACCTACATTAAAAATAATTTGGAAGTATTTATTATGAAGTTACAATTGTTCAAATTGGTATGAGAAAGCAAAAATAAGGTAGCTAGAATATCAGCAGTAAACTACTGTGTAACAATTAACTAGAGACCAAACCATGAGTGAATTTATCTCTCCATTCTCAAAAGCTGGTTTCATCTACTATATCATTCACATAGAACAATAGTTTTCTTGGCCAGAATGACTGAAGGAAAGTTATACTAAATAAGTGTATCACCAGGTGTGCCTCTTAGAGATGCTATGAGAGCTTTGTAATGAGCAGCCCTTTCAAGTTTCCAGGGCATCAATTGGAAAGAAATAAAACCCTCTCAGGGAAAAAAAAACAAAAACCCAACAACAAAGTTCCTTGTATCACATAGCTATATCCATCTGCCCAAAGTGTTCATACAGCCTGGTCATATAATAGCCACATTCAAAGTATTTGGAACAAAGACTAGAATCTTTTTTTTCCAATATGACCTATTATTTCACTTAACCAAGGCTGAGAAGAATGTCAAATTGTTAGCAGGCATTCAAACTGTCAGCTCTTCTTTATAGCTGTCGTGAACAGGCAAAGGTGCCATGCAGGCTTCTCTATTGTGATTTTTAGCAATGAAGAATTAAACTGTTAAATAGTCTTGGCTCTACTAGTTAAAATTTTTCATCCCCAAATTCATACTCTCTTGTGATACCTTCTGTGTTTCTAGTGGCATCATCTCATCCACAATGAAACTTCCTTCCATTTGATTTCTTCCAAAGAGAATGTGATATATATCCACACACATATATTTATATAGTATGTACATACACACATGCACATACATACACACACACACATATATATATTATAATATATATTATATAGTATACATATATAGCACATGCGCATGTGAGGGTACTTGGAGTAAGAAAGAGTTAGATATGAATCCTACCACTGAAAATGACTAGTTATATGATTATAGGCTGCTTTTCTGTACCTTAGTTTTATTACCTTTAAAATAGGGGGAATAATAGCTGGAGCACCTTCCTCCCCCTAAAAAAGTTTAGTTCTAGAGCCTTATTGTGGTTTGAGGGTGATTCTGGGTTCTTCATGTTTATTCTAGTATAGCACGGTCCCAGCACTGACACTGGATTTCTTCAAATGATCTGTTTGAACCACCTGTCTTTCTCCTATTCTGACAAGTTCTATCAATTCTGGAAATAGATGGAGTCTGACTGCCAAGGACAAATCCTCAAGGAGACGTTCTATCCAGGATCTATTCTTATCAATAGGAAGGGAATAGGGAGGAAGTTCTGCAGGGACAGAACTTGTGTGGATCTTGGGGAGAACTGACCGCTTTATCTTAGAGTTTATGATCTAGAAGGAGAGGAAAGCTAGCATTAAATTGGCTTGTACTTTGGATTTTGGGAGAGTATATTTCACAGGATTCAGCAGAAAAATAGGTAAGTTCTCATGGACTTCATTTCTACTTGGGATGTTAGCCTAGGAGAGATAGTAAACACTTCCCAATGATGTTCTAAAGAAAAGAAAATGAGAAATTCCTATAAAAAGGAAAAAGAGAGCTGTCCAAAGAGACCAATGTGGATGTACAAGGATCTTATGAATCTACACTCACACACACACACACACACACACACACACACACACACACACAGAGAGAGCCAACAACTTGATCATTTGTTGATGGATTCTTTGATCATGGAAGTTCATGGAAACAAAAATTAAAAACCCTCAGTCCTATGCTGCCCTCTTCTGCTTCTACAGAGGCAGTGACAGAGAGGCAGAAAAGGGGGCAAAGAGTACTAAGGGTCCCAGAGTTCTTAGACTGTCTATACATTTAACTTGACTATTTGTACTCTAAATGTGTGATTCTTGTTGGATAATCATACTGAGCAGACATTCTGCTGTTGGAAAAATCATATCAATCTTGATATTCTCATTATAAATGAAACTAGAAGAAAGAAAGAAGTTGTAGCTAAGTAGAAGGATAGCTCAAAGATTCTTCTTGAGAGAATTAACTGGACTGGTTTTCTTATGTATCCAAAGACAACTAGAAACATCATTTCATGGGCTATTTGATTATGTTGTGTTATAGTGTTCATAAATATTTACAAAAAGACCACCACAAAACAATTGCAGCTTATGCAGCAGCATCTACTCTAGAGGATGAAGAGTTATAGAAATTCTATAAGAATGTATTAAATCTCTCCAAATGAAATCAACATGTGCCCTGATATTTGGTAATTTTAATGTACAGGTGAGAATAAGTAAAGATGGCTAGAAAATATGGGCTAGGAATATAGATGAGAGAAGTTAAATATTTATTAACAACATAGAAGACACATATTATGAATACTTTCTTTGAGGAAGGTAGGTGGCAGCAAAGACAGTGAGGTGTCATAGTGGATAGAGCGCTAAACCAGAAGTCAGGGAACCCAGAGATCAGATATGGCCTCAGATATTTATTGGCTATGTAACCCTGGACAAGTCACTTAACCTCTGTCTTCCTCAATTTTTTCATCTGTAATATGGGGATAATAATAGCATATTCTTTCCAAGGTTGTTGTGAAGTTAAAAAGAGAGATATTTGTAAAGTGCTTTGCAAACCTAAAAGTGCTATATAAATGCTATCTAACTAGTAGAAGAGAATTAGATAGGCATTGGACATAAGGATTAGCATCACAAATTAACAAGACCAAATAATATCACAAAATCAAACTAATTATATTTATTAGACAGTAAAAGACTTCTTACTGATGTGAGATTATTCCTGAAGTAGCTATCTGAAGATAGATAATTGACTTCTTATGGTAAAGATCAAAACTAGTATAAAACTAGAAGAAACAAAATACAAAAAATGTGAGATGCAAATAAAACAATTGGATTCTGACTTATTCAAGCAAAGTCACTGATGAAAATTGGTAGAGATAGAAGAAATGACAGAAGCACAAAGTATAATAATTTATACTGACGTTTCATCAGTATGAATTAATTGTCATAAGAGGGAGGCAAGATGAGCCTAAAAAGCATCTTAGCCATAAATAAATACATATTTACCCATTGGAGAGAGACTCTGGCCAAACGGAACACTGATTCAGAATATAAACTTGTTAATGAAATCTTGTGGAGAAGGATGATTCATATTATTATCAGCAGCATTGCCTCATAAAGTAGAGAGGAGCATTAGAGGCTCAATCCAATTTCAAGAAAGGTTAGTGTGAAACCCAAATAAATGAAGTCATCCCAAAAACATTTAGGGATAAAAAAAAATTAGAACAAATAAAACACAAAAAAAGGGGAAATATCTCAAAGATTTTCATAATGAACTGTTTCCCAACAAAAATCAGTAGAATCCCTATCCTTAGAAACTAGCATTACAGTCTTATATGGATTTAGAGAGGATGTAGAAATGTCACAAAAAAGAATGGAGAAAAGCAGCCAGATTAAATCAATTGTATGTATAGGGGATCCATGCTAGAGCTGACATAGTTAAATAAAGGCACTGAGGGATAGAGTTATAAGGTATCTGGAAGAGAGAAAGATACCAAAAGAATGGGGGGAAAATCTAATACTTTGTGACAACAATCAATCCACAATCATTTTTTATTAAAATCCTACTATGTGCCAGACATTGTACTCGATTCTAGGGATGCAAAGTTAAAAAAAAAGACAAAAACAAAAAGAAACCCACCAAAACCCTCATTTCCTGCCTTCTGCGAATTTACATTCTAGCTGTGGGTGATAAGTATTTTATAACATATGAAAAATAAATACTAGGTAATTTGGAAAGGAAGCAAGGAAATAGGAAGCACTAGCAAGGTAAAAATGACATTAAATTTTAGATAATCTACATAAGTTTTGATTGTATCCTTGATGAAGGTATTAAAAGGGAACAGGTAAACTTTTGCAAAGTGTTCCACTGTACAGTGACAAATCTTTACCATTTTGCGATTAATTAAAAAATATAGAAAATATAAGATCCACTGCACTTGCTATTTTTATTATTATAAGTAATTTGAAACAAAAAGAGCAAACTTTGCCTTAAAAGTCCTCTCTTTTAACAAGGTATTTCCTATTCATACATCAGAATGTTCAGTAATATTTAAAAGACGTGATTTGAAACATGTTTTGTTCAAACCACCCTCTGACAATGGGCATAAAAGGCAAGGCCTAGAACAGAAATACTCAAGCCCACTAAAAGTGTTCACTCTTGGGATGGAGGGGACCCAGTGAGCAGTCTAAGTTGGAGAAGGATTCACCATGGATAGTGAGGTCTTCCATATGGTCTTATTTGTGGATTACATTGTTATGGTTTCATCAAGCTTCAGAATGCCATATACCTTCTAGAAAAGATATTTAAGTACTTGGCCTGTGCATCTATACAGGAAAACCAAATAGATGAAAAAACACCTTTTGCTTAGAATTTAACATACATTTAGCAGGACAATCTTGAAAATTTGGACAGGACCATATATACACACCTTTTTCCATGTTTATTTTATTTTTCATTTATGGAATAAAACAAGCATTTCTATAATATAGTATAACAAAAAAGATGATTGCACATGAAACTGAAGATCTGTTATGTACAACTTGCTTTTAAAGATATGCTGAAGTTATCATGTAAATTTCTTTTTTCCTTTTTTTCTTCCCTCCCTTCATTGAAGGAGACATCCACGCTTAGCAGGTCCCAGATCTATATGATTATTTTAGCACCTACCACAGAATGTTGTTGTGAAGCTAAAACTAAACAATGTATATAAAACACTTTGCAAAATGTAATGTGCCATATAAAATTTGATGATGATGACAATGGTGATTATGATGATGAGAGGCTGTGTAGTTTATGGATGGAGCCAGCCTTGGAGTCAAGATGATCTAGGTCCAAGCCTTGACTTTGACACACTGTTTGTGTTTGACCCTGAACAAGTTGCTTATTCTCTTAGCTCTTCTGGTAGCTCTCAGAGAATACAAGCTGCAAAATAGCTGCTAATCTGCACTGTTGGGGGAAGTGCCCTGGATGGATGTCGTTATAGGTCTAGAAAGAAAAAAGATTATTGTTCTGGGTAGTCTATCTCAAATGGAATGGTTCTGGGGGTCACCACTTTCATGATCTCTGCTGAGAAGATTGCATGAAAATTAATAGACTCCAAAAGGGAAGAACTCTTCTGTGTGTCTAGTTTTCTTGGTCTATAAATTTCTAGAGGGGGAGAGACTCATTATGAGTGTGTTCTGTGCAGCACTTAGGAGATTTGGGCGCTTCATAAATATCCCATAGGATAGGGGAAATGATGCACATTTGAGGCTAAGAGATTGTGACAGATAAATGGAATGTAGAAGGTGAAGATGTCTTTCCAGCAGTCAAATCAACACACACTGGAATAAAATATTTAACTGCGAGCTTTAGCATTTGGACAGGTTTTAGTGAAGGAGAGACAGGTTCCAGAACCAAATCAAAGGATTGGAATTGGGCAAGATGATTACTGTCCCTGAATTTTGCTGCCATAAGCAATTGTGCCAATTCCAGCTAATCCTGTGCCTCTCTTGATGATTTCTGAACTGGTGCTGGTATTTTGTCCAGATTGTATCATTCGCATGATAAATTCTTTAAATCAAAGCTGTGACAGCCAGGGTGGCTAACCATAAACAATTTAGAAGTATGGCCTTGAAGGCCAGCCTGGGCATTTATGTTCAAATTATATTTTTATCCAGTTCTTTCATCTTTTTATGTGTGGGTTTGTTTATTTCAATAGTCTTTCTCTTCTATCTGCTAGGCTAAGTAAATAATTTCGCTCCAGAGGTCATGCTTGAGCTTCCTGATTGGTATGATAGGTCTTTATTGGTTCTCAAATGCTCTTTTTTGATTGTGAGACAAAGAGCTGAAATTATTTGCTGGCACCAATACTGAGGTGCCTGAGTCAGGGCTGTTCAGCGCTCTGTATGAAATCTTGGTTGGTATTAGTTCTATTAGATCTTGGGCTGCTGCTCTGCATAATGAGGTTGTTTTTCTTTCAGCTCAGAATTCAATTAAATTCATTTTAATTAAAATAATGTTTTTATTTCAGTGCATTAGATGACAGTTCCATACTACCAAGATAATTTAGAAGTATCTCATAGGAACAGAGGAATAATCAATGAAGATTGTATCACAGAAATGTCAATTTAGAGCAGGAGGGGACCTTGGATTATCAACTTCCTCATTTTATGGATGTGGAACCTGAGGCCCAGAAAGATTTTAGTGACTTTCTGAAGGACAGAAACAGATAATCTCAGAATTCTATATTTCAAAGAGACTTCAATAGTTATCTAGTCTAACCCATACCTGAAAATGAATGTCTTCTATCTTACGTAGTACATGTTCATTTAGTTGTTGCTAGAAGATTCCTAATGAGGAGGAAGCCCGTTCTAGTCTTAAGAAGTCCCAGGAAATCTAACCTGCTTCAGTTGCATTCTAGAGTTTACCCTTGGACTGAGACAACTCTGGAAGCCAGAGAACTGGTCTCCATTTTTCTTACTCACTTTTCTACTTTGGCTAATGCTTGACATTAATATCATATATGTCTTCTGTTAAAGCTATATTTGTCTCCAGACCTAATAAGAAGGCATATTTTATGGGGAAAGGAGGAACCACAAAAGTAGTCATAGGAGAAACAAGCTTCTGGTCTTCATTTTCATTGCATTCCTTTTCATTACCCTACCATATAGGAAGGAATTGATATCTAGATGGCCTGTTCTGAGATGCTCTGTCTGGAGCTACTTTTAATAGTTTTATGTCATCTTGCCTCAAACACGTACAAGTTGTATGACCTTGGACAAGTCACTTAACATCTCTCTGCCTAAGTTTCTTCATATCTAAAAGAAGGCATTGGACATGATATACTCTAATGTCATTTCCAGCTTTATGTCTTATATTCTGTGGTCATAGGGATTCACCCAGGGGCATACTGGTCCTCCAAATGAGGGGCACATAGTCCTGAATTATTTCACCTTATCTTTTGTCAAGAGAAGTAACTCCCTTCTACTTTGTAACTCAGTCTTCCTTATGGTGTAACAATTTGATGCTTGTCAAATTCTTTAAGAATGATTCACTCTCATGGTCTATATAGGTCAGTTTTGAATTATAGAATGTTGTGACATGTAGACAACAAACAGTATCAAGTGTGAACATAAAGGTTAGCCAGGGAGAGAAGAAAAGGAGCCGGAAATTCCCAGGAGTCTTTTCCTCTGTTAGCCTCAGGCATTTCCCAGAATAAAGGTTTGTATTTCTAGGGGAAAAAAAACCCTTTACTTCTCAAGAGTGGGGGAGAAGCATAGAAATGTTTGTTTCTACAACCCCAAAGAATAATGGGAATTTTACCATCTTGATAAGCTCTGTATTAGTTTCTAGACAGGTTGCTCCTTCAAATGGCATTATGACATCATCTCACCTGTACATTCTAGCAAGTTATTCTAGTTTAGTAATAATAGCTAAAATGCGAATTGTGTTTTAAGATTTACAAAGCACTTTGCATATATTATTTCACCTAATCCTCACAACAACCCTGTGGGACCGGTCCTGTCATTACTCTCATTACTCATGAGAAAAGAGAAGCTGAGTTAAATGCCTTGCCAAGGGTCTCACAGTTGGAGTCTGAGGCAGGACTCGAACTCAGGTCTTCCTGTCTCCAATTCCAGTGCATTCTCTACTGTTACCTTGCTGCCTCACCCGTCTACTCTAATATATACATAAGCCTAATCATGCTACTCTCTTATTCACCAACTTTCAGTAGCCTCCACTACCTATAGCATGAAATATAAAGTCCTTATCCTAGCATTCTATATTCTCTATGTCCTGGATCTCAACTGTCTTATTTCATGCTGCTCCTTTTCATAAACTCTATATTTCTGTCAAACTAGACTCCTAATCTGTAGGTTTCTCGAGGGCAAGGATTGTTTATTTCTGTCTTTTTGCCCCTAGCATCACTACAGTGCCTTGCATTTATACAACAGGAGCTTAATAAATACTTAAACACATATAATTTTAGGCAGCCTAAGTCTGTTCAAAGGGAGGCAATATGGTATAGTGGATAGAGAGCTGATTATGGAATCAGGAAGTTGTGCCTCTGATTCATAACTGGCTGTGTGAACTTGGACAAGTCACTTAATGTGTCAGTTCCCCAGGCAACTGTTTGAGACTAGTAATTCTCTATACACAGTTAATCTGCATTGAGAGTCTCCGTAATGAGAGGTTTCCATAGATTCAGACCAGTCTGACTTGATACTGATCAAGTCATCCACACAGGAGTAACAAATACTTGTTTACAGGCAAGATTAATTACTTACTGGTGTTTGTTTGTGCTATTATTTATGTATATTGTGTTCCTTCTTTTTAGATTTTAAATTTAAGGAAGTTAAGAACCCTGCCTTCTCATTCTTTCTTAACTTTTCACCACTTGGTACAAAGCTCTGACTACTGTGGGTACTTAGTCAATAGGGTTGAGTGAGTGAAAAAGAAAACTCATGCATTCCACAAATATCTTTTGAAATGTATCCTATGCAGTGCACTGCTTTAGGTACTGTGTGATGTGCCCTTGAAGAGCTTACAGTCTGATAAGGCATGTAATAAAATGCAATTTCCTGCAAGTGTAAGGTATTAAGTGATGGATTTCCTTACTGCAAGTATTCAGTCTCACTCTTGTGGGTATCCACCACCACCATCACCAATGCCTATCATAACCCTTCCATTATGTAGTTAGTGGACTTCATAAATGTCTCTGGATAAAAAACAATTACATCACATTGATTCTAACTTTATTGTGATGAGCCTTTGATTTCTTAGCTAAGCTGTTACTCAGAAGATAGACACACATTTCATTACAAAGCCTATACTCAGAAGGTCATAGAACTAGAGCTAAAAGACACCATAGAGATTATCTAGTCCTGTTCCTTCCTTAAGTACATTTTTTCAATAAATATTTATTTTTCTCTGCTACTCCCTTCCTGGAAAATAAATAAAACCAGGGCCCTTGTAACAAATATGGATAATCAGTTTGAAAAAAAGTTCTTCATCAGTCTGATCAAAAATGTTTGTCTCATCCTATGTCTTGAGTCTGTTACCTCTGTCAGGAGGTGCATAGCATGCGTCATTAGTATTTGAGAAAGTCAACCTTCCCTCCAGTAATTCTTCAGAGGAGTGACTTACTTCAGACAGGTAGTTAGCAGGAGGAGTAACATTAGAACTCAGATCCTCTAATTAACAGAGCCAAAGCTCATTCCACTGTGTCAAAGCATTCTCTGTTTTATAATCCCTCCCAGAGCTTGGACTCCTCTAGAGAGTAATTTTAGAGACCTCAGGATCCTTGCCATACAACAATGAAACGTGGGATTTCATTGAAAATGACAGTCAAAAAATAGTTAAAATTAGCTGTTAGGTTTTACATTCCTATGTATTCTTCACAACTTCTGGAGGTAAGAGCAGCAGGTATTATTATGCCCAGTTTCAAGATGAGGAAACTGGGGCTCAGGGAAATTGTTTTTTTCCCAAGGCCATATAGATCAAGTATCAAAGGCTGGGGTAGAATCCAACTTTCACCCAATTCTTCACTCTGTGCTCTTTCTAAGGCATCTCATTGCCTCTTAAGCATCTAGATAATGTTAGTGGATAGAGTGTTCAACTTAGAGCCAGGAAGGTTTTGAGGTTTGGATCTGGCCCTGACTTTTACCAGCTGTGTAACCAAGGGTGTACTGGTTGTTGTGATTTTTCTTTGTTTTCTAAGAGGACCAGTGACATCATGGGATGATGTCTTGACTTGTGCATAAATTGAATTTAAAAGAAACAGAGATGCCTAAAATCATCAGCCTCATGCTTCCTTCCAGAGGCATCAAAGTCTAGGGGCAAAAGTCAAGATGACTGGTGATGGCCGGCATTGCAGCGGGTCACCTTGGTGTCTTTGATATGTGAACAAGTTCTAAATGCTTCACACTGCCTATTTCATAGCTGTTGGAGCAAATTGTTCTCATCCTCCCATTCGGCTGGGGGAAGCCTTCACATGCTTGGGATATCCAAGGGGACAGCTGGGGGACATCCCCTAACTCACCAACAGGTTTGAAACGTTTCAGTTACCCGCAGCCTGCTTTAGCCTGTCTGCTGGGTATGGATGACATACATGCCAACAACTTGGGACCACATTTGAGAGTTAAGTGCTAGATGGACATCAAAGGTAGATGTCTAGCAAGCAGCTCTCTGGAAAAAAGTCAACAGCAATGTACACAGGGCACATTTTGAAATTTAATCTGCATTAATGTTTCCCCTTTCACTTTCTTAAGTCTAGACAAGCAACAAAATAATAAATCAAGCCCTGATTTCTTTTTTTTTTTTTGCTTTTTTTTTGGAGGGCAGTTGGGGCTAAGTGACTTGCCCAAGGTCACATGGCTAGATTTTTTTGTGTTAAGTGTCTGAGGCCGGATTTGAACTCAGGTACTCCTGACTCCAGGATCAGTGCTCTATTCACTGCACCACCTAGCTGCCCCCAAGCCCTGATTTCTTGCATTTTCCAATTTTTAAGGTGTAAATGTTCACACTGAAAATTGATCAGCTGGTATAAGTCAATATGAGCTGGTTCCAGCACACTCCTGTGTGTGGCCCTGGACAAGTCATTTAACTATCCACATCAGTTTCCTCATCTGTAAAATGGGAGTAATGATGGCATCTACTTCACAGGGTTATTCTCAGGCTCAAATCAGATAATATCTAGAAGATGCTTGGTGAGCCTTAAAGCTCTAACCATCAGTTCTCATTGAAATGTTGAGAGATCTCTCCAAAGCACTCTGGGAGTTCAGAAATCGGGAAGTCATTTCCGGGCTCTAGAACCGGGAGGGGCCAGAGAGGTCGTCTAGTCCAAACCCTCTCACTTTACAGATGAGAGAACTGAGGCTCTAGGGGTACTGGCCCTCAGAACTGTGCTGTTTTTCCAATTAGGATCATCAGGGAAGGGGTCATGGATTATGTGGCCATTTGAGTTCAGCCTTGAATGAAGGACAGAATTATGCTAGGCAGAGTCGGCACTGTTCCATACTGGTTCCAGGTAGTGCCTAGGATTTAAATGGATGGAACTTTGATCTCAAGGGCCTCAAAAGTGCATCATTTAAAAAGTAACTAATACCTGAACAAGATTGATTGGTACATTCTTAGAGAATTAACACTTCTCAATTAATAGTGACAGTCACTAAGCATTGGTTCCTAATGAACTACATCTCCTAGGTAGAAAGTGGAGAGGGGCAGGTCTTTGTCATTCAGCCCATGACTCTCATTCTTCTGATTCTCTTACTGATCATATTTCCTCTCTTCTCCCCAAAACTCCCCTAGAGGACTGCCTTTTTTTAAAAAATGGGTACAGAAACACATTTTGGGAAATTCTGTACTATAAAGCCGTAGGGGATTCATAGACTTGGAAAGAGGGGAATGAGGAATTCTAAAGTGCCTACTATGTGCCAGGTACTGCACTAAGTGTTTTTTACTTTCCATAAATAGTATCTCATCTGATCCTCACAACAGTCCTGAGGGGTATGTGCTATTATTATATCCATTTTACAGATCAAGAAACTGAGACAAAGAGGTTACAGGACTCACCCAGAATTATATAGCTAGTGGGTATTTGAGGCTAGATTTGGACTCGGGTCTTCTTGACTCCAAGCCCAGCACACACACACACACACACACACACACACACACAGAGTGTTCTAGAAATCTTAATGCAGTATACAAATATATACATACACATATGTATGTGTGTATATACACAACTTTTTACATTCACACAATTTAACTATATATGCATTCATATATGAACATATTTTCCTCTATATATTTATACATATATGGTTTTCCATCAATTTTAGCAATTTCTTGGATTGTCCTTTATAATGTTGACTATAGTCATATCCATGCCAGATATGTGTGTATATATTCACAACTGTGGATACATATATACACGTGTTCATATAGGTACATAAATTGCACTAAGATTTTTAGGACATCCTTTGTGTGAGTTCAAATCTAGCCTTAGATTAGCTGTGTGGCCCTCAAGTCACTTAAGCTTTGTATATACATGTGTGCACACAAATGTATACACATACATATATATATATATATATATATGCACACATATGCATGTATACAGACAGACATAGACATACACACACACACACGCCATTTCCACAAAACATTAGCTCCTGGAATCCCCAGTGACTAATGTAGTGCCGGAAATACCAGTAGGTAGGTGCATAGTAGTTGATTGATTTGATTGACTAACAAATGCAATTTGAGTATATCAGGAACTTTTCTCCATGGAACAGTGAAAATTACTATCAGTCTCAAAAGTAGGAATAAATTAGTTTCATATGTAAAATGAAGGAACTGGAATAAATGGCCACTAAGATTTCTTCCAGATCTGATTCTTGGACTTGAATATCCTTTGATTAAGGCAAAATTTAATTCATCATAAGAGATATTTCCTCTGTGTGCTATATTATGCTAAGGGTTGTGAGACATAGAAAGAAGCCCCTGACTTCAAGTATCTGATAACTAATGGCTTTAAAAAGACACCCCCACATAAACAATTGGACACCAATACAAACTATCAGGGTTATGAGAGTTTGGAAGAGAGAGATATTAATCTGAGGACTAGGTTATGTGACCTAGAACAATCTGAGAAAGCAACAGGGAGGAGGAAGGACTTGAGCTGGGCCAAGAAAGATGGATCAGATCTCTATAGACAGAAAGAAGAGGGTAAGAACATTTGAAATGGAGAAAATAACATGATCATATGCTGGAAGTCTGGAATATAGAACATGGAGTCTACTTGGAAGTAAGAGTGAAGAGACAGATATTACCACAATGGAAGGAGAAAGGGAGTAGCCAAATATCCCAGACTTCAGAAATGTCAGACATATCTTTGCTCTGAGAGAGGAAGCATGGCCTAATTGATCGAGAACTGGCCTGGAAGCCAGGGAGACCTTGGTCTGAATTCTGCTTCCAACTGTATGACCATGTTAGGTCACCTAACCTTTCAGTCCTCCCCATGACACCCACAAATTGCATTGATAGAGTTTCCTTGCCCAGCAGTCCTCTATAGTAATGACATCACAGATCCAGTCTCTATCTTTCATTTTCCTTACTGAGGAGCTGATTTGACCTCTTTATCCATGGGCAGCTGGAAAATTCCCATCTGCTTCTGTCCCAGTGAAGTTCTTTTTTGAGGGTCAATCTTGTCTTGCTCCACACTCTCTGACCTGGACTCCAGAGTCTCCTGTTTGATTTTATATGTGTGACAGAAGTCCAGATTTTGTTACCCTGAGGCTGGTGTTCAGAGGTCATTGCAAAAAGAACCTGATGTTGTTGATTTAAAAGCAGCCAGCCTTCCTGACCTGTGGCTATTGACTCTGTTTAGCTGCCTTGACTCCTGCTCTTCCTTGAGACTTGGATTTGGGTTTGGGCCAATCTCCGTCTACCAGTTCTGATCCTGACTATATAATCCCCTTCAAGTCCTTCTCTTCCTTCAAGACTCAGTTCAAATGTCATCTTCTGTATGAAGACTTTCCTGATTTCCCCAAACTACCAGTGTGCTCTCTCCCCAATTATCTGGTATTTGCCTAATACACACACATATGTATTTATTCACTTTATAGTTATTCCATGTTTTTGTATATGTACTTTTTGGTCTCCCCCATTAGAATGCAGGCTTCTTGCAAACAGGTATGATTTAATTCTTTGTTTTTCTATCATCAGTGCTTAGTATGCAGTACCTGGTGCACAGTAGATACTTTAATAATTGCTTGTCTGATCATAGATGGGAAAAAATAGCACAATAATGCCTGAAGGTGTTGCCAACCACCTCTAATCCGCTTACCCCTAATCATCCATATCAAACTCTAGGTGCTCTCCAGGGTCCTGACTTAGGTTTCCATCCTCTCCCTTTACACTTTCTCTCTTAATAACCTCATTGGTGCCCATGGGTTTAACAGTCATCTGCATATGGATGATTCCCAGATCTCTATAGCCAGCCCTGGTCTCTTCCCTGAGTTTTAGCTCTATATACCCAATGCCTATCAAAAGTCTCAAACTGAATGTGTTGGAGACATCTTAAACTCAACATGGCCCAAACTCATTAGCTTTCATCCTAAGACATTCATTCTTTCAAACTTCCTTGTTTCTCTCAAAGCCATCCTATTCCTTTCAATGTCACAGGTTCCTTATCTTTCTATTGTCTTTAGCTTCTCACTCTCACTCACACCACATATCTATTCAGTTCCCAAGACCATTGCAATAGCCTCCTAATCACCCTCCTTGCCTCAAGTCTCTCCCCAGTCTAATTCATCTCGCATAATACTGCCAAAGCAGTTTTCCCTAAACGCAGATATGACCATGTGACTCTCTGTTCAGTTAACTCCCGGGGCTTCCCATAACCTGTGAGATAAACTTTAAACTTCTGGTTAACTTTTGAATTCCTACACAATCTATCCCCAATCTATTTTTCCAACCTTAGTGGGCACTATTCCGCTTTGCCTTCTCTTTGTTCCTCCTACACAATATTCCTTCTTTCATCTTCATGCCTTTGTAGTGGACAGCTCACATTTCAGGAATATACTCATTGTTCATCACTGCCTCATAGAGTTTGGTCCTTCTTTTTAAGATACAGTTCAACTACCATCTTGTTCAGGAAACCTTTTCTGTTCCCCATGACTGCTAGTCTCCTCTCTCTCTAACCACCTTGTATTTAACTACTTTGTATACACTTGAATTTGTTAGCTCTCTGTTTATGTGATATATTGACATATTTACGTGTGCTTTTTGCCTACCCCCATTAAATGCAAGTTCCCTTATGTGAGCTGCTGCAAAGTGAATTGTACTGTGTACAAAGTAACAGCAACATCATAAGATGATCAGCTGGGAATGACTTAGCCATTCTCGGCAAAACAATGATCCAAGATGACTCTGAAGGACTTATGTTAAAAAAAATCCTATCTATCTCCAGAGAGAAAACTGATGCTGTCTGAATACAGACTGAAGTAAACTTATTTTATTTTTCTGGAAGGTTTTTTTGGTTTATGTTTTCTTTCCCAACATGACTATTATAGAAGAAGTATTTGCGTGACTATACATGTATAACCTATATTGAAAAGCTTGTCTTCTCAATAAGAAGGGCTGGGGAGGGAGGAAGGGAGAGAATTTGGAACTCAAAGGTTTGAAAAACAAAAGTTAATTGTTTTTATATGTAACTGGGGGGAAAATGAAATACTAAATAAAGTTTACAAAAAAAAAAGAAATGCAAGTTCCTTGAGAACAGCAACTGTTTCTGTCTTAGTACTTGTAACCCAAGTGTCAAG
>CM053599.1:36110230-36125683 GCA_028646575.1 Pseudocheirus occidentalis | reverse complement strand
TTTTTAGCGTGTTTGTGTGGGAGCTGTGGTGCTTTGCTGCTTCTATGCCGCCATCTTGGCTCCACCCCCCAAGACAGAGACATCTTTTAGAACTGATGGACCAATAGCTTTAGACATTCTCATGAGGTTTTCTCTGTTGAGAAATATTGTTGTGGTGCTGTAATATTCTTTTTTGTTTGTTTTTTACTTTTTTAAAAAATAAATTGATTTTTTTGTTTACTTTTAGTTTACAAGATTCAGTTCCAAAATCCCTTAACTATCAAATTTTCTTCCCTCGCTATCCCTGCTCCCCCTCCATGGCAGCATGCAGTCAGGTATTGTATCTGCAAATACTTCCACTCTGGACATTAGTCTGGTTGTATAGAAAGGTTGTAACAAATGGAGTGAACAATGGGAAAAAAGAAAGAGAACCAAACATGAAAAAGGACGATAGCATGTAGATTGCTTCACTCTCCATTTAAAATCTGTTCTTTCTAGATCTTTCTAAAAGAGTGATTTAGGCCTTTGAATAGCATTGACTTACATCTTGACAATACTTCCTTTTGTTTTGGGAGGTTGTCTCAAATTATGGCCTTTGTATATACCTGTCAGTTGTGGTTCTGACAATTTACATTTTGATAGTACTTTTGTTTTGGGAGTTTGCCTCAAATTGTATAATTTGAGTATGCACATCATTTGTAGCCTGATGTAAACCATTCTCATTCTCCCATTTTCCAGACTCTTTAAATTGACTTGTTACTCCTTCATCTCTTGGGTATGATTGGGTTATTTTGTGTTGTGTGTTGCAATCTTGATGGCACAGGAAATCTTTCCCAAGTTCCTGAATCTCTGTAGAAAGAGATTTGTGACTAGTACTTCTATAAAAGAAATGGCAGCTCTTCCCTGACCTGATAAAAGACCTGTGTCAATGAGCTTTTCCAAACTTAGTTAGCCTGGTACATAGAAAACAAGTTGTTCTAATTGTCACCAGGTCCATAGAAGTCCTACAAATGGCTAGACTTTGACATTTCTATGATAATTCTTCAAGATTATGATTCTGTGAATAGGCTACTAAATGTCCCCAGTATTTTACATTCTAGCACCTATGCCTTTGCATAATCTATTTCTGTATGTGTGGGAGGAATTCTCTTCCTATCTCAATGTCTTAGAGTCCCTACTCTTCCATTGAGTTTCTCTCCTTTTAATTTATAGTTGCAGAGAATGACAACTCAGATCCTAATTCTTAACAGGAGTCCTTTGCTGACTCCTCCACCCCCAAATTAGTATTATTTATGTCTGGAAATTACTTTATTGTGTGTGTACATATGTGTGTGTAAGTATGTATATATATATTTTTTTCCTCTCCCTTTCTCCTTCCCTCTCTTCTTTTTCCTCCTCATACTTCTTTTTCTTCTTCCTCCTCTTCTGTCTTTGTGTTTCTGAAAAAAATCACACTGCATATATTTCGTATTTGCTTATTAGTGCACATGTGTTATCCCACCTAGCAGATCATAAGCTCACCAAGGACAACTACTCTTTAGTGTTTTGCATATGATATGTATATAACCATAGATTTTATTTGCTAGAGCAAAATATTGTCTTAAAGACTCTTCTCCAATATTTCTCTGGTACTTACATTAAAATCCTACAGGACACCTTGGGATATGTAACTACATAGATGATTTTCCCCCAAAACCTTTTGAATATTAATATCAAGCAAAACATTAAGTAGGGAGACTTGGTCTCCAGAGGCATTTGCCATCTTGGTGAATATATTTATTTTCCTGTTTCTGTCATGGGCACCACCATCTTTTCAGTCACCTACATTAACAACTTTGAAGACATACTCAGATCTTCACTCTCCATCACCAACCCCTCTGTTCCCTCCTGTCCAATGAATTTTAAAGTCTCATTGGTTCTTTCTACCTCACAGTGGTTCTCAACCTGTGGGTTATGTTCAGTTTTTAACAATGAAAATACATCCTGCATATCATATAGATTCATAACAGTAGCAAAATTACAGTTATGAAGTAGCAATGAAAATAATTTTATGATTGGGGGTCACCACAGCATGAGGAGCTGTATTAAAGGGTCGTGACATTAGGAAGGTTGAGAACCACTGGACTAACATTTCTTGCATCTGTCTTTGTCTATATCTTATTTGCTCATTAATTGTCGGCATGTTGTCTTCCCTATTAGACTGTGAGCTTCTTGGAAGCAGGGACTCTTGGCATGTGCTTAATTTAAAAAATCTTAGTTTACTGACTAACTTACTGTCCCCTTCTGTCCACTCACATAGTCTAGTATAGGGCCTCATCACTTCTTGTGTGGATTATTGCATGGTCCTTTCTGATTTATTTGCCTCAAGTCTTTCCCTTCCTCAATTCACAAGCACCAGTACCAATATGATTTTCTTTAAGCACAGATCTGCCTCTGTCCTTCTCCCACTCTGAAAACTTTAGTGGGTCTCTATTACCTCTAAGTTAAATCACAATCTCCTCTGTTTGGTATTTAAAGTTTACAGTCTGGTTCCAGCCTACTTTTCCAGGCTTACTGGAAATTTCTTCCCTTCCTGTCCTGTATATTTCAGCCAAATTAGCCAAAATTCTCTTTTTCCTATGCAGCATTCAATCTCCCATTTCAGTGTCTGCCCAGCCAGGCCTCCATACCTGGAAGGCATTCCCTTCTCATTTTTGCCTCTTAAAATCTCTGGCCTCTGGGGAGCCAAGATTGAAGAATAAAAGCAGGGACTTGTGTGAGATCTCCCCCAAACTCCACAAAATACCTGTAAAATAACTCTAAAATTCTAGAGTGGCAGAACCCACAAAATGACAGACGTAAACAAATTTCCAGCCAAAGACAGACTGGAAGGTCAACAGGAAAGGTCTGTTGTACCAGGTGGCATAGACAAAGCACCCAGCAAACCTGTAGCACTTTGGGTGTTGAATCACTGGCAGTTGTGATGGTTTCCAGACTTCTCAACCCCAAAATATCAAAGACAACTTAGAAGGTTAGTAGGAAGGGTCTGTCAGACCTGGCTGAGAGAGGAGTAAGGTCTGGTCTCAGCCCTGGGAAAGTAAAGCAGTGGCTGCTTCTGGAGCTCTTGGCCTACAGATTCTAGGGGTGGGGGGAATTGAGAAGTTGATCAGGGGGATTGCAGGAATCTCCTTGCTGGCACTGAGGCAGGATTCTTTTGCTTTGCCTGCTTGGATCTGGGCTGCAATCCTGGGTGGCAGGCCTGGAGCAAAGAGGTATACTGGTGTGGTGGAGCTTGTGGCAACAGTGGAAAGAGAATCCTCTTCACAGTTCCAAGGCAGAAAATGTGCTTTTGGTCACTCACAGACCATAGCACATATCAGGAGAGGAGTAACACCTCTCCTTTGATTGTGTCACCTTGGATGAACTGAAAATTTACAGGTCCCTAGAAATGTCTCTAAAAAATAGCTATAGAAAACTCCTGAAACTTGGGACAGTATGCCCTCTACACTTGAAGCAGAGCCCTACCTTAACAAAGAGCTCAAAAGTCAAGTAATTGGCTGGGAAAATGAGCAAGAAGCAGAAAAAAGACTATAAATCTTACTTTGGTGACAAGGATGATCAAAATATACAACCAGAAGAAGACAACAAAGTCAAGGCTCCTACATCCAAAGCCTACAAGAAGAATATGAATTGGTCACAGGCCATGGAGAAGCTCAAAAAGGATTTTGAAAATCAAGTAAGAGAAGTAGAAGAAAAATTGGAAAGAGAAATGAAAGTGATGCAAGAAAATAATGAAAAACGAGCCAACAGCTTGCTAAAGGAGACTCAAAAAATGCTGAAGAAAATAGCATCTTAAAAAATAGACTAACCTAATGACAAAAGAGGTCCAAAAAGCCTAAGAGGAGAATGCCTTAAAAAGCAGAATTGGTCAAATGGAAAAGGAAGTCTAAACACTCACTGAAGAAAATAATTCCTTAAACCTTAGAATGGAGCATATGAAAGCTAATGACTTTATGAGAAATCAATAAATTATAAAACAAAACCAAAAGAATGAAAAAATAGAATACAGTGTGAAATATCTCATTTGAAAAACCACTGGCTTGGAAAATAGATCCAGGAGAGATGATTTAAAAATTATTGCACTACCTGAAAGCCATTATAAAAAAAAGAGCCTAGACATAAACTTTCAAGAAATTATCAAGGAAAACTTCCCTGATATTCTAGAACCAGAGGGTAAAGTAGAAATTGTAAGAATCCACTGATCACCTCTTGAAAGAGATACCAAAAGGAAAACTCCTAGGAATATTATAGCTAAATCCCAGAGTTCCCAGGTCAAGGAGAAAATATTACAAGCAGCCAGAAAGAAACAAGTTGAGTATTATGGAAATACAATCAGATAACACAAGACCTAGCAGCTTCTCCCTTAATGGATTAAAGGACTTGGAATATAATATTCTAGAGGTCAGGGGAGCTAGGATTACAATGAAGCATCACCTACCCAGCAAAACTGAGTATAATGTTTCATGGGAAAATATGGATATTCAGTGAAACAGAGGACTTTCAAGCATTCTTGATGAAAAGACCAGAGCTGAACAGAAAATTTAACTTTCAAATGTAAGAATCAAGAGAAGCATGAAAAGGTAAACAGGAAAAAGAAATCATAAGGATCTTATTAAAGTTGAACTGTTTATATTCCTACATGGAAAACTGATATTTGTAACTCATGAGACCTTTCTCAGTATTAGGGTAGTTGGAGGGAATCTCTTTCTCCTCCACCCGCCACCCTTCTGTGTCTCTCTTTCTCTTACCATATCTACATCTGTCTATCTATGTATCTATCTATCTATGTATCTATCTATCTATGTATCTATCTATCTATGTATCTATCTATCTATGTATCTATCTATCTATCTATCTATCTGTCTGTCTGTCTGTCTGTCTGTCTATCTATCTATCTGTCTATCTATCTATAGAGAAAGAGGGGAGGGAGGCACAGGGTGAGTTGAATATGAAAGGATGCTATCTAAAAAATAAAATTAATGCATGAGAGAGGAATCTACTGGGAGAAGGAAAGGGGGAGAGGTAGAAGGTATTAAATCATTTCACATAAAAGAGGCAAGAAAGAGCTTTTACATGGATGGGAAAAGAGAAGAGGTGAGAGGGAATGAGTAAACCTTACTCTCATCAGATTTTGCTTAATGAGGGAATAACATACACCCTTAATTAGGTGTTGAAATCTATCTTATCCTAAAAGAAAAGGGGCAAGGGAATAAGAAAGGGGGGATGATAGAAGGGAGGGTAGATTAGGGGAAGGTATAATCTGTTAACCTTGAAACCCTGTAACCTTGTAACCTTGCTGAGCTTTCCTAAGGTCTGACCATACATATAGGAAAAACCAAGTGGATGAAGAATGCCAATTGTCCAGACTATGATATGGAGTTTGATCAACAACCAGATACTGCATCAATACATATATCTTAGGTAGACATTGTAAATGGACAATGGACTGGTCTTGTAATGGAATAAGAGGAAACAAGAGACAGGGTATAATAAAAGAAATAAACACTTTTAAAGAAGGACAGGACAAAGGAGGGACCAGAATAAATGATGAGTGGGACAGGATGGAGGGAAATATAGTCATTCACAACATGACTATTATGGAAATGTTTTGCATGACTATACATATATATATATGTATAAATATACATATATATATACATAACCTACATAGAATTGCTTGCCTTCTCAATGAGGGTGGGGGAGAGGGAGAAAGGGAGAGAATGTAGAACTCAGAGTTTTAAAAATTAATATTAAAAATTGTTTTTACATGCAACTGGGAAATAAGATATACAAGGAATGGGATATAAAAATCTATCTTGCCCTACAGGAAAATTGAAGGAAAGGGGATAAGAGAAGGGGGAGTAATAGAAGGGAGGGCAGATTGGGGGAAGAAAATTTGGAACACAGAATCTTATGGAAGTGAATGTTGAAAACTGAAAATAAATTAATTAATAAAAAATAAATAGCAACAACAAAAAGACTATACAGGCTAACACATTCACCCACTTATCTTTCAGGTAAATAAAACACTTTAAGCTATTCAAAAAAAGAAGAGTCTCTGGCTTCCTTCCAAGCTCAACTTAAATGTTTCCTCTTGTTAGGTCTCTCCTGACAAGCCTCTCCTCCTTATCCCGGATCATTGTGCTCATCACCAAATTACTTTCTATGTATTTTGTATATATCTTGTGTTTATTCATCTGTATAGATGCTGTTCTCCACAATCCCCTTAATGTCAGGGCCTAGTTTGTTTGTATCTTTGTATCTCTGTTCCCTATTGCATTTCTGGCACATAGTACACACTTAATAAAACTTATTTATTGATTGATATTCAGGACAGAGTCCAAGCTGAAAAAGATTCCTCATAGATAATGTGGTTCTCTAGATGCTCCTGTTAACCTTGAAACCCTGTAACCTTGTAACCCTTCTGAGCCTTCCTAAGGTCTGACTAGACGTATAGGAAAAATCAAGTGGATGAAGAATGCCGATTGTCCAGACTATGATACGGAGTTTGATCAACAACTAGAAACTGCATCAATACATATATCTTTGGTAGACATTGTAGACAATGGACTGGTCTTATAAGGGAATAAGAGGAAACAAGAGATAGCATTCTCCTTGGGACTTATACAGTGCTTTAAAAAATATTTTTAGCTTCTTTTATTTTCAATATTTTCTAAGTCAGTTAAATTTAAAGATGAAATAACATTTTAAAAGTGAAAAATAAATTATAATTAGTATTTATGTAATGCTTTAAGGGTTACAAAGCACTTTACATACAAGGTGCTCTAAAAGTCTTAGGAAGGTTTAACCAATTAAAGCTTAAACTTCCACTAAGACTTTTGGGACATCCTATGTATTATCTCATCTGATCCTTATAACAACCTACTGAAGCAGGTATTATTATTATTATTATTGTTACGCCCATTTTATAGATTAGAAAGTTGAGACTAAGAGGGCTAAGTAACCTGACCAGGGTCATAGCTAATGACTGGGGTAGGATTTAAATTCAAGTCTTCCTGACTCCAGATTCTGCATTCTATTTACCACCTAGCCACTAACATTAAAGGATTATGCTACCATCTGATATACTTTGAATAATTCCCAATAGTTTCCATGAAATAAAGGCTCATTTTTAATGACAGATATTCTTCTAGTACTCTTATATGGCTTTGAGTCATGGTAATAATAATAATATTAATGAAAACAAATATTTATATAGTCCTTCTATGTGCTAGGTGCTGTGTGTGGCACTTTGAAATGATTATCTTACTCTGGAAGGTAGCTGCTATTGTTATCGTTCCCATTGTACAGATGAGAAAACTGAGGCAAACAGGTTAAGTGACTTGCTGAAGGTCACACAGTAAGTGTCTGAGGCCAGATTTAAACTCAAGATCTTCTTGACTCTAGGCCCTGCGCACTCACCACTGCACCATCCACCTGCCCCTAAGAAGAATTATAGTTGTGGATACTGAAAAGGGTGATGGAGAAGTGTGTGGCAGGCCTAAGGAGGCTGAGGCGTGTCATCAGTGAAGAACTGCACAGAAGAAGTGATATGAAGGTTATTCCCAGTGATATGCATGGCCAGAAAAGGAGGGAGTGTGTGTGCAGTGGGCCTCTCATGTCATCCTGTGGTTTGGGTATCATATTTTTACAGTAATAGAGATCCTGACTGAGCCAAGCTCCAATTCAGTGAGTTCTGACATTCCCTTCTGTTACTCTTTCTGAGCATTCCTTGGCTGAAGTTCAATGGAAATGGATCCTTCTGTCTAATCAGGTCAAGGCAGCCAGCAGTTTAGGTCACATTTTCTTCTCCTTTCTAGTCATTTTTCACTTCGGTTTTTTATACATCAAGTATTTGGAGAGGTTTCTCTCCTTCGGCTAGATGTCAGAGTAAAAAGGCAAGGAGTAGAGGAAAGGCCTCAGACTTGCTGCCTGCTTTATGGAATCGGTGCAAGAGACATGAAGCTCATGCTTTTGCCAATGTGAGCTGGGTTACTTGGTCTGGGAAGGTTTAGACTTAGGAAGCAGGTGCTTCCACGATTCTCCAAGTGGCATAAATAGAAGACTTGGAGCCTTCCCCTCCTGATCCAGAAAGGAGCTCTCCAAGTGCAGAGCTGGAAGGGACCTCAGAGGCTTTTTATTCTATGTAATACATGAAATAGACCCGACCCCCCCACCCCGGCCCCCGCCTCTATACTGTACTTGACAAAACATAATCCAACTTCTGTTTGAAAACCTCCGTTGATGGAGAGCTTTCTATCTCCCAAGGCTGTCCGTTCCACCTTTGGATCACTCTAATTGTCAGGAAATTTTCCCTTCATCAAGTCTAAATTTGTGTCTTTGCAGCTTCCACTGATTTCTCCTAGTTGTACCATCTGGAGTCTTTGGGGTGAGACTAAAGGCCAACTACAGGCTCCCAGAACTTGGATTTTCCTGTTCTCTTCAGCAATGGAAGCTCTTTGGGCATCCTATGATCTCTGTTGAGGCATGCTAGGCAAAATAATGATCTGTTCTGTTATTGTGAAGTATGAGATAATCGAGCAGTAATCATTTATTAAGCACCTCCTGTGTGCCAAGTACCATGCTAGGCAGCCTATCATACTGGATAAACAAAGGAACAGCCCAGTAAGTTCAAGTTTCATCCTATGGTATAGCACTAAATCTCTCAATGCCCCAAGGCATTCTCTAAGACTCTAAAGTTATAGATGACTGACCCATCTGTCCCTGTAAAGGAGTTTTGCATACCAGGAATTCCTTACTCTGGTGCTATCACATTATGGATTTACTTTCCCAAAAAAAGGAATTAAGACATAATAAAAGCAGGTTAGGACATTTTAATTTTAAATCGCCAGGATTAACAGTTTCTTGCCCAGTCTACTTTTTTTCCCAGTGCTTTTCTCTGCCTTCTGTCAATAGAGGCAAGGTCTCATAGCTTTCAGCTTCCTGAGCAAATGCCATTAAATTATTATAGGCATATATTGGAGTGCACTTGTCCTGCCTCTTTTTTTCACACCTAGGAAGAAGAGAAGTTGGTAGCAGTTGGTGGGGAGGTGAGTGGGTGAAGGCTCTTCTTTACCACAATATAAAAACTGACATTGACTAAGACGTGGATGGTGTTTTTCAATGGACTTACACACTAGACAGTGATTTTTCAATTCTGTAATTTTACACTGGGAAACCAAAACCATCTGACATGCTTCTTGAATTATCTCTGAATAACAACACTTCTATAGTGCCTGTTTATTGTGTTATATTGTGTTTATTGGCTAAGATTTAGTGAAATATGTGCTTGAAAATGCAGTGGTGTGTTAAATATATTTCCTTGCATAGGATCAACCCCCTCAGTGCCTTGTTTCCTGGCATGCTGATTAGAGTCTGTTGGAGATCATAGCACATGTGCGAAAGACTGTGCTTTGAAATTATGAACTGATTATCTGGTAGTCCCTTGTAGCGCATTTCTGTGTCATGTTCAGGCTGGGAAAGCAGCCTTCCTTCCAGAATAGCACGAGGCTGCTAAGTAGCAACATCTCTAACAACAGGCAGGCAAAGAGAAGTCAGAACAATACGCAAGAAAGGTTTGGAATGGCCTTCTCCCAAAGAGAGGAATGCTTAACTCTCTGAGCATTAAGAATAATAAAATCTTTTTATCTTTATTTCTTTTCTTTACATATTGTCAAGCTAAAAAAACACTGGGGGAAAGATTCCTTCTTTGAGAGAATGGAACCACAGACCAATGTGGGTGTTGGATTCAGTGGCCCCCAAGGTCCCTTCCAGCCTTAAATCTATGATTTATGATCTCAACAAGAGATCTTCTATGACCTCACAAGGATGTCCACTCCATTATCCTCATTTCACAGTTGAGGAAAGGTCTGGAGAGATTGGTTAAATGCATCTGAACTAGGTTCCATGTGTGTAGCACACTGAAGAAATGTAAGGTGCTTAGATTGATAGTATTTAATATAAAGAACAAGGAACATAATAATTTGTGCAATATATAGACCACATTCAGTTTACTGACAGGTGGTTTGGGGTAGTAGATGGGGCAATTAGCCTCAGAGGCAGGACCTGGTTTCAATTCCTACCCTTGACATATATTAGCTGGGTCACCATGAACAAGTCATTTAATGTCTTAGTATCCCAGAAGAGCCTCTTAAACTCTAGTCATTCCTGGAAGGAATTTCAGAGGCCATAGAGTTCAACCACTCATTTTATAAATGAGGATACTGAAGTCCAGAGGGGATCTCAACTTGTCCAGGGTCGCACAGCTATTGAATGTTTGAGGCAGGATTTGAACCTAGGTCACCCTAATTCTAAACCATGACTGGGAAAGAACTCCAAGGCTATCTAATCCAATTTTCATGTTACAGCTGAGGAAACTCAGGTCCATGGAGGTGAAGTTATTTGTAAAGTCACAGATAGAGGAGTGTCTCAGTTACATTGTGGAGAGAGTTTCCTCACCAGGAATTCCCCATGTTGAGGAAATCATAAGTACAGATCACCTATTCCCCCTCCTTCCCAAAAAAACCCCAACAAAAAACAAAAAACCAACAACCCACTAGAAGATATATAACATTCAAGTCACAAATTATATCTTACTGAGGGGAAGGGAAGAAGGTAGAAAAATGAGGAGGAGAGAAAGACACAGAGGAAAACTCACTAGTGTTGAGATGAATGCTGACCAGGAAAAACTGCTTTGACATACCACAGGGAACTCCAGAGTTAGTAAAGAGATTTTGTTTTCTTTACATAGTATTTCTTTCTTTTCCCATAACTACAAATCAAGAAAATTTTTAGCATTCATTTTTACAAGATTTTGAGTTCCATATTTTTCTCCTTCCCTTTCTCTCCTCCTCCCTTCTGAAAATGATAGGCAGTTTTATATAGTTTATACATATGCTATCATATAAAACATTTCCATATTTATCACATTTGTGGAAGAAGAAACAGCTTGAACCTAAATGCTGAGGAGTGGGGGGGGGGGCTTGCTGTTGGCTTGCTGGGATGCTTCCCGTCCTGGAATGTTCTGTCCTTTTATCTGATTGAGATGGACCTTTCTTGCCCATCCTCTAAGTCTCCCTGGCTAAAAAACTGTTCCACCATATCTTTCTGCCATTTCCACTGTTCCAAGATTTGTTCTGGGGCATCATTTGGGGGTTCTTTGGTTGTTTGGAGGTGAATACGAGAGTTACAGTGATTTACTTTTTACTCTGCCATCTTGGCTGTCACAAGTCCAGTTTAAAAAAAAATACCAATTTGTGGAT
Source organism: Pseudocheirus occidentalis (assembly GCA_028646575.1). Taxonomy (NCBI): domain Eukaryota; kingdom Metazoa; phylum Chordata; class Mammalia; order Diprotodontia; family Pseudocheiridae; genus Pseudocheirus; species Pseudocheirus occidentalis. The sequence continues at coordinate 36,114,404 of CM053599.1, read as the reverse complement.
TAAGTATTGTTTAAAACTCTCCAACCAAGCTTTTAAGTTTAACTATAGAATCTTCTTTGAATGGAATAACCAAAGTTACCACCTAAAGGCTAGAGGGTGGAGAGAAAATATTATTGGTCTTGGATCAGTCATTATTTATGCCTAAGTCATAGAAATTTAAAGGAGTAGAACTCCAGGATTCCTGATAAAGCCTCAGCCAGTGTAAGGATAAACTCATTGTTCTTTATCCTGACTGTCACTTGATATTTCATTCCCTGGGCACTTAACTGAACTGTCTCTTGGCTCTGACTTGGCATAGATACTCTGCAGCTCCCTGGAGTACTGCCAGCTTTGTTGTCCTTTGGACTTTGTTATTTATTCTATTGGCCAATACCCTCGATTTCTTCTCACTGACCTCCCAGACTTGGAGAATTCCAATTGCTACAAAGCACATTGGTACAGTGCTTTAAGATTCATGAGGACTTCTCATACCTTTCCTCATCGAATTCTCACATTAGCTCTGTGAGGTGGGTACTGTTGGTATTGCTGTCTTCATTTCACTGAGGACGAAATTAAAGCCAAGGTAGGTAGCCATAGTAACCTGCACAAGGTCCTATAAGGTAGTAAGTAGCAGGATTCAAGCCCAAGTCCCTCCTAATCGACTGGCCATCAATCACACACACACACACACACACACGTGCATATATATATATAGTGGATCTATCTATCTATCTATCTGGATGTATGTATCTCTCTATATATGTGTGTATAGATCTATCTATATGTATATATATCTATATCTACATGTATAGATACATACATACACACATATATATTTCCCAATTACATTAGAAAATGTTGACATTTATTGAAAAAAATTGAGTTCCAAATTCTGTCATTCCCTCCTGCCCCTCCCCTTCCTCTTCAGAAGGCAAGCAATATGTTATTGATTATACACGTGACGTCAAATAAAATATATTTCTATATTAGCTATGCTGTAAACACACACACACACACAACCCCCAAGAAAAACAAATCAAATGAGAAAAGCATGTTTCTATCTGCACTCAGAGTTCATTAGTTCTTACTCTGGTAAGGTAGCATTTTTCATCATGAGTCCTTTTTGGAATTGTCTTGGATCATTGTCTTGATCAGAGTAACAACTGATGGTTGTTACAATACTGCTGTTGCTGTATATAATATTCTCCTGTGTTCTGCTCACTTTACTTTATGTCCATTCATATAAGACTTCCCAGGTTTTTCTGAAAGCATCCTGCTCATCATTTCTTATGGCACAATAGTATTCCAGCACAACCCCATACCACAACATCTTTAGCCACTCCCAATTAATGGGCATTCCCTAAATTTCCAATTCTTTTCCACTATGAAATGAGCTGCTATAAATATTTTTGTACATATGGGTCATTTCCCCTTTTCTTTTATCACTTTGGGATGCAGCCTAGTACTGGTATTGTTGGCACTGTTTTATAATCACTTGGACATTGTTCTAAATTGTTCTATAAAAGAGTTGAATCTATACAGAACTCCACCAACACAGTGCATTGTGTCCCAATTTTTCCACATTCCCTCCAGCATTTGTCATTTCCCTTTTTCTGTCATTTTATCCAATCTGATAGGTGTGAGGTGGTATCTTAGTTTGCATTTTTCTGATCAGTAGAGATTTAGAGCATTTTTTCATGTGATAATTGATAACCTTGATTTTTTCTTCTGAAAATCACCTGTTCATATTCTTTGACCATTTATCAGTTAGGGAATGGCTCTTATTTTTTTATAAATTTGGCTTAGTTTCCTATCTATTTGAGAAGCAATAGCTATCACTTTTTACACTGTGCCATGAAACCACCTATATCAGAGTAACCTGAGTAGGGAGTAAAATAAAATACCCCAAGAGCTGGGGAAAGGGCAAGGTTCCCCAACAGTCATTCATACTTAACCACAAGCTAACTTTGAGTAGCTCAACATCTAAATCATCCAATAGGCTTGCTTGCCTACTTATGTCACCAATTCAGTCTTCTTCAAGATTTTCCTTTAAGGGGAATAGTTGCTATTTTAAACTTTGGAAATTGAAAAAAAAATTCTGATCATGCACCATGTGAAATTCCCAATGTCATTATCATTGCTTTCTGACTTTTTGTTTCTTGACAAATATGGAAAATACATCACCTTTTGCCTAACTCTTTTGCAGCTAGTGAAGCTAACTGAACTTGTCAGCACTCAGAGAAAGGAAATAAAATGGAATCTAAATTAAATAGCACATTAAATGCCATTTGTGAAATTGAAATGTTTATGCATTGTATTAAAAACATGAGATTCTGTTTGGAACACTTGGGAAGCCCTGCTTCCAGAATAGGCAAATCCTATATTGTGTTTAGCTACCAAAGCCCTGGGTAACTATTTCCTTGGAAATTTATCACCTATAAAACTATCCTTCCTTAACATATTCGCCCCAGAAACATTGTTATAAAGTCCTCTAGGTACAACTAAAACTTTACTGGATAGAGTCTTGAGTGGTTCTCCTCTTATATGTTTCTTTCCAACTGAAATACCCTCACTTATCTCTGTGCATTGAAATCCTTCCCATCTTTCAAGACTTAGCTTATATGCCACTTCTTACATTAAACCTTCCCTAATTACCTCAGGTGAAAGTTACTTCTTTTACTTCTGAACTCCTCTTTGTACTTATTATCTATACCACTAGCAGGGCTAGCGGTATCTCTAGTTGTCCTGATCTATGTCTTTCCTACTGGACCCAAATGATTCTGGAAGAGAGAATAAGACTGGTGACTTTGCACAGCACAGTCTTGCCTCACTTAAATCCAGTTCACTTACAAGTCAAGACATCACCTTCTTGATGTCATTTGTCCTCTTTAAGAATGAAGAACAAACAATAATCTGTGAGTAGTAATAGCTGTACCACTGAGGACTCAACTGGCCAGTTCTAGTTGGACAGTGCTCCTTCCTTCCTTCTTTCCTTCCTTCCTTCTTTCTTTCCTTCCTTCCTTCCTTCCTTCCTTCCTTCCTTCCTTCCTTCCTTCCTTCCTTCCTTCCTTCCTTCCTTCCTTCCTTCCTTCCTCCCATGAGTCTCATTGGGATTAAAATAGATCTACTTAAATATGCCTTAAACCCAAATCACCACTGATTGACCAATAATAAGTCCCAGCCCAAGCCTCTGTAGGTCATTTGTTTGGGTTTGATGGCTCTGAGTGACTGTAAATAGCAATTGTTACTGTTCTGGTCAGAAACCCTGAGGGACTTCCCCTCCCAGATTGACTTTTAAAACTTTTGCCTCATTCTTACCTAGCCTAACCACTGAATAGGTGTTGCCTCAGACAAACTGAGCCCTGGGAAAACCTTAGATAAAAAGACCAAAGTCTGCCATTGCATCTAGGGCCATCTCTAGTCTTCCTGATCTGTGTCTCATCACTGGACCCAGATGGCTCTGGAGGAGAGAGTAAAGCTGGTGACTTTGCATAGCCCTGCTTTACTTAAATCCAATTCACTTGTAAGTCATGACATCTCCTTCTGGGTGTCATTGGTCATCTTTGACAGCAACAATAACCACAATCGATACTACCCATGTTACTGTTGGCCCTTTGTTTTGGAAGAGGACCAATGACACAATGAGATGACGTCCTGACTTGTGCATGAAGTGCATTTAAGTGAGGCAGAGTTGCATGAAGTCATCAGCCTCACTCACTCTTTCAGTCACTGAAGTCCAGTGACAAGATAAAAGTCAGGATTACTGGTGATGCCCCAGGATGCAGTGGGTGACCTTGGGGTCTTTGATGTCTGATCAGACTCTAAGTTCTCCACAGCATCTGCTTCAGCTGCCTTCACTGCAAGATATCACCCGTGTAGCAATTAAAGTATAGTATATTTTGCCTGTACTTATATAGCTATGTATTGTCTTCTCTGTCTGTACTGTAAGCTCCTTAAAGGCAGGGAAGGTTTTTGCTTTTGTTTCTGTATGCCTCAAATGCACAATGCCTGGCACATAGTTGGCATTTGATAAATACTTGTTGATTGATTATCATAACAACATGATTATCTTTATTCTAATATAGTTTTTCCAGATTAGCCATGAGCTTCCAGAGGCTAAAGACTAGAATGCATGCTACGCTGGAGAAGTAATGGTTTTGCCTTTTTTTTTTTTTGCTTTGTAATCCCATTGCTT
>CM053599.1:36089195-36109730 GCA_028646575.1 Pseudocheirus occidentalis | reverse complement strand
GGGGCGCCTCGCTAAGTTTAGCTGTGCCTTTTAAGGGAATGTTGTGGATGTTGCTATGTGATTGGGCTAGGGAAGTTGGCAGGGAGGGATTAGGGGAGGAGATAAGCGTATATAAGGAGTGGCTGAGCTCGGGGGTCTCTCTCTTGCTCCAGGATGTGATCGCAACGGAATAAACACCACCTCCTTTCACCTCAGGTGCTCTGTCTGGTTATTCCTCCTCGGAGGCTGGTGCCTGGGACACTGGGCTACCCAAGACTTGGTACGCAAATGCGGTAAGTAAGAGGGCAGGGCTGACCCTTTATAGTCCCTTAAACCCCAAGTAGCCCGCAACACATAAGGGCATGCAAGATTTGTTTAAAAGACTTTTTAATGTGATTCTCAGTGTTTTAACAAGTGTTTTATTTCTGTACTGTGAACCCAAAGATTATCTGGGAAAAAGTAATTTTGTGTGTATGTATGTATGTATGTATGTATGTATATATCTAGTTATCTAGGGAACTGGTATGCTCGTTTTGTGTGTGTGTGTGTGTGTGTGTGTGTGTGTGTGAGAGAGAGAGAGAGAGAGAGAGAGAACATCTAAGGCATAGAACAATTTCATTTTCTGATTTAAAGGAATCCTTCTGCTAACGGTGAGAATGAGCTCCCTGGGATTAACTTGTCTGACTTGAATGTCAGCATTCCCTCACAGAAATAGCACTCTATGTGTGTCTCTTCCTTTGTAAATCAAATTATTAGGAAAGCCTGTGGCTTTGGAAGAAAAATATCTTTAGCCTTGGAAATCTGTGAGTAGGTATAGTTAAATGCCAGTGTTGTTAGATGGGTTTTGGTGCCCTCTTGTTCCCTTGCTACCATCCTCTGCTTGTTTCTTATTCTGTTTTTCAGGCATGTTCTATGGGGATTAGAGGGCCTGAGTTCTTGTCAGTGTTGGAAGAGCATGATTGAGGAAAGTTTGGAAGTTGTTAATTTGACTTTTTTTCCAGTTTTTTAGTAAGTTTATACTAATATTATTTTTTATGTGACTGTAACTTCCCCCAGTGTCTCTTTCTCTTCTCCCCCCATAGAGCCTTCCTACATAACAAGTAGTATTTTTAAAGACAAAAAAAGAAAGAAAAAGAAGAAGAAGATGAACATAACTAATCATTCCATCAACAATGCCTGAACATGTGTACAACATATTTCACTCATGGGCCTCCCTCTTCTGTGAAGATGGGAGTGTCTTCTCATCTCTTCTTTCCAGCCGTGCTTGTTCTTTGTCATTTCACAACATTCCCCTTTTTGGGGTTGTGATTGGGATTTCCTTTTCTATTATTAGCTCTTGGATTTTGCTCCTATCATATAGAAATACTGTGAACTTGGAGGGTTTGGCCTGCAGCTTTGTCTCCATCTCCTGTTTTTGAACTTTGTGTAGACCTGAAAATCCCTCCTTCCTCTTATCTTTCAGAATTTTCTTCCTTCAAAGCATAGATGAGGTGTACTTCCTCCATGAAATGGTCCCAGACCACCCCACCCTTATTGCCTTTGGCAAAAAGGGCTCTTTCTCTTTAGATTTTCCTAGAGAATTTTGTCTCTCCTTTGTGAGCATCATACTTCCTTGAATTACGTTTATTACCTGGATACATGTGAAATGCTACACAGTAGATTATAAACTCCTTGAGAATAGCTTCTGTGCCATGTCCATCCCTAGCATCTAGCACGCTTTATATAGTTGGTTTTTTTGGGGGGGTGGGGTGGGAGTGGGATGGGTCTTGGATTTGTGAATTAGTTGATCTAGATAATTTCCAGTTCTTCTTCCAATCCAGATCACAAACTATTCTACAACTCATCATCTTAGAGAATTGTCTGGGGGCGGCTAGGTGGCACAGTGAATAGAGCACCCACCCTGGAGTCAGGAGGACCTGAGTTCAAACTGGGCCTCAGACACTTAACCCAAAACTAGCGTTTGACCTTGGGCAAGTCACTTAACCCCATTTGCCCTACCTTCCCCCCTCCAAAAAGCAAAAAATAAAATAAAATAAAAACAAAGAATTTTAGCAGTGGAAGGGACTTAGAGATCATTGAGTCCTGTAGTGTATGGGATCATCTAGCTATAGTTAGTAAAAGGGCTGGGACCACAGCCTAGGGCTCCTGCCTTCTCAATCCAGGCACTCTGCTTTGGGGACTCCCACTATGTTATTAAGTGATCTGCATTGCACTCAACTTAGAGATAGCAAGAATGCTAATGTTCTGCCAATTAAGCCAAAAGTTAAGCAACATTATCATTGCTGGCTGCTGGGTCATTTCAAAGATAGAATCAGGTGATGCTATCTCAGGCTCTTGCATCACTCCTCAAGCTAATGATACATTGGGGGGGGTGATCATGGCTACCATTTTGTGACATCTTCACCTAGCCACGGCCGAATGTGCAAGCTCAGGCTTTATATAGCAGATTATTGTGTAGCTAATCTAGGCTGTCTCCTCAAAACAGAGGGCTGGCTCCAAACAGAGTACGCTTGACTAAATTTAGTTCATAATAATAACAAACTGTTCTTCAAACAATGGGTGGTTTTGATGAATTATGTAATTGTAATTTATAAAACTATGTCCTATGTTCGTGACAACATATTAGAGCTCATTTGGGTCTCACAATGACCCCCTGAAGCAGGCAGCCTAATATTATATCCATTATACAGATACAAAAAAGCTGAGAATCAGGCATTTGTCAACAAGCATTTCTGAAGTGCTTACTATGTGCCAGGCAATTGGCTAAGGATTGAGAATTCAAATGCAAATAGAAAAATAATCCCTGCCCTCAAACAGTTTACATTCTCGTGAGAGAAAACACCAAAAAAAAAAAAAAGGAAGCTGAAAGGAGAGAGGGGGAGGAAAAGGTGCCCAGCTCAGCAACATGATAGAAGTGCAGACTGGAGAAGAATGAGGTATCCATGTCTTGGGAACTTTCCTTAAATTGAGGTTCCGGGAAGAGCCATTTATTTAATCAGAAGGAAAAGGTGAATGGGTGGAGAATACTTCCAATCTGAATTCCATGGCTGGAGCGAGCTTCAGAATGTTGATCTGGGGCATGGTAGAGCAAGTCTGAGTGCAGAGGAATGAGATATGATTGGCCTAGGAGCTAAGATCAGTGATGCTAAGGTGACTGTGGTTGGTGTAGTTGCCCCCCAATCCTGTACATTCTTGACTTTAAGTTCACTTAAAACTATAACCACAGATGTCACAGAATTGTTTCCTGTACTTCCAGATAATGCACAAATATTTGACCAATTGTACTAGCCCAGAAACACTTATTTTTTCCCCCTTAGAACAATAGCTAGGATCACAGGGTTGGAGCTGGAAAGGACCTCAGAAGCCATCTAGTCAAACTACTCATTATGCAGATAAGGGCACTTAGACTCAGGGATTCAGGGCCACCATGACTTTGACTCAGGGTACTAACATTTTCAGGGCCTTGTGCTTTCTCAATGGGAGGGGTAGTTTCTCCCCACAGTGTCATTGTAAAGAACTTCCACTATATCCTGATACCATGAGGTGACCTCCTTCTCCCCTCAAATAGTTCTATTGCTTTGACCAAGGTCCATCCTATTCCCCAGTGGCCACAAGGCTGAAAGCCAGACTCTCTGAAGGACTGATTATCTCCTCCTAGGTTAGAATCTGGTGTTTATTATAAACTAAGATGTATATATCTCCAAATGTGAAGCATTGTAAAGTCTCCTCCCCCCTATCATAATATCTTACTTAAAAATCTATTTCATATTTCTGTATAGCCATGAGGCCCCATTCTTCCTAATGGCCTGTGACAATAATAAGCTCAAATCCAAAACCATTTGACCAAGTTGTCTTAGCTTCAAGGAAAATGAGTTTCTAAATCTTGAGAATTTCTGCAGTGGTTTGGGCTTAATTTAATGTATGGGCTATTTAAATTTAAAATGTTGTAACTTTTTAGTTCTAGCTATTACAGAATCCACAGAATTTATTCCTACTTGGGTTCCTGCACAGTAGGAAGAATATTCAAATTCCCTGTGGTTGCTGTCAGACGAGAAATTGAGTTGCAGATTACAGGGTCTTGTTATGACAAGAGGGCAGAAGGAGATGGACAAGTTCCCGGTAATCTTTTCTGCTCCTTTGATCCATTCACAGTATATTCACTCTTCTGCTAAAATCATGGCCATAAGTACAATGAGATCAGGTTAGTTGCTCTGGTGATTCAGGATGGAAAAGAGGCCTAGAGAACACAATAGGCAAGTCTCTTGTTGAACATTATAAGGGGTTCTAGTATTGTGAGTCCACGGTAAAAGAGCATCCATTAGGTTAGAATCCAAAAGAATATATCCATAATGGGAAGACAAGTCTTTTTTTTCCTGTCAACCTTTTTTAAAATTTAAATTGATTTGCTTATTTACTTTTAGTTTATAAGATTCAGTTCCACAATCCCTTAAGTTTTAAATTTTCTCCCCTCCCCCCCCACCCCCATGGCACCATGAAATCAAGTATAGGATTTGCAAATACTTCCACATTGGACATTAGTTTGGTTGTATAGTTGTAACTGATGGAGTGAATGATGGGAAAAAAGAAAGAGAATTAAACATGAAAAAGAGTGACGGCATGTAGATTGCTTTGATCCCCATTTAAACTCTGTTCTTTCTAGATCTTTCTCTGAGTGCAGACATCTCCTTCCATCCTGAGACTTATAGAGTTGTCTTATAACTGTGCGTTGCTGAGAAGAGTCAAGTTTATCAAAGCTGGTCTTCACACGTATGATGTATCTATGATTGTGTCCAAATTTTTCCTGGTTCTGCTCTTCTTACTTAGCATCAGTTTGTGTAAGTCTCTCCAGGTGAATATGAAGACCGTCTCCTCCCCATTTCTTATAGCACAATAGTATTCCATTACATTCATATACCAAAACTTGTTTAGCCATTCCCCAATGAATGGGCATCCCTTAAATTTCCAGTTTTTTGCCACCACAAAGAGAGCTGCAATAAATATTTTTGTACATATGGGTCTTATGGGAGGACAAGTCTTGACTGTAATGGTTTATCAGCATGAGTGGATAGAGTGAGTGCTCACAAGTAAGCATTAGAAAAATCTGGATTTCAGTCTTGCCTCAAATGCTGGGCAGATTGCTTAACTTCTTGAGTCCTTAGCTTTTTTCATATAGTATTTAAGTTCTCTTTCGTCCTAAATCCATGATCTATGATGTAGCTGGGCTTCTGTTTCCCCATCAGCAAAATGAGGGTTAAAAACTTTCTCCATAGCATTGTGGCCAGGCTTAAATGAGATAAAATATGTAATGTTCTTTGAAAACCAAAAAGTCTTATATAAATATACTACTATTATCTATATTATTAGGGCATTTTGCTCTCTAGGAGGAAAGAGAATATCCCATCAGATGGAATATTGACACAGTCAAGTCAACTAATCAACATGCATTTATTAGATGCCAAATGTGTGCCAGGCATTGTGCTAAGTGCTGGAGATATAAAGAGAAGTAAAAATAGTTTCTGCCCATTAGGACCTCACAATCTATAGAGGAGAAAACCTGCAAACAATTATGTGTAATAATGCATATTATTTGATAAATTGGAGGAAATCACAGTGGGAAGGCAATAACTTTATTGGGGGCTAGGAAAACCTTCTTGCAGAGGATGGGCTTGTAGCTGAAATTTGAAATATCTTGTGTGAGGAACAGTAAGGAGACCAGATTCACTTGATGATTGAATAATACATGGAAGAGAATAAGAAGACTGGAAAGACAGGATGGGGCCAGGTTATGAAAATTTTAAAAAACCAAACAGAAGGTTTTTTATTTGATCTTGGAGGTAACAAGAAGCCACTGAGGCTTATTGAATAGGGGAATAAACTCAATGGAAAGTGATAAAATAACCAAGTGAAATAGAACAGAGGGAGACCAAAAAGAGGGCACAGTACAGAGCTTTGGAGAACACCATGGTTAGCAGGCATGACCTACATGGAGAGTGGTCATCCAGAACAGAGGAAAGTGTCAGAAAAACAGAGTGAAGAGAGTATCAAGGAGAAGAGTGTGATTGACAGAATCAAAGGCTTCAGGGAGGTCAAGTAGGAAGAGGATTGAGAAAAAGTCATTAGATTTGATGTTTGAGGAAGAGACTTTGGAGTCACATTAGTGACTTTGGAGTGAACAGTTTTGGGGGATGATGAAGTCAGAAGCCACACTGCAGAGAGTTAAGAAGATGAGAGGTAAGGAAAGGGAGGCATCCAGTTGTAGCTGTTCTCAAGGAATTTAGCCACAAAAGGAAGGAGAAATATGGGATGATAGTTATAAGGGCTGGGCAGAAGAAGTGAATTTCCCCCCCTGAAGTTAGAAATCCCATCTCAGACACTTATTATCTATATGTCTTTAAACTCATTCCTTTTTTCCATCACAAAGATAATGACCAGTTGACAAGCTGTCTTCTTTTATTTGTGGAGAAAATTGATTTATATTGTGCAGTGAGAGTGGTGCAGTGGGAAGAATTCTGGATTGGATTCTGAACCCTTCACCTAAGACCTTTGTTTGGAGAGCAGGATGGGAAGCTCCTCTTGCAGCCTCCATTTAAGCAGGGTTCCCAGGCCAGCCATCTCTTCATTTCCAGTGCCTATAGTCTTTTGCTCTCTGTACCTCCTTCTCAATCTGTCACCATACATAAGGTTACCTTTTGCCACTTCTTCCCCCAAGCTTTTTAAACTTCCTTTTATGTGTTGTCTTCTACCATTAGAATGTAAGCTCCCTGAGGACAGCGGCTATTTTTTATTTTGTTTCTGTTTGTTTTCCCAGCACTTAGTACTGTTCCTGTCAAATTGCAGTTTTTAGTAAATGTTCGATGATTTTACTTTATTTCATCTATTTGGGTCTTGTTTTCCTCAAATAAAACATGAGGGTTGCACTAAATTACCTCTTTGTTCCCTTCCATCTCTGTACCAATGATCCTATGATCCCTCTAGGCTCGTTTCCTCATCTGTGAAATGGAGATAATAGCATCTATCTCAAATTGCCATTGTGGGAATCAAATAAGACCGTGTATGTAAAGTGCTTGGAAAGCCTTAGAGTGTTGTATAAATGTCAGCTATCAGGAAGGTAGGAAGGTAGAAACTTAGGCTGAGTAGTATTGATGAGAATGACATAAAGGTCTAAACACAGTCATTTCACTGAGTAAAATTCCATTTGTCCACACAGGAAATGGTGGGCGGAGATCTTTCGCCAAAGTGGAAAATTACCAAACATGAGTTTAATTACTTGGGAGCATCTCTTTCCTAAGGAACAACAGTCATGTAAATGAATGTGGTCTCCGGGAGGGAGCAGGTCTGTTTCCTGAAATGGAGAAGCTTTGAAACACACTCAATAGGCAGCACCTTAGAACAGAAGAAAAAAAATGGCAGAGAGAATTTTCACAAATGTAACAGTTGCTATATAACCAACCTTTCATATGTCTATCATTGGCATAAGTTCAAAGACAAGACTGCGAGGGAGGAAGAAACAGCATGGGGAGGAGACAGAAGAAAAGACTCAGTGTCCAGAAACAACTTCCATCTTTTTATGTGTCAGAATCCTTTATATTCTGTCAAAGAGAAGCCCCCACATCATGTTATTGTCATCCTCTGAACATCCGGGGAGCTAGATTCTGGTTTTGAGCCTTCCACAGGACATCTGTTGGATCTCCAACAAGTTATTTAACCTTGCTAAGCTCAAGGAGCTACATCTGAAGAATCAGATAGCATTTCCCCCCTGTTTCTTTACAAACATGTTAGGAGGTTCAATGAAATCCCACCAGTTAGATATTTTTGTAATCTGCTTTGGGTTGAAGGTGAACATGTTTGTCTAAAATGATGCAGCACCAGAGGAAGAAAACCATTTCCTTTCTCCCAGAACTGGATTTTTATGAAATAACAATTGAGAGTGCTTTGAGATACTAGAACAAAATAATTTGCTTTTAAAAAAAAACTGATTTCCTCTTTTGTGTATGGATGTGAGTACAGGCTGCTCTCTGCCTTTTATCTAAAGAGTGAAGTTTATTGAGAAAGCAGAGATAGGTGACAATCACTCTGGATTCACATGGAATTCCTTCTTTTTAATTGTTATCTTACTAAGTAAAGAACAGGTCCTTTTTTTGTGGTGAGAGAAAAATCTTTGTTTTTTTTGATGGGGGTAGGCAAGGCAATTGGGATTAAGTGACTTGCCCAAGGTCATACAACTAGTAGGTGTCAAGTGTCTGAGGCTGGATTTGAACTCAGGTCCTCTTGACTCCAGGGCTAGTGCTCTATTCACTTTGCTACCTAGTTGCCCTGAGGGAAACTCTTTTTGTACACTCTTTTATTTTTTGTACACTTTTTGTTTGGACACTCTTGTTATTGTGTTACTAGAGAGTCACTACCTCACTGTATAAACTTAGGTGCCTCACTTCATCTTTCTGGACCTTATTTGCCTCATCTGCCAAATTGGACTACGTGACATGTTTATTTCCTCTTAGCTTTAATCTACAATCCTGTAATTCCTCTGGGCCTCAGTTTCCTCACTGGTAAAGTGGAGACAACAGTGGCATCTCATTTACGGGATCAATCACTGTGAGAATCGGATTAGATCATGTACATGAAATTGATCTCTATGGGTCCTTTGAGCTCTGGCATTCTGTGACTCAGAGCTATAACCCAGGGTTAAGTAATTGAGGCTTTGCCTCAGGGTGCTTGATCCAGGGTGGTGTACACTTTATCTCCCTTGTGGTTCTGCTGTGCTTGGTGGTTCTTCCAGGACCGTGTATCCTGACGTGGCCACCTCCACTCCTTCACCCAACCTTGGACCTCCAATTTCCAGTGGTGCAATCACCATCATACCTTTCTTTTAGGACTTAGTGGCCATTAGATTTTTCATAGGAATGTTCTTTCACTCTAGAGCTGAAGCTGCAGACCACCATGCCATCTTCCTACTGCTGTTCTCCTGGACTACTTTCTTTGTACTTTGGGATTTTAGGGGTATGGAAGTATGACTCTTTCAGGAAAGTACCCATCTCCCAGCCCAAGTGCACCCAAATAGAGAGTACTGAAACCTGTACCTCAACCACAATGAAACGCAAAGGCTGACTCCAACCACTGGCCAAGTATGTGGTCAGAAATCTTTCTTTATTTGTAGTGTATTGTTACCTACTTCAAACATGCCATGCTCCTTCTCCAGGTGGGTACCTCCCTACTGATGGCCTCTGAGTCTTTCTCTGCTTACAAGCCCTATGGAGGAATACCCTGGAGTGTCCTACACAAAATCCCCAAAATATCTTTCTTCAAGGTTTCCCCTCATTCTCGCAGTCGTCCTAGGCACTAGAATTGCTAGTGATAGTTCTGCTGTATCTACGAGATGGTATTAAAAACATTAATAGCTATCCTTCCTTTTTTTTTCTAGAATATAGACGTGTAGAGGAAGTATCTTCTGTGAGCAGCAAGCACTCAACAATGGTCTAGTAGTCAGTAATGCCTGAAAAACATGATTTCATTCACTTCTAAAGCTGCTGATTCTGATGAGAAATTTATTCTTCATTTTATTTTTGCATTCAGAAAAATGTGAGCATGGAAGGCTCTTACATATCCATCACTCCTCCTTACCTATCCTTCTCTCCTACTCCAACATCTTTACTGAAGGTAGATCTGGATGTCTTTGGAAACTAGAGATCTGCTCAGAGAAGAAGGATTGGCCTATGATCATTTAGGTCTGAAATAGACAGCCAAAAGATGGAAGGCTTGAGAGGGAGAAGACTGCCTTGGTTCACATTCCTGTTTTGTCACTACTTAGTTTGAACTCCTTTGTTTTTCTAGGCATCATTTTCTTCAATTGTATAATTACAATTTTCACTAGACTCATCTCCATCTAAAGTTCCTCTCAAATTTATTTTCTTTCCTCCCAAGTTAGATGATTTATTTGTTGGGCCTTCTTTCATGAATAAATGAAAGTAGTTTCAATTTACAGAACCATTTGAACACAAATAATGAGTGAAATCCATACCAATAGTAATTAGGTTAAACATTCTCTGGGCGATCATGTTTATACTGTTAATTTGCTTAGGGAAAAAGCCTTCCTTCACATTTAGCATAAAGACAAATTTTAGGTTAACTCAAGTAAAATTATCACAAATTCCAAGGTATTGTAGATGAATTCGACTTAAAGAAAATTTGCCAAATACCGTTCATAAGAATTAATAGCGCTGGGCTTGGCTCTTAGTAAGTAGGCACTTTAAAATAATAAAGGGTTTTGAAAATAAGAGTTGTTTGTTTGTTTCCTTGATCTTTGTAGCCCCAGAACCTCAAGCTTGGCGCATAATAGGCATTTAATCATTGTTTGCTGTTTGATTGATGAGTATGATACAGTGGTTTAGGGTGAGAGGACCTGGATTCTAATCCTGGCTCTAAGGCTTTCTAGTTGACTAACCTTGGGTAAAGCATTTAATCTCCCTGCCTCTCACCTTTCTCATCTGTAAACGAGATGATTGGGTCGGACAGCTCCCAAGTCTCCTTTCAGTTCCAGATGTATGGTCCTCTCATCCCGTGATTCACAATATAAACCACACAAGTAAGTGAAACTGAGGTTGTAACTCCGTGTTTTCTTCTGCTACCTTAAGTGAAAAGTTCATCCATCTTAAAAGCCACATTTACATCTGTGTAGTGGAGAAGACATTTCTGACTTGATTGGTTGTCTCTGGCTCTCACTGGGCCCAACTTTGCTCAGTGTTTTCTATCTCTGCCGACAGAAGTGGGGGCATCACGGCAGCTCTCCATCAGCATTGTTTCTCTCCTTCAAGGTTTATATAGATGATGGCATCGAGAAGTCTTGGATCCACTGCTGTGAAAATTTACCCCAGATTATATGTAAAACCATTCCACCAGTCCTCATTGCCAGCCACTTCTTCAAAGGATTTTAGTGTTCTCTTCAGTGCTTTCCATCTTAACAGTTCTTTCAGCTCCAGGAGACCAGGATCCAATCCCTTTGGTGAATACATGATAAGAAAGGGAAGAGATGTCTTCTGAGCATGTGCTTTTTGAGCACTGATGTCCTTTTAAATGGAAATAGGCCTGGCACAATTGATAATACTTATTTGCACTCCTCAAAATCTCTTCTTTTCCTAAGCCCATATAGCACATAGGAGAAAAAAAAAGTTACAAGTCTTTTTCCATTGGGAAACTGTTAAGAATTTCAGGGAGCAAACTGATATTTCTTTTGCGGAATGTACAAATCAGAGACATCTATCTCCCAACTATACCAAAAGGACGGTAATAGCTTCTACTCAGTGAGCAAATGTGAAGTTTTCACCAGCTGAGAGTTAAGAAATTAGTCTCTTTCTTTCCTCCTTTTCTCTCAGAAAGAATGGTAAAGGGGGAATCCCAAATAATGAACATTTCAGACTGAGGACACCCACTAAGTGGCCTGAGGACTCTGGGATTGGAAAGGAGGTGGGTAGGGGGAGGGTGTTACACCTTAGGCTTCAGTGGAACTTGTTCAGCATGTTTTCAGTGGTTGATCAAAGGTAGATAGATTGAAAGTTTGAAGGAGCCTGAGAGGCTATCTCCTTCAACTTAAAGACAAGGAAACTGAGTCCCCAAAAGGTTAAACTATGTTCACAAGGCAAAGAGTTTGCAGATGTTGGAGAGATATTGCCTGGCACACAATAAGTGCTTTAATAAATGCTTGTTGACTTTGGAAAAAAGACATATCACCTTATAATAATTATGGTGTTGATGTTGATAATGATGATGGTGATGATGATACTTTGAAGTAGGGTGAAGATCTCTTCTTTCATTGATGGAAGGATATCCCAAAGAGGAAATTCTTTCAACCTCTACCAATACAAGTCAGAATATCCTCTGCCAATGATAATCTTAGAAGGTTGTCCAGAAGGCTGAGAAGTTTAATGACTTGTCTAGGTTCCCAAACCAGGATATCACAGGATCATAATGCATGAGCAGAAAGGGACCTCAAATGCCATCTAATCCAGCCCCTTCATTTTGCAGATGAGGAAACTGAGGCCCAGGGAATTTAGGTGACACAAGTAAGTAGAGGCAGAAGTTAGACTTCAACCCAGCTTTTCCTGATGCTATCTATCTCTGCGTTAGCATATAATCTAGATATATCATGATGGCCAGCTTTGGAGACAAGAAAACTCATGCTGACTATGTGGTCCTGGTCAGGCTACTTAATGTTTTAGTGCACCAATAAACTCTCTCTAGGAATAGAAGTAATAGATGAATTGCTGAACCTCATTTTTGGAAGGAGTCTTCATACTACAGAGTTCACCCACCAAGAAACCATTATGCTAGTGACCCCACTGTTGTGCCCTTTCTCTTTACCTGAAGAAATATCCTCAGAATTAAACCTCCAGAATTTATATACCCTCTTCTTCTGGAGGAGTTGGCCCACTACTCAGATTTAGAACTCTGCCCTGGGGCTGGACTGACTAAATTGGTGAGTGAATACTAACATCCTTAACCCGTTATTTTTATATAGCCCCACATTGTGCTTTGTATCCCATCTAGTCATTCACTAGGAAGCCTGAGCCTACTTGGGTAGATTGCTATCTTCCCTGTTGCCATGAACATACTTCCCCTCACCCTCCCCTTGCTTCTTTTTCCTCTGAAAACAGTAACCAAATCAATACTAGCTAGCCAACAAACATTCATTAAAAGCTTACTATGTGCCAGGCACCATGCTAAGCACTGGAAATACAAATATAAGCAAAAAAAGACAGTCCTTGGTCTTAAGGAACTTGCATTCTAATGAGGGAAGAAAATACCTAATAGAGGAGCTGAAAAATGGGGGAAGAGATGAAGAAGGTATTCTAATGGGACATGGTGGTGTAGGACAGAAAATGAAGGATAGCTGGTCTGGGGCACTTCCTAGAAAATGGAGGCTGTGGGAAGGATTCACAGTTGGAGAAGGGGCCCAGAGAAGTAGTCTAGAGGCATTTGAGACATGATGACATGGTACCATTTACCTTTGCTCCTTGCAGGGGCATTGTAATTGACTGCCCCGTGACTCCGTTCATAATTCCTGTGACTGCCTGGATCAACATTCTCTTCCTTTGACCCTCTACTCTCCTATTTGTCACAAGGAATCACTGAATTTGAGAGCTGGAAGGAACCTCACTGTTTATTTCAACCTGTAAATGCAAGAAATCCACACTACAACATGCCTGACAATGTGTTGGATCCCCATATTAGAACAGAATTTAATGACATTTAAAGCTTGCCAAGCACTTTACATTCGTTATTTCATATGAACCTCACATCAGACCTATAAAGTAGGTAATATAGTTATTATCTCCATATTACAGATGAAGAGTCTATGTCTTATTGCCATCACAGATTTCTGAAATATTAAAGTACTGATTCCCAAGTCCCTATATCCTAGCAGCTACTGCAAGCTCCCTCATCTTTGTTATTTCTTCCAAGGGCTATTGGAAAAATTTTAATTTACCTGGTCTTTGCTGAAGGTTTTTAATATTCAGATAGAGTTGTATTTGTTGGGTGCGGGTGTGTGGAAAAGTAAGTCTAGGTGATCTTAATTCCAAGGCTGGTCCTTTATCTACTATACCATGATGCCTCTGAGAACTCAGGTCCTGACCTTCCAAGACTCAAAGGTGGTAGTGGTATGGGGTTAATATTTAGGACATACCTAAGTGGTATTCTACTCAAAACTTACTATATGAGTGACCACCTATTTCATGTCTTCCTAATGCATGACCTGGGTTAAAGTGTGAAGGCGGCAACATGAATACATAGATGCCTAGGGTAAAGAGAAAGCTAAGTAGAAGGCAAAAATTCACCTTTTCCCATAATTTAGCCTCCACTTTGCTTATAGTCATGGCTATCTTTAACCTCTTCAGTGAATCTTATCTTTGATCAATTTATTTTGATTCTTTGGTTAATGCATCATCTTATCCAATGGTGCAGCCTTTTCTTCCTCTTTGATTGCCAAAGTCTTCTTGGAAATCCTCCCTATGGGACTATGCAGCATACTGAGAGCCTTACTATGTCTCTTGGCATTCCATGGGTACCAGTAAATACAACTCTCTGATGATGTCTTTTATGCCATTAGTAAATACAAAATGCATAGCCAACACTGGCCCAAAGTGGTACATTAATACTAGGTAGAATGTCATAAAAACTCAAGTAACACGTTACTTGGTTGGTGCATGAATTAGACTGTTAGTCACTCTTCTACAAAGAGCTTCAGATACTATTCTCCACTTAGCAGGTAGCCTTACACTTAACTGCTTGTCACCTTCTGGATTGTTGCCTTTGGTGCTGCTCATGAAATGAGTCCTTTTTAGTAAGTAGGTGGAAGATGGGCTCCCTGTGAAATTTTCCATAGCATGTGGCTGCTGTACTGCTTTCTTATCTCAAAAGCTGAGAGGAGAGAATCCATTAGCAATCCCAGACATTCTCTACTATATCTTTGATGTTATGACTTGTTCTATAGGAAGTCACATTCTAGTTCCAGCTCATATTCTCGGGGAAAATCAGTATTGTAGCTTTAGATTTCATTTGTCTACAAACTCAGACAGCCTGACCCTCTGGACTCAACTGACTGGTTAGTATCTTGGTAACTAACCAGGTGATTGATTGAATTAACCCTTAGTAAACTTTAGTAACTTCCCAATTCATTGATATATATAGACATCACTTTAGTATTATTTCATAGAATCATGGATTATAATACACTTTATATGAAATACTTACAGTAGCAATTTCATAGTATAATTTCATAGAATTATTGATTTAGAATAGAAGGGGCCTTAGAGGGCTGAGTTACATTACTTAATTTTACAGATGAGGAAATTGAGGCTTGGAAATCTGAAATAATTTAAATTAACAAATTTTCCCAACTGTTTCTGATTAAGAAAAAACCCTCCCCCTCCCCCTTGCTCTTTAAGCTCATATACAATCAGCTCTGTAACCTCATGGGTACAAGTTGAAATCATGGGAGATTTTCAGTGTTATTTCATCCCCCTGTTTCGTTGTTGTCTTTATTCAGTTAAAACAAATAAACAAACTGGGAACTTCTGAAGTTAATTCAAGCCTGGGGATTCAGTTATCCATCATGCTAGATAACCAAGGCCACAAAACAACATTGAAAGAGCAAAATATCAGCACAGAGATGACTAGGAAATCAATGAAAAGAATATTAGCCTGCATTTTTCCAAATAAATACAATCTAATTCCTTCTTCTCCTGCAACCTCCCACTACCCCAAGTAATTTGGGAAATTAATTCCTCTAGCACTCAAAGCTTTGACAGGTAAGGCACGGGCAAAATCTCAGCCATGTGACTATGTTCCTGTGTTGTCACTAGCTAGCTTTAACCTAAATGAAAGGCTCCATCTACAGGGAACCAATTGACTACGACTATGGCTACACAACTTCTTTCATGACTTGTCTCAGACCCTATTCACTTCTCCTATTGGTGCCTGCCATTTGCTACTTTTCTATAGCCAGGTTTTCTCATTGCCTTCATATTCTTCAGTTTCTTGATGTAGAATCCAACTGCAAAAATTCCTGTTATTCCTGTTGATCCTCTTGAAAGATCATTCTCTATGGTTGCAAAACCATAAGAGATCTCCATTCCTCATTTATTCTCCCAGAAGTCAGTCCTTGACCTCCATCAAGGACCATTCACATTCTGAGGCCAGATATTTTAGGAAATATAATCCTCTTTACTTTGGTTAAGCATTTTGGTTTTTATTATGTTCTTTTACTCAAATACTGTTTTTAATCAGTATTTTCAAACTTGGAATCTTCATAATAATTTTTCCTTGATTATGTTCAATAGATCATTGATGTCATCAATGGGAGATTCCCTCCATTAGTATATATTGAAAAATATCTGTATCTTATGATCCTGTGTGATTCTTGTCCATGTCACTACATTTCCACTACAGAGGAACAGTTCTTGTACATTGTTGGAAATATGGTGCAGTCTACTTCTGTCCAAAAGTAATCTGTGCGCTGTCCTTTCAGTCACCTGCCATTTCGATTCCTTACAGATTATGTTAGACAATTCATAACCATAAAATGTCATGGGGAGAACATTTATATTAAAAAGATAGAATCAGCTCGGGGTCATTAAAACCAGTGTAGTTTCCCAAAACACAATGCAGTTTTCCCAATGAAACTGAATCTGTTCATTTCTTCCCTTTAAATTCTGGGCTGAACTCCTTGTCCATCTGTGGTGCCTATTGTCTCGCTGTCTCTCCCCCTCCCCCCTCTCTCTTCCCTCTTCTGCCCCTCCCTCCTTCTCTCCCTCCTTCTGTCCCTCTCTTCCTCTCTCTCTCTCTCTCTCTCTCTCTCTCTCTCTCTCTCTCTCTCTCTCTCTCTCTCTCTCTCTCTCTCTCTCTCTCTCTCTCTCTCTCTCTCTCTCTCTCCCTCTCTCCCCCCACAAACCAACACACACTCTGGTAGTAATTCAGTAAATTGGCCTTCTACCTACATGTGTATAGCCTGAACAATAGGCAATTTTCATTTCCCACTCTGTTACCTCACTGTGGTTATGGAGGTGAACCTGAGTCTTAAAGGCTATGCCTGCAAAGAACGAGCTATGGTACATTGCATTATTCTGGCAAAGTCTTAGGTATGATTCTGGCAAATACTTCTGTTTTGTTAGGGCCAGTAGCTAAGTAAGAGATGCTCATCACCAGTAGCTGGTGACCTGGTGATGAATTCCTTGGCCATAACCACCCATGAATCAAAGACAAATATAAGGTATCTCTGAGTCCCATGTGGCATGAGTTAATTTCCTAAACACCAGTAGCAGAGTGGTGACAAAGACAGCAGAGGGTGCTAAGAATCACAGTTTTCAGACCTATGATCATTAAATGGCTGTTGGTACTCTAATTGTGAAATCTGTTAGATGA
This sequence comes from Pseudocheirus occidentalis, assembly GCA_028646575.1. Lineage (NCBI taxonomy): Eukaryota > Metazoa > Chordata > Mammalia > Diprotodontia > Pseudocheiridae > Pseudocheirus > Pseudocheirus occidentalis. Next base: position 36,092,840 of record CM053599.1, on the reverse strand, counting down.
GCAACAAGTGGACATGCTATTCTAGAAGAACTGAATTGTTATCAATTTGCAGTTCTTGCTATAATGAAACTAGGAGCCAGAAGGAAGTTGAAACTAAAAGGAAAGATGGCTCATGTTTCCCCCCCCCCCCCCCCACCAAAGGCAAATAAAGGAGTTGGTGGAGTTCGTTTAATTGCTCTTCCAAAGGCAACGAAAAACCTCATTTCATGGTGTATTTGGCCATTTCATACTGCAGTGCTCATAACTATTCACAAAAAGATCCCCATGAAAATAATTGCATTTTATGTATCGACATTTATTGTAGTGGATAAAGAAATTCTATGAAAATCTTGATAATGTGCTAAAAATGGTCAGCTTATAATTTGACTCTCAATGAATTCAGTGAAAAGAAGGGAATAGATGAGAATGTTGAGAGATATTTTAGGAAAATATGCTTCAGGAATAAGTAGTAAGGGAAAATCAAAGGCTTTTAGGCTACACAGAAGTCTCATACTGATATATCAGAAACCCTTTCTTTACTAAAAGAACAAAATGGGGTTGGGCATAACAAATATTGCATAGGATCACAAAAAATGAAATTAATTATACTTTAACAGGCAGGAATTCATTATTAATTTAGGAGTATGCAGAAATTAACTATCTGTACGAACATCACTGATTGTTAGAGCAAAGATCAAAATTAATACAAATATGAAAGAAATAATAAAAATAATTAAAATATATGATAGAATTAAGCAACTCCATGATGACTTATTTAAACAATTTTTGATGTTACAAAATGGAAAATGGACAAAAGCGACGAACACCGATGCTAATAATATTTTTGGGCAGAAGCTTAATTAATGTCAATTGCCATAACAAGGAGACTAAAAGAGTCTAAAAATGGCCTCAGTCAATAAGGACTTGAATTTGTTGTTGTTCACTAGAATAGTATAGTAGCTAATGGCAACTTCACAGAATATAAACTATGTAAAATGCTTTGAAGAACGTCGGTAGGAGATTAATTGCAGTATGACCTCATAAACCTGTTAAAAGGAGTCGAGGAAGAAATACAGCTTAAAGAAAGGTTAGAAGAGACCTAAGGAAGAAATTGGAAAAAAGAAAAATAAACAGAGAAAAGATAGAAGAGATTTGTATGTGTGTATATGTGTGTGTATGTATTATACAAATACTCTATGATATACCATATAATACTATTTTACTATATGAAATGTAAATATGTGTATATATACACGTACACACACATATATGTATATAAAAATACATGTATATATAATGAACACTTTGAAATATCAAGGATAGTATAATCGTAATATTTGGAATCTAACATCATTGTCCCAAACATACTTATATAAGAGATGGAATTAACACTAAAATGAATAAAAGGTTTTTTTTAAGCATCTGAACATGGAGAGGTATGCACTATAAATGACACTATCAAAGGTTTTGAGAGATTGACTCCTAAAATATCTGACAGGAGAAAATTCTAAAGGCATGGAAAAATATTGGCCTTTATGATAGCCTTCTCTTCCCAAAGATAATTAACAAATATCAATACCTAGTTGTTCTTATGCTTACTTACTTATTTTAATAGTAGATCTTTATTATCTGAGCATTATTAGCAACAGAAAGAAGTCTCTTATTGTATCTAATTAAAATGGGAGGTTGTAAAGCCAAGTATGAGCAGCTTTCCAGAGGACTGCTACTGTGAACAGCTGTAAGGTTCTGATCACATAGTATAGTGAACTCTCTATTTATTCAGTAATAAACTAAGACAAAACATCCACAGAAACCAAAGTACAGCATTCACAATGTTATAACATAACAACTTATCACCAAAGTGGCCACATAGTTTTAAGCAAAAGATATCATTCAGTAAATCCTTAACTCAGTTATCCTTAAGGAGCAATTCTCCTTAAGGGACACAAAGGAACCTCACAAGGCACCTCACTCCTATCTAGTCCTAATTCCTCATTTTATTGATGAGGAAACTGACACCCAAAGATGTTGAGTAACTAAGCAGAGATCATATGGATAGTGAATATTGGAGGCAAGGATTTCAGCCCACTTCCTCTGATAACCAAGCCAGGGAGCTAAGGTTTGATACAAAACCCAACTGCAAATCAGAACATCTGTTGTACTTAATCATCTCTTGGGAATTCCTCCAAAATTTGAATCATAAATTGGATATTCTTTATAATGTGACCTTTTGTAGGTGTATGCTTTCAGGGCACTTAAATGGCCCGATTTTTCTAATCATCTTCACAGGTGCAGCTGGAAGAAGGACATCAAATAGAATGAAAAGAAGATAGATTTGTCAATGTTTATATGATAATTTATTTGATTTTTAAAAAACATTTTAATCAACATTTTAAATATTTTCTATCGCTATAATTTTCCTAGTATCCTTTCCTGTCCCCTTTGTAGAGGACTCTCCTATCTGATAAATAGCATTTTTTAAAGATAAAAAATGAGGAAGATGAAAAATTAGACTAACAGATCAATACATCCAAAATTCTGAAGATATTTATAAAGTGCTACACTTACAAACTTGCCACCTTTGCAAGGAGAAGGGGGGGGGAGAGTGTTTCTCATGTCTTTCTTTTAAGTCATGTAAAATTTGTCATTTTACACATTCATTTTTCATTTTGTTATGTGTGTGGTCATTCTTTCCATTCCCATTTTTGTAATCATTGTGTATGTTTTTCTCCTGTCCTGGCTTAATTCATTCTGCATCAGTTTATATAGATATTTCCATGCTATCCATCACATTCATAATTTCTTACAGCACAGTCATATTCCAACAATTTATTTTCATCATGAATAATTGCAGAACCACCACATTAGTACCCCCCAAAAAGGATTTGCAAAATGCTTTACCTATGCTAACTCATCTGATCCTCATAACAACATTGTGAGGTAGGTACTATTATTATCCCCTTTTACCAGAGGAAGAAACTGAGGCATTGAGCCTTGCTCGGCATTACCAATCTAGGCAATGTTGAAGTTCAGGTTTTCTTGACTTCAGATCCTATGCAATATCCACTTTGTCACCTGTAACTGTCTAGAACACTTTTCTTCCCTAACCTACTACATAGAAAGATAACAAAATGAGATCAGGAGCTGTTAGACCTGATCACACATGCACATAGTAAATACAAGTTGTATCTTGAAAGAATTAAGGCAGGGAGTTTCTTAATCTTTATTGTCTCATGAACCTCTTTGGCAATCTGGTGAAGCCTATGGACTCTCTTTTCATAATAATGTTTTAAAATCATTGAAGGAAATGCTAAATTTCAATGAAAAATTAGTGAAAATAAAGATGTATAATTTTTCCCATTCAGGTTTACAGACCCCTTGAAATCTATCCATAGATCACTTGGGAGGTCTATTTGCCCTAGGATAAGAACCCCGGAATTAAGAATCATTCTACCAGGGGGGTGGAGCCAAGATGGCTGCGTAGAAGCAGCAAAGGACCACAGCTCCCACACAAACACGCTAAAAAACTCATAAAATGGGACGCTAAACAGATTTTCAAGCTCCAAAATTCTCCACAAGACAGAAAGCACATCTGTTGCTACAGGCAGCGCAGCAGGCGGGGCTCTTCTCAGCAGTCTGGGACCCACGGCCGAAACCCAGCAGGCT
>CM053599.1:36064601-36088695 GCA_028646575.1 Pseudocheirus occidentalis | reverse complement strand
TATCAGCCCACAGTGTCTCTGAAGAGAGATGGCAAAAGGAACTGCAGAACTTGGGTAGAGAAAGACTCAAAGCAAAATGGAATAAACTCTGTAGCAATGTCCAAATAGTAAATTAATGTATTCAAGAGCAAAAAGAATATTCCAGTGTAAGGGTGTAAATACATGACAAGAGGAAGTGGTAGAGGGAGAGAAAACATACTACATACATGTGTGTATATAGAAAAATAGCTCCAAGTAAAGATGAACAAGCCTGATTCCTAAGCACTGGCCTGCCTGGACCTATGTATACAGGGACATTCCAGTCCCCATAATAAGATGGCCTCAACTATGTGATTCTGAAAGTTCTTATTCATGCTGGGTAGTCTGGCTGGGATGAATTTAGAATGAGGATTTTTCATCTAGCTGCTTTGTAAGGAAACAGACATAGCTGTGTAAGAGAATTGAATTTGGGAATACCATAAAATCATGATGACTTTAAAGATGTAAGGGACTTGGAAAAAACCAATATTTTTCTGCACTGTAGAAACAAGAAAAAGGTGGGGAGTGGTAGGATTTTATTATAGGGGAAAGCAAAAACCCTGTGCAGGTTCCTGATTTTGAATGAAGGAAGACATAGTGGCATGGTAGTAGAAGGGCTATTTCTGCTCCCGCTGGTTTTCTCACATCTAACAGAGGCTAGAATAGAGTTTAGGGAGAGAATGAACACTGGTTCACATGAGGTCCTTTCTTTGAATAAGAGTTGGTGGGGAGAATGTGGATTAAAAAGAAGGAAAGGAAAGATGCTTGAACAGCATTACATGGCCTTCCCTGATTGGGAGGATATCCTCCAGAGACTCAAAAAGTCTTTTTGAAATATCAGATGGTATAGGAAAGAGGTCATTTGGTGAGCATGGTATCTACCTTTATAGTACTGTTCTCCTTCTTCCAGTTAGTTCCTTAGGAGACCCCCAAAATAAGGTGAAGAAAGTATGGGCATTTGCATCTCAAAAGCTGCTATGTCCCCTTTTAAAGAAGGGTTGGCATTGAAGTTCTCCAATAAAAGTTTTATTCCAGTTTTAGAAACAGTAGCAAAGTAATGAAAATGGCCCAGAAGGTTGTTACAGAACAGACATTAATAATATTGTTATTGATAACACTACTAATTAATAAAAAAGAGGTAGTGTGGCATAAAGAGTAGAGGGCCAGCCTTGGAGTCAGCAGGATATGGGTTCAAGTCTTACCTTTGACACATATTAGCTGCCTGAACATGGCCAAGTCACAACCTTTTAGTGACTCCATGCACCATAAAAGGTACATTACATGTGAGTTGCCAGTTATCACTGGTGGAAGTCATTTTTACGTGGAGAGGTTCCTAAACAGAAAAACATCACAGGCCCAGATCCCACAATAATAACAACTCAGATTTCTAGAGTGCATTATGGCTGACAAGGCACTTTTCCTTACAATGACTCTAAGATGTAGTTGGTACAGACATTCCCATTTTATAGGTGAATCACGGCTGCTGCTGTGAAAAGACAAGTTGGTCGACTACAATTACAGATCAAGTAACAGTTGGAAGTGGGTCTAGGATGCACTGTCTCCTAATTAAATCTAGTGCTCATTCTACTATCAATAGAATCCTTCCTATGGCATCTCTAAGAACCAAACAAAAACAAGGAAAATTCACTTACATTTTACTCTGCTTGACAAATCATTCATATGATCAGGCATTTCCACCAATCAGCCAACAAAATTTAAAAAATCAGAATCTGAATATTGCATTTGCTCTGATATTCAGACCATAAGTATGATTTGATATAACATGTGGAACTAATCAAATGGGCAAACATAGGAACATCTGTTCTAAGAAATTACTCCAAAAATAACTTTGTAAAAGCAGGTTGACGGTACAGTTGATGCCTTAACGGCAGTAGAAAGAAAAAGGGGAGAAATCGAAATCAGAAGGTGATCCATAATGATCCCCACAATGGTTAAGGTGCTTTAACCTTCATTATCCACCAATACCCCGTATGATGAGTAATTTTTCTAGATGTCTAGCTTATCAAGTTGCATTAGGTCCTTCTGAGGAATATTACATTAGGAACACACACACATACACAGACACACATACACTTTGACATCTTACTGTCTGTCACCTAGGAGAAAGTTTTGACAGTATTTTGTTCATGGAATAAAGTTAGCTGCTTCTACAATGACCAGACAAAGTATATTATTTTGCAAAAGCACTTGATGATGTACAGTACTTTTGAGATAGGCATCATATATACATACACAGCATCTGGGATCCTCTAGAGCAGTGGTTCTCAACCTGTGGGTCATGATCCCTTTGGGGGTCAAATGACCCTTTCACAGGGGTCACCTAAGACCATCTGAAAACACCTATTTCCGATAGTCTTAAGAACGGAGATACCACTCCGTATCGTCTCCAAGTAGGTCCACTCACATGCAGATACACCCACAAATGAGTATTAAAGGGTCATGGCATTAGGAAAGTTGAAAACAACTGCTCTAGAGTCTCTACAAATACTTTTGTGTTAATAGAAGAGATTTTAAATGATCACCAATCTTTTAGTTTGTTTTCATAATTATTTCAATAGACATTTTAAAATGCCTATTGTGTTCCAGACCCTGTGCTAGGTGTGTGGGCGGGATATGACAAACATGGAACAGTCCATGCCCTTGTTGAGCTTGTGTTCTTCTGTGGGAGACAACATGCTTGTCCACTCATAAACAGATGAAAAATATATATGAAGTAACTGGGACAATTGAGGGCGTGAAAAATCACTTGAAAGTGGGGTGGTGTTGGTGTTCAAGAAAAGCTTCCTTTAGGACTTAACAATGAGCTAAGCCTTGATGGATGTTAGGGATTCTCTGAAGAGGAGATGAGAAGAGAACATTCCCTATAATAAATAGGAAATGTATAGCTAATTTGGATTGCCTGAAGTTTATCTGAGGACAACCAAAATAGTATCATCAATGAAAGGGAACCTTGTGTTCTACAAGCTAAGAGTCAAAGATTTCTAAAGTACTGAAGGTTTCCTGAGCAGTTAGGAAAAGGACATCTGTGACTTCAGAGACAGCCTGGTACAATGGAAAGGATGGAAGTTAGGAGACTTGGGTTCTCATCCAAGTTCCTCCACTGAGTAGCTCCAATGACCTCAGGGAAGTCACTTCACTGTGCCTCAGTTTCCTCATCAGTAAAATGGGAAGATTGGACTGGCTGTTGATCCAAGTCTCTTTTAGTCATAAAATTCCCCAACTGACCAATATATGAATGGTAACCTTGATCAGTAAAGAGTAAATCAAGGGTAACTTATCAAGAAAGCATATGGGATGCCATAAAGCTTGTCCATCTGAAGCTGCTTCCTCAAGCTACTTGGCTGTAACCACCCTAAGTGAGAATCTTGGAGATACTCTACAATTATTGCTATCCCACTATCATCTGAATCATAGATCTAGAGATCAAAAAACCCTTCTGTAAGTCTTCCCACTCTCCTGCTGCTGCCCATTTTTATAGATGAAGAAGCTAAGGCCCAAAGAAGTGAAGTGATTTGTCCACTGTCACACAGGAGTTAGGATCTGAATTCAGACCCACTGATTCTAATTCCAGCACTCTCCATTGGACCCCAATTTCTTACTGATCTGTTCTCACCTCCGTTTATGCCTTTGCCTTCAATACTGTCATAGGAACAATTCCAGGAAAAGACCAATATGTTTTATATCTTCACTTATTCCCTTTTCTTACTGCCTTGGCATCCTCATCATTTCTAGCAAAATAATGTCTTTCCTTCCAGGTGTCATTTGGGAATGTCTCCAGCTTACCTCATGGACTTCACCATTAGGCTCCCCTTTCCCTCTCTCTGCTCCTCAGGTACTTCTTTCCCCTCTGTCTTATTCCACAATCTCATCATTCTTTGATTTTGTTCTGCAATGGCAGCTACCTGAAAGAGTGGTCTTTATTTTTCTTTCTTACTGATTCTCATTTTCACATGTGTCTTCTTTCCTGTTGAGGTCTCTCTGCCCCTGGTATTGGCCTTGTGGTTGAGTGATCATTCATTGGGTCACTGTTTTTTCCTGTTTTAATTTAACCACACCACATACACGCTGTAATCCTGTCGAGTGCCATTCTGCTGACTGTTTTCAGATAGGAGTCTGGTTTTTAAAAAATGCTATCAGTGGAAAATGGTGCTGCTAGATCTCTGTTGGAAATGTATGTGATTTAGCACAGATTCAGGCCTCAGTCTGAATCATAGAGGTCTAACCATGTATGTCAACATGTTATAATGGAAAACATACACAAAGACATTTGGGCACATTTCTGTGGTTCTGTTTTATGAGAGACAACTAGCCTCTTACCTATTAGCAAAATTATAGGAAAAAAAGACCACTAAAACAAAAGCCCTTCTGAAAAACTCAGTTTGCAACAACAACAAAAAATTCAGAAAGGGAATGTACTGCTTTTCATAGATTTTTACTTCTTGGGATATAATATTTAAAATATTTATATTAAAACTTAAAAATTTGGATATACATAGGATTCAATGATATGCCTTTTCTAGATAGCAGAATGTAAGCTTCTTTGGGGTAAGGACTATTTCATTTTTTGTCTCTGAATGCCCCAGAGTCTGGCACAGAGTGAGTACCCAATAAACGCTTGCTGAATTATTTAATTTTATGCAACATGGTATATTTTCAATTTGATTCTTAATAAGATTATTAAAAATGGAGAATTATTTTAATTAAACCCACCTCATTAAAAGATATTTTTTTCCTTAAGGAAAATACTTTTTGATTTCAGTATAAAAAAAACCAAACTAATATTTTGTAGTTGAATTTTTGTTGATATAAAAAAAACCCACTGACATTTACTGGATAGAATAGTGGTTTGGATTTAGGAAGATGTGGCTCTGTGCAGACCATTTGTCCTCTAAATGCCTTAGCAGGCTCAACTATGGGGATGTCATGGTACAGTGGAAAGAAAATAGACTTGGAAGTCAGCAAACCCAAGTTCAAATCCTGCACCTAACATTTATTGTTTGCTGTCATCTTGGGCAAATTACTTGACCTCATGCGCAAGTTATTTAACTTTCCTGGGCCTCGGGGGCCTATAAAATTGAAGGAATTGAACTTGATGGCTTTTGAAGTACCTGCTAGCTCAAAAACTCAGTCCTTTCTTTACAAAATATTTTTCTTAATCTTAACCTATACTATTTTGTAGGCCTGATTGTTTTTTTTTGTTTTGGCAGGAATGATTTAAACAAAGATCAAGCTGTAGTACTTGGAACCTAAGTATCTGTATCTTTAAGGAGGTTTTAAGGAATTTGCTATTATGTATTTTCACCTCAATAAAATGGTAGCCATGACTAGGCCAGGGTGAGGGAGGGAAAGGAACAGCACATTATGATTAGTAGATTTGCAGTTCATAGTAGCATCATCTGTTTTATTGTACCATGTTATGGAAGTGCTTGTTTTATTCCATAAATTAAAAAGAAATAAAATAAAAAGGAATGTAATCTCCTTGAGGGCAAGCATGGCTTTGTTTTTGTCTTTGTATCCTTAGAGCATAATCACTACTTGGATGTGGTAGTTACTTAATAGATGACTCAGAGGGCCAGATGCCTACTCTCTGTGTGATCCTGGGCAAATCCCTAAACCTTCTTGGGCCATAAATTCCTCGTCTATAAAATTAGAGCATTATACTAGATATGCTTTCAGTCTCTTCTGACTTTAGAATCATGTTCCAATAAACCAAAGCAGTATTTATTGAACTGAATTGTCCTATCTCTACTATCTCTACTAGTAGCTAGTGATAATAGCTAATAAACGTGCAAGGTTTGCAAAGCAGTGTGTGTGTGTGTGTGTGTGTGTGTGTGTGTGTTATCTCATATGATCCAACAACCCTGTGAGGTAGGTGCTATTATTATTATCCTGGGGGTCATTAAGCTAGTAAGTCTTTGAGGTTTTGAGGATTTGACCTTGGGTCACCCTGAATCCAAGTCCATTAGTGTTCAATCCATCACGTCAAAGTCAGAATTTGTTCTTTGCAGTCACATTGTTGGGTAGAGGGAGGAAGTTTCCCAACATAGGAAATCACAGCTTCTTGGCCTGTTCATGAAAAGCATCCTCAATTCAACTCGCAATAGTTATAAAGGACCCATTATCGCAAGTGTTCTAAAAAAAATCAGAACAAAACTAATTTATTATAGTTCTGTCTTCATTAAACACCACACGATGGTGGATTAAACACAACAAAATTCTGATCTTTTTAAAAGTGTCTACTAAATATAATAAAAGAATAAGATAACAATTAACATGTAGTTTGTTACATTAAAAAATGGATATACATATTTCTATTGCCTGTTAGCTTGACCTAAGCCTCTTAAACTATTACAAAAAAAGAGAAAGAAAAAAAGGCATTGTTCAAAGTCAAAACATTCGAAGTTCAGTTGATACAACATTACAGTACAGTCAACTAACATCATTCAACAAAGGTAGCAAGTCTAGTCTTGGCTTCCTGGGTGAAGAGTCTATAGACCAGACTTCTACACATGATTCAACACAGCTTCAAAACTGCATGTTAGCTTTTTGCAGGATACTGTACTCTCTACTGATGGCTTCAGAAGAAGGGGGGGTCATGCTAGCAGTCGAATCACAGGGGAACCCCGACCTGTCTTGAATAATTTTATCGAGCACTGTAGTTAGAACAGCATTATTAAGTTTAGCACAACAACTAAAACAAAATAAAATAATCATAATATAATAATAATAATAAGGAAAACCAGACACAATCAGGAAGCTTGGAGAAGCCGCTTCTTGTGTCAAACCATGGCGATACGCTATACTAAAAAATTTGGAAATATCCACCCGTCCTCACCACTCTGCCACAAACTAGCAAAGTCAAAAAATACAAAAGTCTTCAAACTTTGTTACTTTTGCAGAATAAAGCAAAAACGTCTTTGTGCTCCTTACTACCAGAAGCAAAATATCCACTGAGTTACCACATGTAATAGCTTCTGGACGTGTCAACTTGAGTTGGCTTGGTTTCTGCAGAACCATCTTTGTCTTTTTCACTGTCACCATCCCAAAGGTTAATTAGAGGAGGATACAGCTCATTCAGAGGAATTGAAGAGGTTTTTTGCATATATTTTTTTAATGAATGGTGGTAGTTTTTCCTCTTAAACCTCTTGGCTACATAAACTGCAATGGAGGCCAGGCTAATCACTGCAAACATTGACCCCATGACGGCTGCCAGGGCCGTGCTGGTCTCCTGATCCGAAATGTCAAGTGCAAACGCAGCATTTTTTGTGGTGACGTTAACACAAGACTTTTGAGTCTGTTGATGGATGTTGGACACTGTAAGACATACTTCATAATCAGTGGATGGCTGAAGGTGTGTTAAGTTGTATTCGTGAACATCAACAGGGACTCTGGCAGTGTAGGTGATATGGGGGTTATCGATTTTCATTGTAGCAGATGACCACTTTAAGTTTGAAGTCATGACATTGGAATTAACCTTCCAGGAGACTAAGATGGAATGAGATTCAGTCTGTTTGACATAGATTTTCAGCACCTGAGTACCATCCAAAAGGGTTCCATTCACTCTTATTGTAGCTACTCGTGTATCTGCCCCTTCTACATTTTGGGCAACACAAGTGTATCTCCCTGAGTCTTCTATCTGTATACTAGTGATTTCCAAAGTGCCTTCATTGCTCAGTTTATACTTTTCTGAAAGAGTTTCCACTGTTATTTTATTTCCAAGGGGCGTTACCCAGTAAATTTCAGGCTCAGGTTCTGCCATGGCTCGACAGTCTAGGAATACTGTCATGCCAATGTCCATGTTCAGATGATTTGGAAATGTGTCATGGGAAATCATAGGGAGGCACTGTTCACTTGAGTCCTGAATTAAGACTTCCTTTACCTGCTGCCCTCTATATTCAGGCGGCATGGCACAAAACATGGACAGGGGCTCCATAAATCGGATATTGGTTTTGTTGGAATTAACCCAGTGGATGACACAGTCACACCTCAGAGGATTGCTGTGAATGCTGATCTCACGCAGGTTAGGAAGAGATTCCACTGTCTTTTGGTAAACAGCATTCAAGGCATTGTTGTTGAGCATCAAGCTTTCAAGAGCAGGGACATTGCGAAAAGCTAAGCGATGAATATAAGACAGTTTAGGGTTATTGGTGGCTTCGAGTTTTGTAAGCTCAGGCAGATTGTCCAGTGCGTAGCGATCCAGTGAAACAAGTTCTCCCATGTTGTTGATGCCAAGTTCTTTTAACCTTAGCATATTTCTAAAGTCCCCTTCTTGGATTTTATGAATTGGGTTTTTGTTGAGGTCTAGAAATTTCAAGTTTGGAACTTTCTGAAGTGCAAGTTGAGGGACAGTGACCAATTTATTGTCATAAAAAGAAAGACTCTCAAGGCTGTCCAAGCCCACTAAGGCATTTCCAGGGATGTCGGTGAGATACATTCCTGCCAAAACCAAGCTTCGTAAATTTGAAAGGGGCTTAAAATTCATATCTAAGATGCCAATCACTGGATTTTCCCCAATCATCAGGATTTCCAGGTTAGGTGTGGAATCAAACCAGCGACTATCAATCACTTTCAATTTGTTGGAATTGAGGTGGAGTCTCAGAAGATTCTTCAGCCCTGAAAAGGCATTAGCAGAAATGCTGCTGATCTGGTTATGGTTTATGTAGAGTTCTTGCAGGTTGCTGAGGTCCTGCAGACAGTAGTCAGTCATCTCTGTGATCTGATTTTCTTCCAGATGGAGAGTAGTGAGTTGGGTGAGATTGGCCAGTCCCACTTCCCGTATACTTGTGAAGTTGTTCTGTGAAAAATCCAATTCTGTCAAGTTGAAAAGCTGCTGGAGTTCATCGGAGGTCTTGGCAATGTTGTTGCTCTGTAAGAGGAGAACTTGCGTATCACCTGAAAGGTTGCTGGGAATTCTTGTTAAGCGGAGGTCATTGCAGTCCACTGTCGTGGCCTCTCTGTATGTGGATTGTGGTGTGAACCATGGTCTGATTTCACACACGCAAAGTTGTGGACATTCATTACTCTGGATGGAAGACTCAGTTAATGAATTCATTAGCAATTCCAGCACCAAATGACAAGCTACTAAGGCAAAGCGAATCCTAGCCATGCTGGCTGGGTAGGAAGTTCAAGCCTCCACTTTCTTCCAATTTAATAAAGTCCAAACACAACTAAGAGAGATCCAGGATAGCAAGCACAAAATGTAAACATTCAAGCAAAGTTTTAGTTGTGATGTGTGGCTATCCAGAGTCTGAAGTGTGATTTTCTGAGTTTTCAAAGGGCAGGAAGTGATTGGGAGTCTTTTAACAGCACCTCTCAATCCCAGGCCTGGGCACAAAGCTCCACAGCATGAATTAGTTCAGCCAAATCAAGGTCTGGAGACGTGCCTGAAAAGCAGATTAGGACAGATGTTATATTCCTTCCACACGCTTTCTACATTACAGTCTTTTCTTTGTTTACTAAAAAGGCATAATCATTCTCAAATCTAATAATGGAATATTCCACCTCCATTTAAAGAAGCTAAGCAAGACTGAAATTGTAGGACGCTCCACTAACGCACACCCCATTTTACTGTATCCAAACTATTTTTGGATGTACTTTACTTCATCAGTGAAATTAGAAGTCTTTTGTACTATTTCTGGGTGAATTCATTCAAAACAACAATAACAGCACAGCCAGAAGGAAGGTTTGGAGAAACATGAAACTCATTTCTTTAAAGGACTGATGACTTCAGAAACTAAGAACTCAAAATATTTTTAAGTGCCAAAAGAATTCAAATATCACTTTCAATTAAATCGGTGAAATTTGGAATATATTTTTAATTGATTTTCCTTGTTTGTAGCATTTTTCCTGTCTTCTGCAAAAATCATTTGGCAATTAGCATGCTTATGGTTTTTTTACATTCATTTTTAAGATTCTGAATTCCAAATTCTATCCTTCACTTTAGCTCCTCCCCCATACACTAAGAAGGCAAGCAATATGATATATGCATTATAAATGGGAAATGGTACAAAACATATTTCTGTACCAAATGCTTCTATTTTCAATTCACTCATTTGTATATAAGCTGTTTACTCTCAGGAGAACGTAAAGTCCTTGAGGACAAGAACTTTGTTGTTGTATCCCCCATGTCTATCATGGAGTCTGGCACATAATAAATGATAAATGATAAAAGCGCATGATAAATGCTTACTGAAATGAATTTACATTTTCAGCTCATCTCACCTTCACCAAAGAGCAGTTTTTAAGTGTGATGTTATTGATCTATTTCAGCAATTTTTATCTCTCTACAACTATTCTATGAGTTTATGTATATACACATAGGTACATACGTAAACATGTACATACATACACATATTTGTGTATATACATATACACAAATAACTTCAAAACTCTATATTAGCTTTTGTAGGGCATTGTTTACTGATTGAGAAGGGAGGCCATGCTATTGGTAAAACTGATGTATATGTATGCATATATAGGTATGTATATATGTGTGTGTATATATATACATATACATACATACACATATATAAACATATATGTGTTGTGTTATAACACATACAATTCCATTAATCTCATGGAAATATAGTTACTTGATTGACTCATGCATTTTTAGTGTTAAATAGTGATTGACTAGAGAAGTGAGAAAGGAGGAGATCTGCTATGTGTACATTTATTTTTAGCCTCTATCTGTTGATTCGAATGGAATTCCCTTGATGTCAGAAATGCGTTCCTTTTTTTTTTTTTTTTTTTTTGCTTTTTGGAGGGCAGTCGGGGTTAAGTGACTTTCCCAAGGTCACACGGCTAGTTTTTTGTGTTAAGTGTCTGAGGCCGGATTTGAACTCAGGTACTCCTGACTCCAGGGCCGGTGCTCTATTCACTGCGCCACCTAGCCGCCCCAAGAAATGTGTTTCTTAACTGGTCATAGGAATGGCCACACTGTCCTAGGTGTTATATTTTAGTGAAATATAAAGGGCCTTTAGAATTCAGAGTTTACTCAACATTCCAATATTTGTAAATTTCTACATGCATATAGAAACTGGAATTGGTCGCAAGAGCAGGTATTTAAACCAGAATGAAAGGCTTTCTCACTTGTCACACTTCTTCTCCTCCACTGCCTTCTATCACCATTAAGTGTTGCAGGAGAACGTATGCTTCTGTGGATGGAAAGCATGGTGACTCTCGCTTCATCCACAGGGATATAAAAAGGAATTTCCATTTAAATTTGAGCAAGCCTAAAACTGCAAGAAGAAAATGATATGGGACCAAACTGAGCCCCACTCATTCATCTCTGCCATTATTGGGCATCGCTTCTGATTTCTGTATGCTTTATACCTTCCCAAGGCAACAGCAGCAGTCTCTGGCTCCGGCATTTTCCATCACAGCAATGTTTAACATTTTTTTTAAAGAGATGTTCTTTATAAGCCACTTACATATTGTGTCCAAATCTGTTTTAGCCTTGGGGAAGTTCAGATGTAACAATGAAATGAAAATACAATGTAATCAAGAAGTAACTTTTGATTGGTTTCCCACACCCCAGTCCACTTGAATGTCTGTGCCCCCTTTGAATAACGGCCTGTGCATCAGCATCTAAAACAGCATGGAATAAGATGGCAAGTGACTAATAAAACATGAAGCTTCATTTTCTTTTGGGAAACTGCACTGCTGTGCTTGGTCAGGAAATGGAACATTAAGAACAGTCAGTTATAAAATATCTCAGTGAAGCTTTTCTAAGGTGGAGGGGTATGTGCATCTGTGTGTGTTTTGTAGTAGACAACAGTGCTTATATTTGTTTTTATAAAAACACAAAATAAGCTGCTCCACTAAATTTCCAGAAAGAAAGTCTTAAATTATAATTCTGGGAAGTCAGCTGTATGAAGAAATAGGAACTTGTACATTTCAGGTAGTACAGGTAGATCAGGGCTCTGTACCTGAAGAAAATCCAAGCTCAATTTTAATTTAGCCAAGTATTTATTAAGTACATGCCATGTGTAAGCACTCTGCTAGGCACCAGAGAAGGAAGAAAGGAAGGAAGGAAGGAAGGAAGGAAGGAAGGAAGGAAGGAAGGAAGGAAGGAAGGAAAGAAGGAAGGAAGGAAGGAAGGGAGACAGAAGGAAAGAGGGGCGAGAGGAAGGGAGGGAGAGAAGGAAGAAGGGAGGAAGGAATGGAGGAAAGAGGAAAGACAGAAGAGAGGAAGGGAGGAAAGGAGGGGAGGAGGGAGGGAGAAAGAGAGGGAGGAAGGAAAAAAGGAACAAAGGGTGGGAGGAAATAAATAAATATCTCTTAAGCATTTTCTTTGTGCCATGTACTGTGCTAAGTACTTTACAAATATTAACTTATCTGATCTTCACAATAATCCCACAAGTAGATGCTATTATGATTATTCCAAGTTTACAGTTGAGGAAACCAAGGAAGACAGAGAACTAATCTGCTCAGGGTCACATAGTTAGGAAGTGTCTGAAACTGGATTTGAACTTACCTTCCTAACTCCAGGTTGTTTCTACTGTACCACCTTGTGTCAGGAACACACCAAATTAACAATGACAGTCTTATTTTAGACAGTTTTATGTGTGATTCTGCTGGCTCTTTTGTACAACTGTTCCTACAAAACTTCTAAATAAATATATTTAAATATATAAATGTAAATAAATATCTTTAAATTAAATATGTGAATGTTTAAATTAAATAAGTAAAAGTGTTTAAATGATATATTTCTATATACTATTATTTATTTATGTTCATTTTATATGTCTCTCATTCTCTCTCTCTTGCTCTCCCTCCACCTCCTCTTCCTTCCCTCTCTCCTTGTTCTCATTCTCTCACAGCCATCAAATACTACAACATTTTGGTCAATGAAATTCTCCCACTGAAAACACAGTACATGGTTTTACTAATCCTTAATATTACTGCTTTCATTTAAATATCCCCGAGGTCCATTTCTGTTTCCTTTTAGAGTTTTCATATGACATGGCTATAAACTCACTGGGTTCCATAATTTCCACCACAGGTTTCTGTATCAACCTTAATTCAAAATAAAGTAAATCTGTGGGCTGCTTTGTTTCTCTCCCATATCTGCAGTACAATTTCACCTAACGTTGGGATACTGATAACATTATTAAGAAAAAACCAAGAAGTAAAAATGTTATTCAGGTTCTGTCCTGAATCTAAGCGGTTGCACTTAGTGGGCTTCCAGCAAAAACATATCCCTTTTCTCCCATGGAGATCCACCTTAGAGACTTTCAGGAGCAGTGTCCTCATTCCATCAGAAATAATATGATTTGAGATAATCATATTAAAATGTTTAGGTTTCTCTATGAATTATGCACACCTATTGTTAAAGACCCACCTAGGATATTGGATCTCACCTAAAATAGCAAGCTAATTTTCCTCTCCTTCCATCCTGCCTGCTTCCAGAACATACACACAAGCTGTGGCTTTGAAATGCCAATAGATGTGCAGTCAGAACACATGAGCGCTAAGCCACTTACTTTATCCCTTGCTCCTCCCTGTATCACAGCTAGTTGGCGCCATAGTGGATAGATGGCTGGGCTTGGAGTCAGGATGACTCATCTTCCTGAGTTCAAATCTGGTTTCAGACACATACTAGCTCTGTGACAAGTCATTTAATCCTGTTTACCTTGGTTCCTTCCTTTGTGAAATGAGCTGGAGAAGGAAACGAAAAACCAATCCAATATCTTTGCTAAGAAAACCCCAGGGGGGCCATGAAGATCCAGACCCAAAGGAAATGACTGAGCAACCACCTCCCTATGTAATAGAGCAATTTGGTCCCTTCTACCTAAATCTATGCTCCAAATGCCTCATGAAGACTCTGTGGGCTCACAGAATAACATTTTATTAAATGTGTACGTGTCCACATGCAAATATACTACTTTAACGTGGACTGCAAGAAGTGGTTTTTCTTTCCCTTGCTCCCACCTTTCTTATTTGTACATCATTCTAAATTAACCTCAGTCAGCATCTTTTCACCATCCCAATTCTTAAGCATGCACACATATATACACTTATTAAAGGTTCTTCATAGCAAACCTTGTATAATTTAAACTTCAAAAGCTTAAGATTGTAAGCATTTTATTTTATTTATTTTTTTGCTTTTTTTTTTTTTTGGATAGTGGAAGGTAGAGCAACTGGGGTTAAGTGACTTGCCCAAGGTTACAAGGCCAACTTTGTGTGAAGTGTCTGAGGTCAGATTTGAACTCAGGTACTCCTGACTCCAGGGCTGGTGCTCTATTCACTGTATCACCTAGCCACCCAATTGTAAACATTTTAGATGTCTTTTGATAGTAATTAAAGTGAATTATTCCTTCCGCATTGTGGGGCTTAAGCACATGGCTCAATCTGGAAAGTGTGTGTAAAATATTTTGGCTCTCTATTCATACCAGATAAGAAGTCTGAGTTTGTTCTTTTTCTTTTTTGGAATGTTAACAATACCTTACTGTAAAATTTGGGTTAAGTATTTGCTCACAGGTTCTGTGTCATCTGCTGGCCTGCATGTGTCATCTGCGGCTTCCATAAAACTCCCCCCAAATTCCCATTTAACTTTTCATGCTGACCTGCAGTATAGTGAAACTGTGATGGGGGATGTTGTAATGTGGAAGGGATAACTGTATTAAAATCTTGGAAAACTCCATCATGCATAATTTATTCTTATTTCTGATCCTCTGACAAATGAAAGATAGCTGTCTGTACAAGAAAAGGACCAAGTGTCATGGGATATTAGCATGTCAGTGTGGAGAGGGACCTCTGAGGACAACCCAAACCTGTCAGTGAGTCAGTTAATAACATTTATTAGATACTCCTCACACATGAGACACTCTGCTAATCACGGTGGATACGTTGGTGAAAACACAGGGTTCTTGCCCTCAAATGGCTTCCATCTTAATATGGAACACAGCATGCAAATATCTAGGTATGATCAAATGGCAGATTATCTCTGTCTACATCTGAACACAAATCTCCTTTGCAATATACCTGATAAGTAGCTGTCCAACTTCTTCCTGAAGGCCTCTAATGAGGGAGTGCCAATGACACTTTCTGCAGCAGCCCCTTCCACTTGTGGATGGTGATAAACATCAGGAAATTTTTCCTTATCTCAAACCTCAGCTTACCTCTTTGCAACTGCCACAATAAGAGCTCTTTTATGCCATCGTGGGGGCTAAGCTGGGCAAACAGACAGAGAAGGATCTAGGGAGCATGCCAGTTATGGTTTGTACCTTCACTCATTCTGTCCACACTTGATGACTTTTCTAAAATATCCCTTTAGTTTTCTGTCTGGCCTCAGAGTGGCCTGAAAGATTTATTATGGCTTCTCCCAGTCCCTAGGTTCCTCAAGACACCAGTTTATAGAGTGGAATATTGGGATTTGCTCAGCTCCACTCTTGCATTCTGACTCTGTTAGGCCTTAGCACATTTCCAGAAGAGAAACTCTGTGACTCCTCCTTTGATGAGACTGCAGCCAAATTCTTCCAGTCTGTATGAACTCCCAGAAGAAAAGACTACAGAGATTTTTGCCTGTGGAGACTCTGAACTATGGGACAGGAAACCAAGATGATTTTGAGACAGTAAAGGCTATTAAATATTAATTATTCATGTCATGGTGTCACCAAAGTGCTAATTTAATGTCTCATTGGCATGTTGAAGGGACCCACAGCAAAACACCCTAGCAGGTTGTGCTTCATTTGAAAAGCTCGCGCCATGGTCTTGGCTATGGCCTGTGACTGCTTCTGGTGGACTTGACCAGCTAAGGTCAGAGAGGCTTGGTCATCGGGTGTGGGTCACTCAGTACTAAAGTCTTTGACCTATGGAATACATTTTTGGGTGCAAACATGTGATTTCACTCATGTGTAGATTTGAGTGTGGGTATGGAGAGGTTAACTGGTTTGCTGTCACAGGGCTCCTTTGCCTTAAGGGAGGATTTGAACCCAGACTTTTTTGATTCTGAAACATACTTTCTATTTACTATGCCATAGTACTTCTCATGGAACCGATAACAATACAAAATGGCCATCAGTCCTTGGTAGTTCCCTTCTGCTTTCCCAGTGATGGTGAGGCAATGGAAAACAAGTCACAACAACAATAAAATGGGAGCCACAGGTAGTTAGAATTACATAGTATCGAGATCACCTACAAACATGAATTTAATTATTGCTACTCTAAATGTGAGAAAATTGTCCAATGACATTATAATTATATTCATTATAATGAATTATATATAGTCAATATAATACCAGAGAAACTAAATCATATTCACTCAGACAAGAGCAACAGAAGAGAAAATACCAGAGGGATGTAACACCCTATCAAGATCAAAGCTCTACTGACTGACTGAGGTATATTTATAATGTGCTTTCTGTATGTACAGAGGTGAATCTTTACAGGGATGCCTTCCATGGTGTTTGTTTCATGGGCTTGTTGTCAACATGCTTGGGCACAGGGCTGTTATAGAAGCATGCCATTAATTTATTTGACAAACATTTATTAAGCAACTACTGTGTGCATTCTGGGACATATACATAGGACAGATAAGACAAAGGACCTGCCTTCATGAAGCTTACAATCTAGGAGAGGGATAAGACATGAAACCAAGCATATTTTCAGTGCATTAGAAATATGCAAATGAATTTCTGAACGACATTGTTACTGACCAAGAACATCAGCACAGCCTTCATGGATATGATGGTATTTAGAGTATTTGAAAATGAGTCAAGTTAGTGTGACAGAGGGGATAAAAACTAGCCTTGAAGTCAGAAAGCTCTGAGATCACCTCTGACATATGGAGTGTGTGACCCCTGGGAAAATCACTTAACTTCTCAATGCTCCAAGCATATCTCTAATACTATAAGCAGTAAAAAAGGTGCCTACTTGTAATGGGAAAGAGAGTTCCCAATACCAATGAAATTATGGGTTTAGTAACCCCCTATCTCCTATTAGAAGATGAGTAGAACACAATTAAGAGGGAGGCTATTACAGGTCATGGGAAGAGTCTGGCAGGGGTGTGAAGGCATGAATATGAACACATACATAGAGTTCAGAGAATAATACAGTCAAGTGCGAGACTAAAGTACTTGTATCGGAATAAAGTGAGATAAAGCTGGAAATGTCTGGTGGCACCCAAATCAGGAAGGATGGGATACCAGACATGCATTTGTGTATCACTGAGTAGATAAAATGGAGTCACTGAAGAATTTCAGCAGAGGCCTGTCATGATCATACATATGCATGAAAAGATATTTCTGGAAGCTTATAAAAGATGAACTGAACTGAGGAGAGTGAGAAGGTGGAAGGGAGCTCTGTTAGAAGTCTATTGGGATAATACAAGTGGGTGATGATGAAGGTGTGCAAAAGGGTGGTTATAGTGAAAAGAGAGAAGATTACAGAAGAAAGAGATGCTATGAAATCAAAACCCTGATGGGTTCTGAAGGAGGGTAGAGTCAGAAGACATCCCCAGCCTTGGAGTCCTGATAGTACCCAATAGGAAACTGAAATAAACCATTTTCCTGGAGAATCTTGACTTTTTGCTGAGGGCACCCAGGAATCATCCTTCACTCTTCATTCTCAGTCATGGTCCTTCTCTATCCAATCAGTTACCAAATCTTTTCTCATGCATCCACGTCTCTCCAATGATAACACCACCATCCTAATCCCTTCTTCTTTAGCTATTACAATAGCCTCCTAATTGGTCCCTCTGTATCTTGTCTTTCCCTTCTCTAATTGACCATTGACAAAGCTGCCAAATTTATATTCTTAAGTCATAAGTCTCACTTGATTATTCCTCTGCTCAAGAAGCTTCAGTGACTCCCTATTCTTTTCAGGATAAAATACAAATTTTTCTTTTTAAAACTCTTCATAATCTGGCTACAAAGACCAATTCTACATTGGTCCCCTTCACTGACTCTCTATTCCAGTCATGTTGGCCTACTAGTTACTGTCCATTTACATCCTCTGTTTAAATCCAGTCACTTTGTAGCTTCATGATCCCAGGCAAGTCATATAACTGTTCTTGGCCTTGGTTTCCTCATCTTTCAAAAGGGAATAATAATATCACCCACCTCACAGGGATATTGTAAGAAGCAAATGAGATAAAGAAAATAAAGTGTTTCCAAGCCTTAAAATACTATTATAAATCTTTATTGTTGTTGTTGTTAACATTCCTATTCATGTCTTTTCTTGGTGTCTATACAAGTGTCTATATATGTATAGACTTGGTGTCTATACAAGTTATATCCTTTCTCGCTTCTGTGTCTTAGAACTAAAAGCTCTCTCAGCCCAGCACCACCTCTTCCCTGATTGCCCAAGTTATAAGTAACCTCCCTTTGTAGCCACTTAAAAATTGTACATGTTGGTGCTCACACTGCACTGTCTTCTCCTACCTGCATCTAGCAGGTGGAGGCTCCTTTCATTTATGTCTTTATTCTCCTTCCATACCTGGCTCAAAGCAGGCACTTAATAATGCACATTGAGCTGAAATGGATTAGGAGAAAAAAAGGGAGGGGGCAAAAAAGGGAATAATAACTCACTGTGCTACCATACAAACTGTCCCTTGGTCCCAAAGAAATATTTTTTCCCCATGGCAAAAATCCTTAAAAATATTTTTCTTGGCCTCTTGTGCTACCTTTAGCCACTTTCTAATTCTCATCTTTCTTTTGATAATCACTTCTAGCAAATTATGCTCCTCGGTCACCCATTGAACAAGCTAAACTTGCTGCTATTTGAATTAGTAATTGCAGTAAGAGACTACATACAGGAGAAAGAGCTCTAATGGTCTCCATGATGCATGAGGAATAAAATGAAGTTTATATCCTACTCTTTCAGAGACATAATGGAGACAGTGTGTGCCCATAGGCAAGTCCTAAAACTCCTTTGCATAATGAAATGTTCTAAGAGCCCATATTATTCATCAGTAGGCAAAGCAGCATGGGATAGTGGGCCAAACAAATGAATGAGGACATACTGGGGTAGGGATGCCTAATTTTGGCATGGCCACACAAAGCTTTCAGTGTGACCTTGAACAAATAAACATAACTTGATACCTTCATTTCTTTACTCTCTGAGCTTGAAGGGATCTCAGGAAGTTGTTCAATCTGTCCGTCCTCCTACGGCATTCTATTCATCTCTAACTTTTTGATAGTGAGGGTTTTTTTGTTGGGGGCAGGAAGAGTGAAGGAGCTGAAATTTCACATTTGGGAATTCAGTATAATTCTTCTTCTTCTTTTTTATTCTTTTTGGAGGGCAATTGGGGTTAAGTGATTTGCCTAAAGTCACACGGCTAGTTTTTGTGTCAAGTGTCTGAGGCCGGATTTGAACTCAGGTCCTACCGACTCCAGGGCTAGTGCTCTATTCACTGTGCCACCTACCTGTCCTGAATTCAGTATAATTCAACAAATATTTATTAAAGGCATTCTATGTGCCAGGAACTGGGTTAACCATTAGGAATAAAAAGACAAAAAATATATACCCTCAGGGAGCTTATATTCTATTAGAGAAAAATCTTTCGATTCTTAACATTCCTTTGGTTTCTGTGCCATTGTGCAAAATGATAACAGAACCATAAATTTAAGTCAAGAAGGGTTTTAATAAACATAAATATTACTTGATAATAATGTTTAAAAGTTCATGTGAGCCATTTTAAGAAAATGTAGGTTTGAAAATCTCAACTACAATATACATTCTTTAGGGCTGGAGACTATACAGCGCAGCCAATTTTCCCAATGCACATAAAATAGTATTTCATTCTTAATATGCATTTTTTCAGGAGCAATGCTATTGTATAACATAAGGAGACCCATAGAGATAAAGCAAATGCTGTGTAATAACTTTTAAAGCAGATTTTCATATAATCATGGGGTTCTTCCTCTGGTGATATTAAAAGGACAAAGAGTAGACAGTCATCTCTGGGATGGCATAAATAAAGCCCTGCCAGGGCAACAGGTGAGGTGATAACCCCACATAAGGTGGCTGAAAGGAGCACACCTCTGGAGGAGCACAATTCTTAATGCAGATGAGCCCAGGTCTAGGTACAGTAATGGCTTCCTTGGGAGCAAAAGGGAAAGTGACTGCTTTCCAAGCTAAGTCTAAAAGCCAGAGCTGCATGATAGGAAATCATACAGGATGCAGGGTCAATATGGTACTGGCTAGGCTCCAGGAAAGGCATCAGTCTGAAAACAAAAGTTAAAAAACCCCAAACAACTGAATGAATAAAAGCCAAACACTGAAGACGTTGCATGGTCTGTTTGGCAGAACATTGGAGAATGAATCCTGAAGAAATTTTAGATACTGTTGCTGAACAGAATTTTAGATCCTACCTGAAGAACAAAGTCAAGGTATCTTAAATGCTGTATAATTTAATTTAGAACCCTTAGATTTTCAAGTTTGAAGGGACTTTTGAGATCACTCATCTAACCCTTCTGTTTTCAGATTAAGACATGGGAGACCCGGTGATGGTAAGTGACTTAAGTTAGGTAGTAGTATAGCTGAGACCAGAAGTCAGATTCTGCAACTTCCTGGTCTAACAGCATGATACAGCAGGAAAAGTAGGAGACTGGGATTCAGAGAATCTCCATTCAAATCCTGCTTCAGTCACTTACTACCTGTGTGTCTACAGGCAAATCACCTAATTTCTTTAAGCCTCAGTTCCTCATCTGTTAAATGATAGGGCTGGACAACATGGTGTAGTGGAAACAGTGGTAGAATCACCACTAGGAATAAAAAGACAAAAGAAATTTACCCATATGGACTTGGGGAGGTCACTGAGCATTTCTAGGCCTCTTTCCTTATCTCTGAGATAAGATAATTGGATTAGATGACCTCTAAGGTTCCTTTCAATCTATTATCACTCTAGTAACACTCAACTACCTTGGTAAATAGGGACAATAAAATCACATCCCTATTTTGCTACACAGCTGTGTTGGCATTGTTTGGTTATTCCAGTCATGTCCAACTCTTTATGACCCCATTTGGGGTTTTCTTGGAAAAGATACCAGAGTGGTTTGCCATTTCCTTCTCCAGCTCATTTTATAGACGAGAAAACTGAGACAAACAGGGTGAAGTGACTTGCCCAGGGTCACACAGCTCATAAGTTTCTGAGACTGGATTTGAAATCAGGGAGATGAGTCTTCCTGACTCTA
Organism: Pseudocheirus occidentalis; assembly: GCA_028646575.1. NCBI lineage: Eukaryota > Metazoa > Chordata > Mammalia > Diprotodontia > Pseudocheiridae > Pseudocheirus > Pseudocheirus occidentalis. The sequence goes on along the minus strand of CM053599.1, from coordinate 36,067,516 downwards.
GGTCCCTTAAGTTGTAAAAGTCAACTATTTTGGGATCATGTCTATATGACCCACATTTATTTGCATTGTTGTTTGTATATACAATGCTAGCACTATCAGCAGAATAAGGGTAAACATTTCTCTTTCCTCTTATTTAGTAGAACAGAGAATTGAGAAATCAAAAAGGCCTATAATAATCCTCTAAATGCAGTTAAATGAAATGGAATCAGGATGATTGTAAACTCTTTTATTTAGGTTAAAAAAAAAACTAACTACACAACTCCAGGATGAGTAATATATGACGAGGCAACAGTTTACTTGGCTAAGACCTGAGAGTTATTTTTTTCTGAGGATTTTTTAAATTTAATTTTTAATTCATTTTGAACTTAAATACACCAAGACAAAAAAGGAACATTTCCATGTACACAATGCAGCCTAAAAAGAGGATTCACTATAAAACCATAACTTTGTACTTTATACTATTTAAAAAAAAACTACTATGTAATAAATACTACTTGTCATTTTCAAAGCTGACATGAGGGTTTTCATCAATTACAAATTCAATATAAGACAACAAAATGATGTGACAGGTTGAGAAAAATAACAAAATAAGCATTAATTTCGTGGGGTGTGTGTGTGCGTGTGTGTGTGTGTGCGCGCGTTTGTGTGTGTGTAGGGGGTAGTCAATCATAAGACTTTTTGACCTAGACCTGGCAGAGATCATCTAAGCTTAACTCCTAAGTCATTTTATGGTTGAGGAAGCTGAATCCCACATAGCTGAAAAGACTGGCATAGGGTCATAACCCACTCCACCCGACTTTCATCAGACCACATCTGGAACAGTTGAAGAAATAGGAGATATTTAGCATGGAAAAGTTATGATTTAATAGAGACATGATAGCTGTCATCTGCAAGTATCTGAAAAGTTTGTTGTGAAGAATTATAATTGCTTTTCTTGGCCCTGCAGGCAGTTCTAAAAGAAACAGGTAGAAATTGTAGAGAGGCTAGTTTGGTTTCATATAAGGAAAAATTTCCAATAGAGATATCCAAAAGTGGAATGGGCTACCTCAGGTGGGTGCAAATTCTGTGGTAGAGGAGCTATCTAAATAAAGCCCAGATGATCATTTGTCAGAGAAGGAAGGAAACATGGCCTAGTGATTGGGGCAGGGGTGGGGCACTGAACTTGCAGATAGGAAGTCCTGGGTTAGAATTCTATCTTAGACACTACTTAGCTATCTGACCTTGGGGAAGTCAGTTAAGCTTCCTTGTGCATCAGTACCTATACCTGTAAAAGGAAGATGATAATGCCACCTACATTCCAAGATGTGAGATCAAATGGGATTTATACACACACGTATACGCGTACATAAGTATGTGTATGGTAAATGTTGTGATGCTTGACAGTAAGGCATACATACCCTACCTACTACACAGGATTACTTTAAGGCTTGAGTTAGATCTTGACTGTAGGAGTGCTTGGTATGTGTATATATCTATATCACTGTGCAAACTTTAAAATTATATTAAATTCAAGTAGTTATAATTGTATTCTAAAAGAAATTTCTGTTCCCATATGAATTCAACAAGCATCTAAGCATCATATGAAGGCATTGTGCTGGGGTTTTAAAGATAAAAAACATCTAAGTCTTTACCATCAAGAAACCAAGAAGCTGAGGTGACCTTGAAGGTCCCTTCTTCGAACAACATTATCCTTTGATTCCCTGTTCCCTGACAGTGTCTGCATTGCTCTTCAGATGACTCTTAAGAGTAACTAAATATTGTGATTTATTGATAATTTTTCACATGCATGTCTTATCTCCCTGGCCAGATAATAAGTTCCTTAAATGCAGGGATTAAACAGTATGCATGCTTCTTTCCATTCCCCATAGTCCTTTACAAGATGCTATGTAGAGAGTTATTACCCACTGAATGGTTAAACTGAATAATTGGTGATTCTTGTCTCAGAGGAGATGGTAGACCAGGTGCTTGCTGTCTGAAGGGGACTGTATAATTGGTGAAATTTTAAGAACGACTCTTAGACCTAGACAGAATCTCCAACCTTCATGTTTCTTTAGCACATGAGGAACTCATGACCTACTGAAGAGTGTCAGAGGCTCAGCAGGACTGAACCCTGTGAGTGAATTTTCATTACTTTTTTGAGTGCTTAAAGCTACCAAAGTCCAATGGATCAAGTACTGGGAATGAAGTCAGGAGACTGGAGTCTGTATCTCAACTCTTCTTCTTCATCTCTAAAATGGGGGAAATAATATTTTATTTATCTTTTTCTTCTGGGTTTTTTTTGGTGAAGAAATTATTTCGTTAACCTTAAAAATGTGACTTCTTAATACTGCTTTGGAATGGATATAATATAGTATAGTGAAGAAAACACTAGACCTGGAGTTATGGTAGACCTGGGTTCAAATTCACCTTAGATACTTACTAGGTACATGACTAGTCGTCACTTAACCTCTATATACTGAATTTCCTTAGAGGTAAAATTAGGGGGCCGGAACTGATGGACTCGAAGGTCCCCATTATCTTTAATGTCTATAGTCTTATGTTTTGTATTACTTAGAAATGGTGGAAATAGGTATTTAATTTTGATATGTATAGGCATGTTGCATCCCTAAGAAACCTAAATCATTCACTAACTCTGTTTCTCATTTTCATCATCTAAAAATGGGATGATCCTCCATGAATTTGATACGCACAGGGACTGAAAAGAACTCAGAAGTGTGCAACTTGGATCTACCTTCTACACAAGACTCTTCTAGATCCTTGTTGGTGCTCTCTTTCTCCTAAAATTGCTCTGTTTTTAATCTTGCATATGTACAGCATTCCTTCTGTGGTGCTGACCCAACATATATTCACCCTTAAATAGTGATTCCTGAGTTAGGGGTAACTAGCCATGCAACAGATGTTGTGCACCCTGTTTC
>CM053599.1:36032075-36064101 GCA_028646575.1 Pseudocheirus occidentalis | reverse complement strand
TGGAATAAACAGAGTGTTCACTAATACTGTGTAATCCGAATCTTAAAAGCTCTTCACAGTAGCATTCTCTCAGGAATCTATTGCTGATTGGCTTTACAGTTCCCAAGGTCTATTCCTTTCTATAGCTTGGTTTTCAATTGCCAGAGCTAAATTTCTCTTGAATCCATAGATGGCTCTCCTTTCTGCTGCCAGAGATCCTGCTTGCTCTATCCTCTCTGTATTTGTGTGTGTGTGTGGGGTGTGTGTGTGTGTGTGTGTGTGTGTGTGTGTGTGTGGAGTATGTATGTGTTCCTGAAACTGAATGGTGTGTCTTCTACTGGGCCAATAGTGCTGCTGCTAGACACCACAGCCCATGCTGAGTAAGGGCTAGAAGAAGGAAGCAAAACCTCTCTTCCCAGAAAAACTAAACAGTTGGATTCTTCTCCCACTGCTGGCTATCTCTGGGACATGACTGTTTAAAGGATCAAAGTGTATGGCCAGTTTTCAATAGTCAATTATATTGCCCCTTTCAGCCCAGAGGCATGTGCTCACCATTTCTAAAGGGATCAGTGGGTTTTAACACCTTGTTGCCACATCAATTCCTTGTCAACTGTGTTTAGATTAACTGATCTGGGATGGTGAATCAAGTTTCCCCTCCTCTATCTATAGTTTGTATTTATATGCTTATCTGGTATGTATTTTATGTCTTCAGTAGAATGTTATATCAGTGAGCATGAGAAATCTTTCATTTTTGTCTTTGTATGAGAACTTTTGTAGGTAGTTTAAAAATTGTTAAATTGAAAGCAATTTCTGGTTGTTTTTGAGGGATGGGGTCTGATTTGCCATCTCATGATTTTTTCTTATGTAGTCATAATCATGGTAAACGTTGTGATGCTTGACAGTAAGGCATACATACCCTACCTACTACACAGGATTATTTTGAGGCTTGAGTCAGATCTTGACTGTAGGAGTGCTTAGTAAACTGTAAAACGCTATACAAATGCCTTCTTGTACAATTTGGATGCTTGGGATTTAGAGCTTTCCAAAACAACAGAATAAGAATAGAGTGATCTACTCATGTCAGGAAGGGGAGGCTTACTTCATGCCAATCAACTATTTATTAAATACTTAGTATCTGCCAATTACTGAGGAGAGTTGAAATATAGCTACTACCTTTAAGGAACTTGCATTCTAATGGGAGAGGGTCATACATTGATCTGTATGTGATCCAAACAAAACAGATACAAGGTACCCTGGGATGGGGTGGAGCACAAGCAGCTGGACTTGCATAGGCTTCTCATAGATGGTAGCACTGGAGCTGAGTCCTGAATATGAGCAGGGATTCAAAGAGGCAGAGGCAAAGAGGGAGTCCATTCTAGCATGGAGGACACTCAGTGAAAAGGCACAGAGATGGGAAATGAAGTCTTGGGTGAGGAACAAGTAGACCCATTTGGGTATACTCTTGCAGAGTGCCTGCAGGAAAGTAGCATCAAATCAAGTTAGACTGGACATAAGTGGTGAAGAGCTTCAAAGGACAGAGGAGGATGTCTTTGACTCTTGAACCAGGTGACGAGAAGGAAGGGTGATGTTCCATGACAGAGAAAGGCATGTTTGAAAGAGGAAGGGGTTTAGGGGAGAAAGATCAGGAATTCCTTTTAGGACAGGCTGGGTTTCAGATGACCATAGAACTTATAGTTTGAGATATCTAAAGGGCGGTTGGTGATGCTGAACTGAACTGGACAGAAAGTAGAGATGTTTGAGTTTGAAGTAGAGGAAGGATTGGCTTGAATGGACTCAGCTCATCTGTCAAGGAAAGAGCATCAGGGTCAAGAGGAGGAAACAGATGTGGGTCTTGAGTACAGGGGCTGTGACTTCTCTTCAAGTATCTGGAAAGCTATTGTGTGGAATAGGGACTGGTATTATTTTGCTGGGCCCTAGAAGGCAGAAGTAGGAGCAATGGTAGAAGTGACAAGGTGTAAATTTAGACTTGATGTCAGGAACACATTCTTGTCAAGCACAGCAATGCAAGAGGAAAACTGGGCTGCTGTGGTAGGTAGTAGGCAGCTAGGTGGCGCCATAGTGGATAGAGCTCTGGGCCTGGAGCTAAAAAGACACATACACATCTTCCTGAGTTCAGCTCTGGTCTTAGACATTTGGTAGTTGTGTGAACCTGGACAAGTCACTTTACCTTGTTGGCCACAGTTTCCTCATCTGTAAAATGGGCTGGAGAAGGAAATGGCCAACCACTCCACTGCCTTTGCCAAGAAAAGTCTAAATGGGGTCAGGAAGAGCTGGACATGACTGCAAAAGACTGAACAAGATGGGAGTTAGAAGATTCTTCTGGACTGCAGCCATTTAAGTGCATAGAGCTGAGTCAGGAAGTCCTGGGTTCAAATTCTACCTACTTACAAGCTATATGAACCTAGGCTACTCCCTTAACCTCTGTCTGCCTGTTTCCTCATTTATCAAGTGAGGGAGTTGGATTACATGGCATTTAAAACCCCTCCTACCTCTAGATCCATGATCTTATAATCCTACTTCAGTTACAGTTCATGGTTGTATAGAAAGAGTTGAAAAAAAGTCTTAGATGTACTATCAGTCCAATATTTAAAAATTTAAACCAAAACTCTCTCTAAATATTGCTTAGTTAGGTTAGGGACTGGGAACCTAGATGGTCCAGTGGATAGAGTGCTGGGCCTAGAGTCAGAAAGACCTGAATTCAAATCCGGCCATCAGACAGATACTATGTGACCCTGGGCAAGTCACTTAACACTATTTGTCTCAGTTTTCTTGTCTGTAAAATGAGCTGGAGAAGGGAAGAATAAACCACTCCAGTATCTTTGCCAAGAAGACCCCAAACGGGGTCCTGAAGAGTTGAAAACTACTGAAGCATGACAGGGCAGAACACTCCTGTAATTTAATCAGTCTTTATGAGGGTCAGGTAGGTAACTATACACACATATGCACACACACATGTACGCGCACACACACACACACACACATGTACACACATACACCCTTCCTGAAACTGTAAATTCAGCTGTGACTATTTTGTAAACTGTTCACTTAAAATGTATTTGTCAAATGTCCACTAAGAACCAGGCATTGTTTTAAGTGCTGGGGAAGTAAAGACAAAAATGAAAATCCATGCACTCAAGGAACTTCATGTTCTGGGGTGAAACAACATGTACCCTAAAGAAAGGCAATGTGATATCCTGGAAACAGAGTTGGATTTGGATTCAGAGGACCTGCCTTTCAAGCCCAGGTTTGCAACTTTCTATCTGTGTGATGTTCATTCAGTCACAACCTCTTCAGGCCTCAGTTTCCACATTTGTCAAATGAAGACATAGAGGTCTTTGGCAGTCCAGTGAAGCCTAAGGACCCTTTTCTTAGAATAATGCTTGTTGCCTCCATTCACAATGAAAAGAAATGCTAAATTGCAGTTAGAAGGTATTGAAGATAAAGATGTATTTTTTTTCTCCATCATGTAAGAGAAGGGACATAGGTTATAAAATTGGGGAAGCTAAGACTTCCTGGCCACAGGACATTGGAACAGACCGAATCACTCTATTTCCAAGAAAGACCATTGCAGACTCCTTAGGACATCTTGCCTTCCTCAGAGCCCAGGGAGTTAGTTAATTGTCATTATGTTTCATGAGATATAAGGACTCTCAAGTTCACAGAAATTAAAAAAAAAAAGTGATACTTATGAACATGACTAGGTGTTGCCTCCCTGGAGGCAGAAACCATGATGGGGTATTCGAATGCACAATATGTGGTTCCTCTCTGAGTATCACACAGTTGCTGTTCAGTTATTTTTTCCCCTTGGAAGCACATTTCCAGCCTGTATTTAAAGAGATGATGCCATTAAAAAAGAAGGGGGAAAAGCATCACATTTGCCGTAACGATACAGTGCTAATTAAATCTTTGCATCCTACTTAGAATTTTAATCTTGGAGTTTAATGGGGAGCCCCTTTAAGGGAGTCTCCCTTAAGTACTGCATTAAGGACCCTTGCTACCTGAAGTGTTTTTGCTTTTAACAAGTTAGAAACTAAGTGCCTGAGAGTGGCACCTGTTGGGGCTACTATCCCTTCCTCCCTAACCAAATCTATGTTTGATATTTACAGCAACTTTTACATTTCAGTTTTAAAATTGATGGAACCAAGTTGCTTTGTTTTTCCTTTGTGAAATTACTATGGGTGCAAAGATATTATAAACAAAATGTAGGTGATGGAATGGCAAAGAATAAACAAGCTTGAATCCTTGGCACAAGGAAGGCAGCATAGTGCATAAACAATGTTAGCCTTTGTAACGGCAAAGCAGTTTCCCATCTCACAGTGCTTCATCCAGAACTCCAGGGATGCTAATAGTAATCTGCAAGCATGAACAAAAGCGAACCCTCACTTTTTAATTGATCGGGCTCTTGAAAGTGAGATTTATGTGTGTGTGTATCTATTGGGAGGACGTCTCAAAATATAGCAACCATGCTTATTTGAAATTCTATTGAATCATACACTCTTTACTCTTGTCCAAGCCATCTCATTTAGGAATGCACTAAACACATTTCTAGAAACCCAAGGATTTGATCACAGAATTTTAACATTGAAAAGGACCCCACTGGCCACTGGGTTCATCTTATAGCTACAGAAAGAATTCCTTTTATGACACACTTGGTGAGAAGTCATTCAACCTTTGCTTGAAGACTTTCAATCTGAGAAGAAACCATTAACTCTCATTTACTTTGGGGAAGTCTTTTTTTTTTTTTAAACAAGTTTTGGTCTGGTTTATTAAAGTATACTTCTATACAGTTTACTTTTCACTGGTCTGTTCTGGCATGCTCCTAATGATATCAGAATCACCTGGATCAATGATAGCCAGAGTACATACTCTGTAGTAATTCCCACATGCTGTACCCAATTCAATGTTATTGCCACTATAGTGATGCACGCCAGTTTTGGCCAACATAGTGTAATATTCGATCTCTGATTTCCTCAAGGCTGGGCAGTTGTTGGTTAAGATGACCAATTTGGCTTTGCCTTGTCTGATCGTTTTCAGGGTCTGTTTGTAGCCTAGCACATATTTGCTGCTTTTTATGACCAGCTGGAGCCTCGAGTTGATGGACTCCTGTGACTTTTTCGTCTTCTTTGCGGCCACCATCTTCCTGCCTGCGGCGCGGGAGGACCCTCAGCCAGAGACCTGCCACCAAGATGGCCGGGAAGTGAGAAAGAGGGAAGTCTTATTAAAAAAAAAAAAAAAAAGATCAATTCTACACTTCCATTGTGTGCTTTTGTTTTAGCCTTCTTTGTCCAAACAGAATAAGTCTAATCTTTTTTACATTTACAGCATTTGATCTGTTACCTGGCCTAGATTCTCCCTCAGAACACTTACTAGCCAAAGGTTCTTAAGTTCTGGTAAAGCCCACGGACCCTTCCTCAGAATCATGTTTTAAATGTATAAAATAAAATATATAGGATTATAATGGAAACCAATTACACTGAAATAAAGATGTATTTCCTTCTTGGCAAGTTCATAGACTCAGTGGAGTATGTCTGTGGAACTGTGGGGGTTCATAGATCACAAGTTAAAAGATGTGCTTAACTCTCCCTCCAGTATTTTCCTTAGAAGCTCAAGAAATCTGAGCCCATCTTGAATTAAGAACATTTATCAAATGACCACCTAGGTCTATTTTCTAGAACCATCTCCTATTTCAAGAAAGAAAAAAAAAGTATACTTGGCTCGATACGTTACATAAAGGGGAGCCTTTGCCAGGCTACCCATCTCAGTTTATGGTTCAGAAAAGGTGGTCACCAAAGTTATTTGACCCTTTCAATTTCTGAACTCTTTATAAAGCTATAAATATCCTTTATATTGAAGGCATTACCAAAGACTGGAGGTAGTCTCTAATGCCTAACATTTTATTACCTTTAGTATAAACTCATTCCAGGGTTTCTTAGCTAAACAACTGTTTTTTTTCCCCCTTCCTTTCTTTTTTTTTCTTTTTTCTTTTTTTGCTAAGAAGGGAATTGCATGGCAGGATCTAGAGCATTGGGTTAAGATTGATTGGGAAGTAACAAACTGATCGTTAGTGATTCGAGATTTAGAGTTGGAGAGAGCCTTAGAGGTCAGTCTAACTTCCTCATTTTATAGGTGAGAAAAATTGTAGAGGTTATCGTGACGTACTTACAGCAGGAAGAAAGGAAACACACATTTATTAAACATCTATTTTGCTCCAGGCACTGTGATACACGTTTACAAATATGATCTCATTTGATCTTTACAATAACCCTGCAAGGTAGGTACTGTTATTATTACCATATTACAATTAAGGAAACTGAGGCAAACAGAGGTTAGGTGATATGCCCAGGGTCACTTAACTGGTGTCTGAAGCTAAATTTGAACTGAAGTCTTCCTGACTCCAGGTCTATCCAATGAATCACCTAGCTGCCTCTGTGTGCCTGGGTCACACTTGTTCACATAGCTAGGAAATATAGAGTTAGGATTTGCATGTAGGCTTCCCTTGACTCCAAGTCAGAGATGGCAGATGTAGAGCTCATAGGCACTTGGAGGCCATCTCTTCCAATCCTTATATTTTATAGAGGAGGAATACTGAGCCCCAAGAAAGTTAAATGAACCCACAATCCACACATATATAGGATCATATGATAATAGATTGAGAATTGCAACTTACCAGAGGCCATCTAATCCAAGAGCCTTACCTTATAGATGAGGAAACAGACCCAGAAAAGTTCAGTAACTTCTTTAAAGTCCCATTGATAGTAAGTGATTAAGGCAGAGTTTAAACTCAGGTTCTCTATTTCCAAATAATGTGCTATTTCTGATATATCATACTGTCTCTGGTCTAGTGTGTAAGTCCCATTTGTCTACCATTTTGAATTGGCCTAAAGTCTACCAGCCTTCTTTTAGGCTTTACAAGTTTTGACAGATGGGTTAGCAAGGGCAAAAAAAAGAGACAAAATAAAATTTACTGTGTATAAAGTAATAGCAACATTGTAAGATATTATATATATATATATATATATATATAAAATAGCCCACGAAGGAATCAGCTATTTTCAATAACATGAGGATCTGAGACATATCTGAAGGATTTAAGATGAAACTGAAGGATTTAAGATGAAAAATGCTGTCCATCCCCAAAGAAAGAACTGATGGTATCTGAATACAGGTTGAAACATCCTTTTTTTTAAACTTTATTTGATTTTTTTGTTTATGTCTTCTTTCACAACATGACTATTATGGAAGTGTTTTGCATGACTACACATGTATAACCTGTATCGAATTCCTTGCTTTCTCAATGAAGGGGGTAAGGGAGGAGAGTTTGAAAATCGAAGTTTTAAAATCCACTGTTAAAAAAATTGTCTTTAAATGTAACTGGGAAAAATAATATATTAAATCAAAGCCATAAAACTCCCCCCAAAACCCAGTGGCAAGATGACTGGTCCTGGTTATGTACCTTCTCCCATGGGGAATAATTACCAGAGAAGTACAGAAAAATGGAGGCCACAGAAAAATCCAAGGCTAAGTTTATGCTGCTACTGCTCCCTTGGGCCCTGGGCTGTATAAAACGCATGGCTTAGGTTACTAAGTTAACAAGATAAGTTTGAATAACTGTCTCCTGTCCTATTCAATATGGATGCCACACTTGATAAATCAAAAGCCCTTCAGAAAAGGCTACATTTCTAATCGATGAATCCCAGTAAAAGAGCATTTCATCCAATGGTTCTTGTAAAATGCATGATTTATTAGCGAGATATATTTCAGTCTTCAAAATCAGGCTGAACACTTTTCATTTAAATCTTGAGGCAAATTCACACAGCGGATAGAAAATGAAATGCTTTCATTCACAATCCCGGCCTGAGTAAAATAGGGTTGATACTGCAGAATATAGGGCCTGTTTACCAAGCCAGATGCTGAAGTCCAACACTGCCGCCTTTGTTACTCTATTATAAATTAGTAGTTCATCAGGGTTAACATTTCACATAGGAAAAACACTAATGTTGAATGCTTCACCACTGTCAATGTGCAGAAGAGAGGCAGTGGGCCCAGGGGACACGACGCGGGGATCCCAATCAGGAATGTCTCAATTCACAGGACCGTGCAATCCAGAGGTAGTCCTCAATTCCAGAAGAGGAAAGACAACAACCACAGAGATGAAGTGACACAGCGGCAGGAATGGCAGAGGCCATCTGATCTAACCCTTTACTTTACCAGGCCAAGAAACAAAAGATGAAAGGGGCTAAGCTAACTCAACTTGCCCAAGGTCACAGAGATGGCACCACAGGTAAAATCTGAACCCAGGCCCAGTGACTCCCCTTCCACTGAGCCACTGTATTCAGATGCTTATTAGCTAGATGACCCTGGATCACAATCTCTATTAGCCTTGCTTTCCTCATCTGCAAAATGAAAGTTGTTGTGAAGATCATACTAGACAGTGCATGTAAAGGGCTTTGCAAACTTTAAAATGCTATATAAACGTCAGCTGCTTCTAATACTCTCACCACCATCAATAATAATATTAATAATAATAACATTTAGGTCTGGGGTGTGGAACCGGCCGCCTCAAGGCCACATGTTGCCCTGTAGGTCCTCAAGTGTGGCCCTCTGAGGACTTGAGGACCTGGAGAACCACATGTGGCCTTGAGGTTGCCGGTTTCCCCCCTCCCATGTAGATAATGCTTTAAGATTTGCAAAGCAGTTTACCTCATTTGAGCCTTACGATAACCCTGAGAGATGGGTGCTATTATATTACAGGGGAGGGAACTGAGGTAGACTTGCCCAGGATTCACAGCTTTTAAGTTACATAAGAATGAATTTGAACTCTGGTAGGTCTTGCTGACTTTGGGTCCATCTAATAGTAGTTATAGTAGTAGATTTTGGGGGAAAAAAGGACAAAATCCTATGATTTGTCAAAGTTTGAACCTCTGGGGTAATAGGGTTGTCTCTGTTACAGTATTTTTTTCATTTTAAACATGAATTAGTTTTTATAAGGTGACTATGATGTTCATACACCGCTTTGAGTAATGACAACATGCGTAACAGGTAGTTAGATGCCTCAAAGAGTAATGTTCTCTATTTATGGATTATATGCTTGTACCGTATAATTACAGGATATTTAGATTGAAAGCCCCTGTAAAAACAAATGGGGCAGACAAATCTTATTGCAGAGAAATTAGATGCTACTTTGGAGATCTTTGGAAATTATAACTTTACTTCAATATCCAGAACAAACCACACACCAACTGGCACCTAGAGAAGCACAGGGGAATGCCTGGGATCATGTTGGGAAGAAAAATGTGTCAGTCTAATGACAGATATATCTTAGGGAAACAAGAGGGGGTGGATTTGGAGGCAATCGGCAAAACAAAGGGAGCATTTATTGATTAGAGTTCTAAGAGTCCCTAGAGATTGGTTAGTTAACAAATATCTACTAAGTACTTAATACTGACAGGTAGGGGCGATGTCGAGAACTCTGGGCCTGGAGTCAGGAAGACCTGAGTTCAAATCTGACCTCAGACAGAGACTGGCTAGTATGACTTTGGCTGAGTCATTCAACCTCTTTTTGCCTCAGTTTCTTCAACTGGGAAGTGAGGATGATGATTACCTACATCTCAGAGTTGTTGTATGTACCAAATGACATAATACTGTAAAGCACTTAGTGCACTGCTTACCACATTGCTGTTGTTCACTCCTGTCCAACTCTTTGTGACCCCGTGGATCATTACACAGCAATATTCCGATATTCCCCATGGGATGTTCATGGCAAGAATACTAATCCAGTATCATTGTCATTTTCTTCTCCAGTGGATTTAAGAAAACAGAGGTTAAGTGACTTACCCAGGGTCCTACAGCTAATAAGTGTCTGAGGCTGGATTTGAATTCAGGTCTTTCTGACTCCAGTCCCAGGACTGTATCCACTGAGTCATCTATGTGCCTAGCACATAGCAGGTGCTATATAAGTGTTACTATTGTTGTTGTGGTAATTATTGCTATTGATATGTGCAAAGAACGGCCCTAGGCACTGGGTCACTAGTGAGCCAATTCTCATGTTATAAATAAGGAAATGGAGGCCCAGAGAGGTGAATATTGACCAGCATTATGTAGCTATCCAAGTTAAAAAGCCTGCTTTCAAGGCCAGATGCTTTTGTCTCCAAGTCCAGCGCTTTCACTCCCTAGGATGGCTCACTCCGAAATCCCCTTCCCTTGTCTCTTTCTAGATTCTCCACTTTTGGCAGCGGGAGAGAGAGCCGAAGGCTGCCAAGACACGATTCTACCTTTTGTTCACACAGCTGCCAACCAGTTGACATTGGTAACTCACACTGCTGATGCTAGAGCCTTTGGCCTAAGAAACTCAAACAAGGATGGAACTTGCACCCTGGCAATCATCTGTACATCATCCTAGAACTCCACCTGCCTGGAGTCATGGTGACAAAATGGCTTCCCACTCCTCCCTCTAGCCCACTATCTCATCTCTAACATGTTTTTTTCTCTTAACTCCCCTAAGGTCAAGAAAATCCAGTGCTCCTGCCTGGAAAAAAACTTCAAAACTGGGGCTGAGCCAATGGATGCTGTGCTTCTAGTGTGGTCCCCAGGGCAACAACTCTGGCTCTGAAGTTTCTCCAGAAGCAAAATTTCCCTCAGGGATCCCTGAGGGGCCAGGGCAATTGCCTACGGAAATCTTAAGTGGTACAATTCTGATCGTGCTGATATACTCAATTCTAAGCATAATGTCATTCAGCATGAGTACCATGTCATTGAACATTCTTGTACAAGAGTAACCCACCATTCTCGTGGCTTGGCTACCGTTAGATAAAGAAAGAAATGGAGCAGGAGTACAGGACAGAAGAAAATAGATGACAGGTTCCCAAGACTTAAGCTTCCTAGGCTCCTGGGACCTGTGACCAAGGCGTCTCTAAGAGGAGAGGGGCAGGGCCAAGGATAAGGCTCTTGGTCTTCACTGGGCTCAAGCCCTTGCATAGTTTGGCAGCACTACACAGCATATAAAACACCCTCAGGGCACACAGAACAAAAGAAAACATCAATAGTGGCAAACAATCAGCATTTGCTACCAGTCACCTTTGTGCCCAGGCACCCCAAAACCATTCTGAAACATGAGACTGGATGCTTTTTACCTGGCTTTTTCTCAGAGATGTAAGGAGAGTATAATGGCCCAGACTGTTAATATTAGGAAAGATTTCCTATTTCTTCCAGCTTTTTATATTGATTACGAGTGGCCCTGGTATGGAATAGAAGCTGGTGCCCTCAAGACTTCTGGTAGCAGCAGCCTTCCCACCTGAAAACTGCCCAGCTCTATTGCTACTACTTTTGCCTTTCTTATTATAGCAATGTGGTAGACCCACAACTGAAAAGAAATCAGCAATGTATTCCTTACTCCCATGTGGGCTGTTTTCATAAAACATGGAGAGTTAATAATGTATTCTTGACAGTCATCAATGATTAAACAACTTCCATAAATGCAGTACAAAGAAAAGAGCTACAGAGCTGCAGAATCAGACCTGGGTTCAGTTCCTGCCTCTGATGCTTCCCACTTTTGTGACCTTACACAAATCACTTAACTTCCATGGTCCTCAGCTTCCTCATCAGTAAAATGAGGGTTTTGGAGTATAATATCTCCGAAATCCCTTCCAGCTCTATATCTGTAATCCTATCATAGAATTTAGGGATAGCTGGGTAATGCAGTGGATAGAGTACCAGGTGTAGAATCAGGAAGATCTGAGTTCAAATCCAGTCTGAGACACTTATTAGATGTGTGACTCTGGCTAAGTCACTTAAACCCTATTTGCCTCAGTTCCTCATCTATAAAATGGCAATGCCCTGGAGAAGGGAGTGGCAAACCCCTCCAATATCTTTGCCGAGATAACCCCATGGACAAAGTCTACGCAGGTATGCAGACTCAGACAGAACCGAACATGAGCTTAATGTTTTCTCCATTTTCATGGGGTTCAACTATTGCTTGACAAATAGTGGTGAAATTCTGACTTGAAAGCTGGAATTCCTTAGTGCAGAAAGGAGAAATATGAAAGGGTATCTAAGAAATCTAATTGTTTTTGAGGTAATGTGTTCTGGAGGCAAGAATACCGGACTGGGAATGAGATAGTCTGTGTTCTCATTCTGATTTTGTTACTTTGGAGGTTTTATTTCACCTGCCTAGGTCTTAGTTTCTTTTGTGTAAAATGAGAGTGTTGGACTGGGGGAGCTCAGTTCCTTTAAAGCTCTGACATTTTGTTTCATCATTCTTTGAGGATTTTAAGACATACACACAACAGAACCATGAGAAATGTTACCCATTATTACCCTTCTTCACTTGAGACAGAACAAGAGAATGGGGGCTTAAGTTTTGGTAGGAGAATTTCATTAAAGATCAACAAACCTCTTTGAAGTAAGAATTGAAGAACATATTGAAAAGACTTATGAAGTGTTGTACTAGGAATTTAAAGAGAGGAGTAAACTTTGCCTTAGAAGACTTAGGTATATAAAGGCAGTAGAAAGAACTAGAGAAGGCCTCAAGGGTCTCATCAGACCCTCTAACCTCTATGTTAAAGTCAGGGGGAGAAATGATCAACAGTAGTTAACATTTCTTTATTGGTTTTTGTTTACAATGAATTTGTTCACAGACATTACATCATTTGGTCTTCCCTATAACCTTTTGCTACCTTATCTCTGACTGGTTAAGTCTCTTGTTCAAAAAAACACGTCTAGAAAGATGTCCCTAGACTTGACCTCCTGAATATGAGGGGAGCTATCTCTCCTTTATGTCAGTCTATAACCCAAGGAAAAGTTCAACCTTTCTTGTAGTTCTTTCTCCATGGACTCTGGTATTCCCATTAATAATATAATTACCCAATGAAAAACTGTTGATGTCAGATATTTTGCTTTTCTTCTTAGAAGTATTAGGGAGGAAGAATGTTCTTCTAAGGAATATAGCTACCCTTAAGTTTGGTCCAAACTGAAATTTGGTGATGTGGCCAGATTTTCCCTAGCTGGGAAGAATATACTGTAGCAAAAAAAGAATTTGATTCCAGAAATCAAGTGGAATGAAGGCAGAAAAAGAATTTTTAAAGGAGCAGATGTAAGGACCATTTTTTTTCTTTTTTTAAGAGGAAAAAAGAAATAAATAACTTGCCATCATGGAACTACAAAACAGACATTGAAACTCACATGATTGAAAATTTGAAAATAAGAACAAAAACAAGAAAATAAAATGAAAAAAAGCATATGTATAATTCCTTCATATTTATTTCTTAATTTTTATCTCTACTAGTAAAGTAGCATACTTAATAGTAAAATAAATTAATTTTAATCACGTTTTTCTATAGTTTTAATAATTCTCTAATATGACTATATGAAGTAATTACTTTGTAATTACTAGCATGATTAAACATTAAACAAAAGCTAAATCTTTATTTTGACAAGTCGAGTCTGCCTATGAGACCTCTTTTTATCACTTTTAATTTTAGGCACCACACAGGCTACTGCTGAACATTTGTACTACAAGTGTAGGATTTCCATCCTATATTAATAAAATGTCATAGGTCATATTGTACCAGTTGCTAAGAGAGTTTCTAATTATTCAGGAGTACAATGTCTTGGGCTACAAATGCACCAATAAAATAGATTCACAATGGAAGACATGAACATTTCAGTACAGAGACTCTTAAATATCAGGCTATGGATCTGGAAGTCAACCAGTTCAAGTTCCACTAAATAGCATCACTTTTTTGGCTTCTAGATAGAATTAAATTATAGTTTATGTTGATGAGGAGAGTTTCATTAATATAATGGTGGCCATATTTTCATAACTTATTTTGGAGGACCTTATGGTCCTTTGCTATGAAGAGTCTTCTGCATCACCTAATTTAATCAGTGATAAATCTGAGTAATTTGCTAATGTTTTAAGAAAATATATATATATTTTTAAAAATCATAGAAAAATGATCCATCTCTTTACTTTCAAATTAGAGTTGGCAATAATTCTTTAGTGAATATGTTGAATGGAAGCTTAAGGATGGCTTAAACTTTAGACTGAGAAAGCATCAAAAGTAGATCTATGTTCAAATGAAAACATGACCTTAAAAGTAAGAGAAAGACATAGAGAGGTGAATGCTTCATTAGCAAAGAAGTTCTTAGTAGTCAAGGTCAAAGATATTACAGAATTTGAGGGCAAATGACTCTAACTAGCAAATGACTTGGTCAGCAAGTCAGAAAGGGTGCATGATGTGGTAGAAAAAGTGTTAGACTTAAGAGAATTCTAAATGTGACTGACACCTTATATGGACACTTATTAGCTATGTGACCTAGAGAACAAATCATGTGATGCTCTAAACCTGTTTTTTCAGTTTAAAAACGGAATACAAAAATAACTCTAGTGCCTAACCTCGTTGGGCTGTTGATTAAAAGAGTTAACCCATGTAAAGCCCTTTGCAAAGTTTTAAAGAGCCTTCTAAATGTTAGCTATTAGGATCACAGAGGTGAGCAAGAAGGGAACTTTAAAAGGCCTTATAGTGCAGTTCTTTCACTTTACAAATATGGAAAGCGAGGTCAAGAAAGATTATGTGAGCTGCTCAAGGTTCTAAAGCTACATAGTGGCAGAACCAGGATTTCAAGAATTCCTCTTACTCCAAATCCAGTGGGTTTCCATGGCACTATACCAATGAACATAAACTGTATGTTTCTATAATAAACTGGACTAGTTTTTGTTTTAGAAAATTCACATTGAGGAAACTCTCTTTGCCAATATGAGTCCACTCCTGCTTTGCAATTTATAATCTTAGAGAATGTCTTGCATTGAACATGCAACCCAGCCCACAACACTCCCCAAGTGCAGACCAAACCAGCTTAAAATATGGTTCTTAGCTGGGTTTCAATCTGTTGATGTATTAATGAAAAAAGTGTGGTTTTCTAAGTCAATATGTGACTTGTAGGGATCATTATGTACCTTTAGTGCTTCCCTAAAAAAGTTTGGTCCCCTTTAATGATCAGACTGTTGAATCTGACACCATTGGTTTAGAGGTTAAGTGTCTTGTCCAGGATAACTGGGCCAGGATACATCAGAAACAGAGCTTAGACCCAGGCCTTCTTAATTTAGAAGCAGGCTTGCTTTCCACTCCAACGCCCTACCTCTATTGTTTTGTTAACAAAGCAAAACCCATGCTAACTTTCTGGAAATATTATTTATTTTTGGCTTCATGTCAACCTCTTAGAATGACCAACTTGGCTGTAAGGTTCTTTCTTAAGTCATTTACCTTTGAACGTTGGTTCCTTTGAATACTGAATACATCTTGTTTTCTTTCCCATTGGACAGCTCATCCAGCTCAGGGCAAAGCTGCAAGTAACTTCCAAAGAGGGTGTGGCAAAAAAGTCTGTTTATATGTACCTTTCATATACTTGTGGGCCTGTGTTCACACTGTACTAGGTGCTTTACAAATAATATCTCATTTAAGCTTCAAAACAACCATTTGAGATCAGTACTATCTACTATGATCTTCATTTTACAGTTGAGGAAACTGAGGCAGACAGCTGTTAAGTGATTTGCTCAAAGCCATAGAGTTGGTGAGTATCTGAGGCAGAATTTGAATACATATTCCTTCTTCCAGACCCAGCAGTTTGTCCACTGTGCCACCTAATGGCTTCTGATGTATCGGAGATGTGGGAGCCTGGGCTACATATGCAATCCTAGATCATACTGCATACTAAAATTCATCCCCTGACATAAGCTCATTTTCTTATAATTCATCATTTTTGATCCAAAGTAGATTATATAAAATTTCAATTAGCTGGTAGCTTCTCAGACATTGGGTTCTAGTTAACTGAAGTTTTAGTATAAAAAATCATGTGAAATTTGGGAACAATTTCTTGATGCTGCCGTTTTCCCTCCATGTTGGCATTTGTACATTTGACACTAACAAACCAATGCTATAAGGGCTTAGCTTGCCAATGATCCGAGTACCATAAATCCGACACTGGGCATTACTAGGGTAGACTTTGGATTAGACAGTTTAGGTCTTATGGAATCAAATGGTTCAAACACAACAGCTGAGAACATTAAAACGACAGAAGGTGCTGTAAGTCACAGTTTATCCTGTTCACTCTCTCTATTTCACACTTTTATGAAAGCAAAAGTAAAGTCAACCATTCTAGCTAAGTGCCAATGCTCTGTATCATGTCAAGCCAAAGACAGAAGAATGACCTTGGCTGAGTCCTTACACACCTCTGGGCGAGCCTCAGGATCCTCATCTGTAAAAAACGAGACGATTATCCCAGATGGTTGCTTGATTCCCTTCCAACTCTCCGTCTGAGATCCTCTGATTTACTAAGCCAAGAGATCATCACGTTTCCTTGGCTTTGCGGCTTCTGGCACTCATTTTTTCATGTCAATCTCACTTCTTAAACCTTCTGCTCCCCAAGTATGGGAAATGCCACATCAGGAAAGGATTAAGTTGTTGACAAGGGCAATTTAAACCAATGTAAAGTGATAAAGTGAAATTTCTTGATACCACTGGTGTTGGGGACAGGAATATCAATCCCTAACCCTATTTTGACTTTGTTCAACCACAGCAATTATGTTCTAGAGGCATTATTAGAGCTGTAAAAGATGTGGATTGGGGCAATATATAGAATTGTGTAGGACATACACACATATATGCATGACTCACACATCTATATACATACATCTTCATATATATATACACACATATAATATAGATTCATCTAGATTTTATAGAGAAATCACATATAAAACATAGACTATACATGTAATATACACATATCTGCAAGTGTAATGCACATATACAATATCAATGTGTGTAAACATATACATCCATCCATATGTAAAATGCATGTATTATCTATACATGCATATATAGTCGAGGTTTTATATATGATCTATCTATAGAACCTAGGCAGTTAATCATAGATAATGAATATATATATGATATATGATTACATAGACCATCATATCAATTGTATAAATACAATGAATTGTATAGACAATTCTGTTTATATGATATATACACATATATATACATTTATCATCTATGATTGTCTAGTTTTTAATTTATATTATGTGTATATACAGGTGTCATATGTGTGCTTGTATTATATACATTATAAATACTCATTATCTATGATCATCAAGGTTTTATAGATCACATATATATACATATATATATGTATGCACACATATGTAACACACATGCCCATAAAGCATGTTGGTAAAGTGGGAAACATGCTGGATTTGAAGTCAGAAGGCCCTGGTTCGGAGCCCACTTCTGCTACTTACTACCTGGGTGCTCCTTCTCTGGCCTTCAGTTTCCTCATCTGGGAAATGAGTGTGGGGGGGGGACAGTTTCTGCACTAGAATGCCTCTAAGATTTCTTCCAAATCTAAATCTACAATCCCAGTGAAATGAAATATTTTTTACTGGGAAAAAATGTTGGCTATAGAGACATAGAAGTTCTAGTTTAATTCCCTATTTTCTCTTCTTAGGAAGCACATCAACTAACTCCAGAAGTAGGAGACTCTCTCAGGGCAGTTACTAGGTGAAGGATTTGGAATCAGAAAGACCTCAGTTTAAATGTGATTAGCCGTGTCACCTTGGGCACGTCATTTAACTTCTGTCTGCCTCAGTTTCCTCAACTGTAAAACAGGGATAATAATAACATCCACTTCACATAGTTCTTGTAAGGATCAAATGAGATAATCTTTGCAAAACCTCCATCCCTGGAGTGCAAACCCTCTTCACCATCTTCTCCTGAAATTCCTAGTTTCCTCTGAGGTTCAGCTCAAGTATCACCTTCCCCAGAAAGTTTTTCGTGATCCCTCCGGCTACTAGTGCCTCCTCTGTCCATACATATATCTTTATATACATATGTATATATGTATATAAGTACATATGAATATGGGTGTATGTATATACACAACACATATAGACACACACATAAATACGTATGTGTATGTGTGTGTGTGTATGTGTATGTGCTGTCTCTCTCTTGACTGAACCATAAGATGCTGGAGAACAAAGTGTGTTTTGTTTTAATTTTTGTAACTCTGGTGCCAGCACTTTAGTATAACCCTGGTGCTTAAAATGCTTTCTAATTGAGAACATAGTATTTTGTTACATAATAGATGCTACTATTCACTCTACTTGAAACTTAGATGATTTCTTTTAAAATTCCCACGGGACAATTCCATTAAGTTTTAATTATTTGTCATTTCAAAAGGGAGTACTAGGATGTAAGGCCATGACACACCAATAAGAACCTAATGCATCTTGCTTTGTTATCACTTCACTGTTCAAAACTCTGTTATTAGCTCCCAGTTAAATAGCTTAGCATTCAGTGCAAAGACTGGGGCAGCGCAGTGCTTCAGGGGATAGAGTGGCAGGCTTAGATTCTAACCTTCAGGCTTAGAATCAGGAAGACTGGATTTCATATTTGCCTTTAGATATTTACTACTGCTGTGACCCTGGGCAAGTCACTCAACTTCTATGTGCCTCAGTTTCCTCATCTGTGAAATGGAGCCAGCAATAGCATCTGCCTTCCAGAATGGTGTGGGGAGCTAATGAGATGATTATAAAGCACTTAGCACAGTGCCGGGCACATAGAAAGCAGTATATAAATGTTGGCTATTGTTATTAATCTCTTGAAGTATCTTGCCATGTATTCAAACTATAAGTTTATTATTTTGCTTCTACCTTTTTTGGGAGGGGAGGGGGGAGTAATCGAAATCGTAAGTATCAAGGAAAGATTTCTATTGGAGCATGACAGGTTGACATTCAGACATTTCTGCCTATTCCCAGTACTGCTGAGATACATGGAGACTAATTTAGGAGAAAATGTAGAAAACCTTTTCCAGTCATCCTTAATTTAATGCTAGAACCTCCCCTCTGAGATCATCACCAATCTATCTTATATATATCTTGTTTGTACATAGCTGTTTGCCTGTTGTCTCCCCCAATAGATTGTAAATCCTTTTGAGGGCAGGGAATGTTTTTGTGTTTCTTCTTATATTTGATGTATACTAGCGTGGTGTCTATAAACGTTGGCTGATTTGATTTGAATTTTTAAGGATACAAAGGAACTATTCGTGAATTTAGTAGTTGATACGGGTGTTTCCTTTTACTGGAAACCACAGTTCAACTCACACAGATTAAGTTCATTCCTGTGTACAAAACACTAGGCTAGGTATAAGGAGAGAGGTGCAGGGTCAAGCCTGCCTTACTACAGAGACTACAGTCCCTGCCTTCATTGGGATTAGAGTCTGTTGTTGGTTGTTTTTGCTGTGTTTGTCCTTCTTTCACGATGAGGACTATGACATCAGGGAAACTATGACATGACCTGCAGTTGACTTGGATTTAAGTGAGGCAGGACTGTGCAAGGTCACCAGCCTCACTTTTTACTCCAGAGTCATCTGGGTACAATGACCAGCTATTCATCAGGATGACTAGAGATGGCCCAGGATGCACTGGGAGACCCCGGCCTTTGTAGGCTAAGGGCTTTTCAGGTTCTCACTTTGAGTGAGGTAATGCCCATTCAATGAACAGGCCTCTTTAATAAGTTAATCAAGGGTTAGGCCCCTTTAATCAAGAAAGAAAAAAAATCAAACTGGGAGGGGTCCCTCGGGCTTCCTGACCAAAAGAGAAACTGTTACTAAATTATTTAGTATTTATATTCACTCTATGGATAGGGCGGGACCTATTTGATCTTTGAGTAACCTCTCCTCTCCTTCCTTATCTGGGGGGGGGGTGCTCTGCCCAGAAGACAAGACATTCCGCTGGCCAAAAGCTGCCTTTTTCTTCCTTTGGGTCTACTGGCCACATTTCCTGATGAAAGACCAAGCCTTAAAAAGAGTCCATTAGGACAATATCATAGGCTCATAGAATCCAAGAATTACAGCTGTAAGGGATCTCAGAGGTCTTTTAGCCCAACTCCCTTGTTGTACAGATAAGGAGACTGAGGCTCGAATCAGTAAAGAGACCTGCCCAAGGTCACTCTGTGATACAGATAGATACATTACATATGCATGAGAAGTAGACAGAGTTAAACCTCTGGAGCTGGTTTGGGGAAGAAATCAGAACAATCTTAGGGGAGGAAGAGGCATTTAACTTGGGCTTCATAGGTTAAAAAAAATGGGTAAGATGTCAGTGTTTTGGAATCAGGGGGAAGGAAGAGCAACCCAATCACAGAGAACTGCATGGATAAAGGCAGTTGGGAATGGAGGAGTATGGGGGATAGGGATCATATCCATAATCCATTAATTAAGCAGTCCATTAAGTATATCCATTAATGAATGTACCATGCACCATGCTAAGTTCTTTTTACCTCTGGGGAGGCAGGTATTATTATACATTTTACAGTTGAAGAAATGGAAGCTAAGTAACTTGGCCAGGATCACACTGCTAGTAAATGTCTGATGCTGGTTTTGAATTCAGGTCTTCCTGACTCCAGGTCAGGTGCTCTATGTGCTACGCCACCAGCTGCCAGATTACAAGGAGAGAAGACTGGAAAGGTAGGGAGTAGTATGAGATTGTAGAGCCTTGAATGCCAAGCTACAGAGTTTCAACTCTCTTTGGCAGGGGACCAGGCAGGACAATAATAGCAAAGCAAGATGTTCTGTTGTGTTTTTCTTGGTATAACTCTTCATTAGGCACAGATATTCCTTTCTGAAATCACAAATGATACTGTAGGAACTTAGCTGCCTTGCTCCATAAAGTATTTAGTGTTTTCCTCTGAGGAAAGGGAATTGTACCATATAAAAGGCAAATGAGCTCTTTTCTACTCTCAAAATAAACCTGTGAAATAAAATAAATATAATAATAAGAACTTTAATTATACATTTTGTTTTCTTGGGGTTTTCTTTTCACTTTCTAACACCATAATTTAGAAAGGAGTTGCCAATCAGCATTGGCTAAGAAGTTCTTTATGACAGTGAAATCATCAGTCCATAACAATCCCCCCCCCATGCCTCCTGCTTTAAAAATAATGAGGTCATTTGATTATTTCTGCAATAGTTAAATTTAATTTAATATAATTTAATATCTTAATAATCTTAGGAAGAACAGTACTTGTTTCTATATTTTCCTTGCTTAATAAAAATATGAGATTTGTGTATTTAAAGGCACTTTTAGGCAAGAATTCCATAAATGAATTTGAAGTATCATGACAATCGTTAGAAAAATGTAATTTAAATTACTTGGCTGAGCTGTGATTGAAAAAAAAGTGCTCTATTACTTAAATGATTCCTTTGAAAAACTTAAAGGGTGATTCAATAACATTATTGGATATAAGAATAATAAATGGATTCCAAAGTTAATAGTGATAAAATGACATGCTGGTCTATTTTATAGAATTATATCTTAATAGTAGAATCCTGGAAGTTCAGATACAGAAGGTACCTCAGAGATCACCTGGTATCCTAAAGAAATTGCCCAAGGTCATAGAGTAAGTTCATGGGAGTGCTGGAGAAAACCTTGAGATTTGCTGACTCCTGCTCCAGGGTTCTTTTGATTCTGTTTTTGGTTTTGTTTATAGAAGGCCCTTTCCCTATATATCTTAAAACATCTTATATCAAACCAGTCTTCTAGTGCATTTGCATGTCAGTCATGAGTACTCCTTGGAAATTCACAATCAAAAGATAGACATTTAGTTAAATGTATGATGAAGACGTTTTTGCTATACTATAACACCAGCAAAAATGGATTTATATAGTGTTTCATATTTGCAAAGTACTTTAACGTACCATCTAATTTGATCCACCTCATAGAACTTTGCAAAAATAGGTGCTATTATGCCCATTTTACAGATGAGAAGACTGAGGCTGAGAAAGATTAAGTGACTTTCCCAGGGTCATACATCTTGTAAGTGTCTTATAAGACAGGACTCAAACTCAGGTCTTCCTGACAAAGTCTAGTGTTGTATCCACTGTATCATCTATGAGTTTTCCTTATATTGAGAATGGGCTCGCAGTGATCTATTTTACCTGGTACTTTGAAATCTAGTAAATGCATGAATTTGTGTGATGAATAGCTGAGTTTCCTGGTACAAATGTGCCCAGTCTGGACTCACAGGTGCTTTGGTGGGAGATGGAGTCCAGGGATCTGGGCCTCCTTAGCATTATATTCTCAGCCCCTGACCTAACTGACCAGAGAAACTCAAGTTAACGGTCATTTAATTGCTGCATGTGATTTCAGTGTTCTGAAAAATTTAAGGCAGGTCCCCAAAGTACCATGCCTTTGCTGCAGCCTTGGAATGTTATAGCTTACCAAACTATGGGAATTAAGAGAACCTGGAGAGGTCATCTGAATTTAACTTCTCAATCCATCTAATATCAGTCTTCTGATATTCAATATGGAGACTGATGAATAAGATTACCTCCAAGGTCCCTTCTTGCCCTATCTGTGATCCTCCATCTAAACAGAGTCACTTTTATTACCTGAGATAAATAAAAATCTAACCCACCTTTAAAGATAGCCAGAGAAGGCTATTATTTGACTTCACTGGTAATTCTTCCTGATAAAAAGCAGCTTATTTTCATCTTTAGTGCTTTGCTCACACCAACCCTTTAAATCAGGTAGTAAAAATATTAATATTCCATCTGAACAGATATGAAAACTGAGGCACAGAATGGTTATGTTTTGCCAAAAGACAAGAAGTTAGTCAATAGTAGTTCCAAGACTTAAATTCAGGTCTTCTAATGCCAAGTCTAGTCTTTTTCAATGACACTATGAATCACTCTTTAATAATGAAAAAATATGTCCTTTATAGCTAAACACATGCCTTTCCACTATTTCATCCTTCTCCTCAATAGAGAAGGAAAAAGTACTTGTCAGCATTCATACGAGGCAAGTGAAAGATTTAATTCCTTCCCACTCTTTTCTTCCCCCAGTCCAGTAGTTCTCAACCTTCCTAACGCCGGGGACCCTTTAATACGCATATGTGGGCATATCTGCATGTGGGTGGACCCGCCTGGAGATGGATAGAGGAGCAGTGTCTCAGTTCCTAAGACCATCAGAAATATGTGTTTTCTGATGGTCTTAGGTGAACCGCTGTTCTAGTCCCTCATTCCTTTATTTTCTGGACTTGTCAACCTAAGGAATCTATTCTGCTATCCAGAGCATTCAAGTTAATTTAACAGTGAGTTCAGGATTGACTTCTGCTAAAACACTTTTATGTGTCTTCTGGGAAGCTTCTAGGTAGCTCAGGGGCACAGGGGATAGAATGTGGCAGTTGGAGAGATGAAGACCTGGGTTTCTGTCTTTTACACTTATGTGACTCTGGCCAAGGTACTTAACTTGTTCAAGCCTCAGTTTCTTTCATAAGAAAAATGGGAATAATAATAGCACCTACTTCACAGAGCTGTTTTGATGAGCAAACAAGATAACGTATGTATAAAACTTTGCACATTTTAAAGCACTATGTAAGTTCAAGCTACATATTAGAGATATTTAGGATTCAGCATGTCTCTATTTGGCATCAGTGAGGGCTTGAGAGTCAAATCACCAAAAACAAGTGAATATTCCTCTGGTTCCTGGATGTGTATCCCAGCAGAGATGGGGGTGGGACATAGTGGAAATAGAGCTGAATTTAGAATGAGAAAACTGAATGATCACTGACTCTGTTTGATTCTGATGAGGTCGAGCTCTCTCTGGGTCTTGGCTTCTTCTTCTTTAAAAAGGAGATAAAAATACCATTCCTGTGTCCATTACAAGGTTTCTGGAAAGATCTGAATTAAATATTGCAAGTGCTATTTGAGCTGTTGATTGCTATGTGAACTGTTGTTCTTAACAAGCTAATCCCAATCAGCCACCTTACAAATGGATGCCTTTGATCTCAACAGGGATCAGCTAGGAATTTAGGGAGATCATTACTCTTGGATAAACCACCTGAAGTGCTAATGACTGGGGGACAGGGAGCAGGGTAGTTGAGGTTTCTTTGTTTTTTCACATAGTAGTTGAGTTCCTTTTATATGTAATATACATGGATGTGTTGAGTGGACATATGCATACACAAGTATATGCACATGTGTATACATGTATAAATACACAGCCAATTACACAGCTAGAATGGACCTGAGATAGAGCTTGAACTACTGTCTTTCTGACTTGGAGATTGTCTCTCTGTTATAGAAGCTGTGCTACCTTTCATAAACATGCATGTATATATGCATATAAGTACACACATATGTACAAATGTATGTGCATGTATATAAACATATGTATATTTGAGAAAAACAGCATCATAGTTGTTTGATATCCTTTTCTCCTCCAGCTTATGGATGAACATAGCACGAACAATCATAACTTTTGGAAGCCATAATGTTGAAAGTATCTAACAGGTCTCATGAATCCTTACAAAATATCTCTAGGAAGGCAAAGGTTGTTAGGTTTTTTTTTTTTTGTTTGGAAACTTTTTTCAGATGGGGAAAACTGAAGACGTAAGATTTAAAGGGACAGGTTGAAGGTCACAGGCTGATTCATTAAAGGCAGAGCTGGAAACAAAGCCCAGGACTTCTGTCCATGGATTTCAAGCCATCTTAACTCTTTACACAGGACTTGATTATAGTGATTATTTTGAAGGCAAATTAGGACATGATTATAGGGAAATAACGATTCAGGTCAATGATATTCTTTAAGACTCTAATATTTATTTTCCTAGAGGGGAAAATTATAGACATGGAACCAATTGAACCACCTTTCTTTCTTGGTAAAGGTTTTCCCCGACACCCCCAGGAATATTGCCTCTCTGTGATTATTGTTTAATGGAGGGAGAGAATGCTTTGTCTCTTAGGCGATATTGTGATTAGTGCTGTATTAATGCTTCCCACTTTCTTTATTTGAATTTTAAAAGGATATGTTAATATATTATTCCAGAAAGGGCAGTCATAAATATGAAGTCAATTTTTAAAAAATGAATATTCAATGGATAGTATCCTGTAGAAGCCAAGCATCTCTAAAGATGACCCCTTGGAAACCTTAGTCAACTAAAGCCTTGTGATTAACCTTTACTGGTCTCTACATTTGCACCGTTAGCCTATCCCTCTATTATCAAAATTTTTTACTCCCATACGGAGGAAGACTAATTTATATGCTCCCTCAAACTTTAAATAGATTCTCTTGAGTGTGTAAGGTCCACAAAATGTCTGCTACAAAAAAAATAAAAATAAAAAAAACCTTTAGCTTTAGAAGGCTGTAGTGTCACACGTGTATTGTTGGTGTAACTATGGTAACCTACAAATGCCACCAGTGTGTCCATTTCATACACAAATGAGGGGACAGCTGTGGAGTCCACATGTCTGCCAATAGAATAATAGATGTGAACAGGGATGGCCTGGGTCAGAAAATTACAACTCATTTATATTAATCAGAGCTTTCACATAGCATCCCAGTCTCTGAGCTATAAAATGGAAATGGAAAGGAACATAACATTATGAGGATAATTTTTAGGCAATAGCATTCAAAATAAGCATCCTCAGCAGTTGCAGGAACATTTTATTAGAGTGTTCCCAAGTCAAAGTTGCCGGGACCCTTTGCAGATACCAAGTTTCGTTATTTCATTTTCTGGGTCTCACTTCTTGCATTCATCTCAGTAGTGATTTTTAATGGTATTAAATCCATTCACTCCTCTCCAAATTAAACCTTGATATTAATCACATTATTAAAAGTTTCATTTCCAGAAATATTTTATCCTTATCTCTGAATATTAGATCTGGAAGAAGACCTTTCTGATAATTTAGTCCAATCTCTTCATTTTTTCTTATTTATAGAGTTCAATGATGCACCCAAGATCATAGAGCTAAGTAGGGGCATATACAGTACAAAAGAGAAAATTCCTGGCTCCCACATCAATGTTCTTTCTGCTAACACCTGGCATTTACCAAATTTGAAACTAGACATCTTACATCTTTCCAAAGAGTTTTAGAAAACTATTTAAAAAGTGAAAACCATAATGGATTCATTAAGGTATTGTCTTCATCGTTTTGGTAGATAATAAAGTGTAGGATCCCTGATCTGGAAGGGACACAAATGGTTATCTATCAATACCTCAGCCACAAATTCCTGAAAAATGGTTGTATAGACACTGAGGTAACAGTTCAGGAAAAAACAAAATTGCCCGAGAATACATGAGAATAAGCTCAATTGTACTACGAGAGACACAGAGCAAGCATACTGATGGATTACTTTCAATCACAACATGTACAAAGAAATTAATCAACACCAGCTTTTGCCATCATTAGAGTGGGGGCAGTTTTTCCCCGAGTCCCTAAAGTATTTAAGTTTTAAACACAAGACTTAAATGGTATCTTCTTTCTACGCTGCTTTGAGGCAAATGAGACCAAACTTATTTAGCTTTGCATGATTTTAACTGCTTAAATGTAATTTCAACTTCATATGCTAAACCTTACCCTAAATAAATATTAATCAAAGTTCTATTCACTTGTTAAAGATGGTTCCATTGTTTCTAGGAGCTGAAATATGATTCTAAAATGGAATGTTTTATCTCCAGATTGGCTTACACCAAAAATAGATGTTCAGCACCATTTTAAAAAATGTTAAAATACAATATTTGAATAACCATGTATTAAATTTCAAAATGAATCAGAGAAAGCCTATTATTTCATGACTCAAAAATGTAATTTTAAGAATGCTTTATGAAAGTCTAAAGAAATGAATATCATGCCTTATAATTTCCCATATTTTTCTTCATGACCGTAAGATTCCTCCTTGACATTTATAATCAACAAAGTTATTCTAGCAGCCAACTTTCTGAAACTGCAGAAAAATCCTATCAAATTTAATGGCTCTTCTCCTGAGGAGTCAAAGACCTTGGGTTCAAATCTTGGCTCCGTTCCATGTGTTTGTGTGTGGGTGACCCTAGGCAAGTTGTTTTATCTCTCTGGGTCTCAATTTCCTCATGTGTAAGATGAATAATTTAGATTCAGTGATCCCCAAGTTCCCTTTTGGTCTGAAATCCTATGATCCCAAAACAAGAATTCTCAACCTGTGGTCCATGACCTTGTTTACTGTTAATATTTGATAACTGTACTTCAATATAATTTGCTTCCTTTGTAATCCCATGTATTTTTGTGCATTTTAAATGATTATTCTGAGAAGGCGTCCATACGTTTCATGAGATTTCCCAAGAAGTCCGCAGCACAAAAATTAAGAATTGCTGCACTCAGTATTAATTACTATAGCTGGTAAGGTTTAAAAAAAAGTGACTAGCTTCAACAATATGGGGATACTGGGTAGGTTTGTGGTGGTTGTAGTTCTATTTCCTTTGGTTTTTCAGAATCTCTGGCTTGGGCATTACTATCTGTAATTAAAATTCAGAAGTAGGGCCAATAGATGGATCTAATTTCACGAATCCTCCTTTACTTTGTAGGGTAGCTTTTCTAACATTGTTTTACCTTTAGCTACTTACTAAGGTCAGATTTTTGAGCCTTATATTTTTTGTAAACTTCACTATATCTATTAAAGAAATGCTTTCTAGAAACAGGGCAATAATAGCAGCTCACATTTATAAAGGATCTTATATCTATGAGCTCATTCTACCATGAGGTAGGTGGCATGACCATCCTGATTTTACAGATAAGGAAAATGTAGCCTAAGTGACTTGCTCAGGGTCACATGACTATTGTAAGCCTGGAATTCGAGCCCATGTCTTTCTGGCCTCAAGTCCAGTATCATCACCTACATACCCTGTAAGGCTAAATTCCAGAAGCAGGTTCACATTTAAATGAGAAGGTCTGGGTAATTTTTAAAGCCACTAGTTATTTCACAAACACCACCATTTCTTGGTACTAAAAAAGTTTATTATCTAGTTTAGAAATGTCAAGTTTATTTAGAATATCTTTTGAGTCTATAAGGAAACTAGTCCCAATTTTCCACATCAACAATAGTGCTCTAGTCTGATTTTTGAAAATTCCACATGACATCTCTAAGCATTCACCCCCCCCCCTCCAAATGTACACTTCCTCGGATGATATAGCTTTTGTGGACTATAACTTTTTCTTGTTTAGATTTGATACCGTTTATTTTTTTCCCTGGGAGAATGTTGTCTTATGGGTAAAAGGCACTGAACCAGCACAAAATAATTTAAGGAAACATGTAGAGTAGCAGACTAACATCTGTTGTTTTTTCCCCCCTCATAACACTGAACCCTCCAACACAATGCTGTCTTCTTTTTTTATGTTCCTTTCAATGAAGCTATAGAATAGTGAAGCAAACCCCTTCTTGGTGAATAGAATAGGTCCTTTTACTCTTGGACACTGTTTGAGACTCAACAAAGGAAGAGGCAACTGGTGCTGGCACATTACTAGGTGTATTCACCCAGCCTCACGTGCAGTCCATGCTGCAGACCCTTTGTACCCCATGTTACACAATACCAGGAGGTGAACAGTGCACTGAGTGTTGTCTATCAAGCTAATGTTAGGAAAGATGGAGGGAAGCTCTTGCTTTATTGTCCCTCTGAATTGCACAATTCTCCCAAACTTCTGCAATGGATGGTGCTTACACCTAGATACATACAATGGTCAAGGGACCTGAGAGTGTGGCAATTGAACATTACTATATAGTCTATAGACTGGGTAGTCGTTCATTCAGTAAACATTTATTAAGTTCATATAAGGTCCTGGGGATAACTTGTCCTTAAGGGGCTTACAGAATACTGGAGGCCTGTGAGAGATTGTCAGGGAATACAAACAAACACAAACACACAAACACACAAACACACGCGCACACACACACACACACCAATTTCAAGACAGAGGAAGTCTAATAACTGGGGTGAGGGGAGGCAGTAGTGCAATCAGGAGAGGCCCCCTATAGGAAGAACCTGGCAAGTGGGACATGGGCTGTGTTCCGGAGAAGCTAGAGGCAAGATTTGAAATTCTTTTAGCCAGATGGTTAATGTTTCCAAGGAGGTCACCAGCAATGTTAGTGACTACACAACTATACAAAATAGGGATCTTTGCATGTGCCTGTCTATTGAATGCGTATATGGGGATGGTAGCCCACCCTAAATGTTACCTCTTTCTTTATAAAACCCTCTTTGATCTCACACCATGCCCACTAGATGCTCAGTTTCCCTATAATGAATGATCATTGCATTCCTAGCACCTGGGACAGTGCCTTACACATAGCATAGGCTTAATACCTGTACGATACATTTAACTAATCTGAAAAAAGGATGTTGATGAAACCATTCCCCAGCATCAAAAGCACTTTTAAGTGCACACTGCTTCATAAAAATCTATATTTGCTTATCCACAAAGTAATGTTTCAATATTACACAAGATACAAACATCCAGGTAGGGAGTGAGCTTTACTTTTGAGCTTTTAATACAATAGCACTCAAAGAATTTGGCTCCTGAATAAAGGTGACAGCAAGCCATACAATTCCCAAACAGAAAAATTCACACTGCGCCTTTATTCCCTTTTCTTAAGGACCATTGTTGACTGAAGACTCCTTGTCTTTTAAAATTCCTTCATGTGAATGGATGAGGCAAGACATCTGCCAGGATACACTCACATTTGCATGCAAATCAGAGACTTAGGGACACACATGCTCCTGGTAGCCAAACATTACTTCTACTCTATATTTATGGTGTTCAAACTTCGTTCCTGGACTTTTATTCTCACGATGAACTAATTCTTTAAAAAACAAATACAAAATAGTATTTTGGGTAAGCTCTCTAGCATAGGGAGATGATGTGAAATCCTGAGAATATAATGGCTGAAAGAAAAGCAAAAGCCTTCTTTTTCTCCAGAAAACTACATGTAAAAAGTTATTTCAGTATATTAGTTTCTATTACTGGATTATTACAGAAATTAGAAAAAGAAATGTTCCTCTCAAAGTCTTGCCTTTCTGTATGAGGTGAGTTTCTCCAAGCTATTACATTGTGGTATAAGCAGATGCACTGGCATCAGGAGTGTAGGGCTGCACTGTTAACCCTTGATTGAGATCTAATCTTAAAGAGTCAGTCTAAGGCACTAGGCTGAGCCACCGCCCCCACTTTCTTGGTAATCACCGTCCCCCGAACAGATCCAATGGATAATAACATTTATTGCTGACCTTTTTTTTTTAACTATGCTGAGACATTTTTATGGCTAATCCCACCCAGACAAACAGTTCTTTAGAGAAGGACTTGGAGAGAAAAGAAAGGAGGGATGCTCATTTTGCTCTTTGGCATTCTCCCCTATGCACTTCTCTCCAGGCAGTACAAAGGACACTTGCTGGCAAACTTTCCTTACTGACTTCTCTGATGGAGTGAGGTTGGCAGCAGTGTCCATGCAGCTCCTTTAGAAGATGCTTCCCTAAAATCACAGGCATCATTCTACTGGGGGTTCCCCAACTATCCTCTCTAGGTTCAGCTATTAACTATAGAGAAAAATACACTCCGACCTACTCAAAACCTTTTCCAGGTGTGCCTGTTCCGATCTGTAGCTGTTTCGTAGCTCAGAACCTCTTCCCTCTTGGTCTCAGCACCTTCCTCCCCCCTATTAACCACAGAGGAATCATGACCTCTCCTTTTTTTCAGACGCTGGTCTTTCCTTCCCTCAGCCTTCCGTCTCTTTCCTTTTCTCACTTCATATTTTTTTAGTAGTTCTTCCCTCTTCAACTAATTCCCCTCCTCTCCATCTTTTCCTTTCTTCTCCATCCTCTGCTGCCTTCCCTTCACATCCCATCATCCCCCTTTTCTCCTTATCCCCTGATACTTCCCTCCCCCATTCCTGAAACCCAGTCTTCCTCTTTCTCATTCTCTGCCTCTTTCTTTTCTTCTCTCCGGTTCCGCTCTCTCCCTTTCTCTTCTTTAACTCGCAACGCTCTCCTGTTCTTTGCTGGGATCTTTCCTCCTCTCTCCTCACTTCCCCCACCCCCATACATTTTCCTTCTTTCTCATCTTATGGGTATTTTTTATCTAGAACCCCTTCTCACCCCTCCCCCGTTCGTTCCCCCATCCCCCAGCCACCCCAGGCGTACCACTCTTCACCTTCTCCGCTCCCTGTTTAGGCTTCCCTGCAGCCCTTAGCAAGACCCACGTCCCCGAAGCCACCGGACTTCTGCGGTACATCTAGCCAAGTTTACCGTGACTTCCCTCCACGGGTCCCCTGCCCCAAGGGGACGTCGCACTTACCCAGAGAGGCCCGGCGCGGAGAAGCCTGGCCCGACCCGGCGCCGGGTGTGCGTGGAGAGATGAGGGGGTTGAAGAGTGCTGGGGGAGGACTGGCGGAGGCTGGACTGAACTAGCCACCCAGTCCGCAGCAACAGCGCGCACCCGACCCCGGCGCTAGAGGCAGGGAGCCCGGGGGATGGCAGGGCTTCGGGGAAGCAGAGACACATTCAACAGCTGCTGCACCGAGACTCCTGGAGTGGAGAGGACAGGGTTTGGGGAGCCAGGACTGGTTGTCTTTGGAGGAGGGGTGCAGGGCTGGAGGGGGTGGGGCTCCGCGGTCACAGCTGCTTCCTTCCCCTAGTTAGGTGACGGCCAAGTCTAGCCGCAGGCTCCTTGGATGGGGCGCCCGCGGTGGCGGGGATGTGACTGTCGTACGCTGCTGGTGCTGGCGGCCCCGGGTCCTTATGCCCAGGCTGGCGCTGGTGGTGACGGGGCCGCGGCTGCCGCCTCGGTCTGCCTGCCCACCCGTGCGCTCGCTCGTCCGCTCTCTCCCTCGGCTTTGTGCTGCCCGCAGCCGGCGTGCACCTGGTGTAAGCAAAACAGGTCAGCTGATGGGCTGCGGGCTGATTGGCTGCTTTGCCGCTCCCCCTCCCGCTCTATCCTGGTGCCCCCAATCCCCCGCCCCTTGCCTCCCCCTGTCCCTAGCCTCAGCGCCCCCCTCTCCCGCTTCCCATTCGCTCACATCAGAGACCCGGGCAGGGCACCATCTGTACGGAGGGGCTGGTAACAAAGGGAACGCGCCGGGTTGGCCCTGCCTGTGCAGGGTTGGCCAAGCTTGGTCGCCTATGGGGTGAGAGCAGTGGACTACTCTTTTTGTTGGGGGGGGGGGGGACTGGCT
>CM053599.1:36003977-36031575 GCA_028646575.1 Pseudocheirus occidentalis | reverse complement strand
AAAAAAAAACACTTTGAAAAATCTAGGATAACATATGCATGTATCAAGGAAGAAGGAATTATCAGCAAGGGGCTTGCCACTTGGCTTTCAAAACAAACCAACAGACACTTCTTGTGATCCTATAACCCTATGTAAACATACTCACACTTATAGGTATATAGATACATATGTATCAGAGAAAAGGTACTCATAATGTATACATTATGTGCATGCTTATTTTCCTCTTAGTGATGATTTGAACCCAGATCTCTTGACTTCAAAGACAATACTGATGTCACCATGCCAAACTACCAGCACTTACTAGGGAACCTTTCCAATGGTTATTTTACTGATCTGAAAACTGGACAAGGTGTTTTCAGTAAACAGAAGAGTGGCAGATGATGTTTGCTGAAATTAGAGATTAAATAAAAGGGTTGGAAGTAATTTTGATGAGGATGATGATGAGGGTGATGGTATAAATGCTTTGGGGAAGCTCAGTCTTTGCCTCAATAGCAATCTGAATATTAAAACCTGAGGGTAGATGGAGAGAGGTGGATTTAGAGCTAGAAGATGTGGATCCAAATCCCCACTCTGCCACTTGCTATCTCTGTGTCCTTGGGCAAGTTATTTAACTTTGGGCCTCAGTTTCCTCATCTGTAAAATGAAGAGATTGGGATCTGTGACTGTAGAGGCCTCTTTAAGCTTTAAAGCTATGATCCTGTGATCTTAAGTTGCTTAATCTTGCCAAAACTCAATTTTCTTAACTATAAAATGGGTCTCCTAAAATCTGTAGTGCCTATATGTCTCAGTGAAAGGCAGTTTATGTGGTGCTAGAGAACTGACCTTGAAGTCAGGGCAACTTGAAATCCAAGTATTGGTAGAGGGAGTTTTATTTTGGGGAATTCTGTATACGAATTAAGTCACAAGTAATATCCAAAGCCAGCATTTATATGGCACTTTAAAGTTTGAAAAGCACTGGATGTAAATTATTTAATCCTCACAAAGATCCTATGAGGTAGAGGCTAATGTTATCCCCATTATATA
Source organism: Pseudocheirus occidentalis (assembly GCA_028646575.1). NCBI lineage: Eukaryota > Metazoa > Chordata > Mammalia > Diprotodontia > Pseudocheiridae > Pseudocheirus > Pseudocheirus occidentalis. The sequence goes on along the minus strand of CM053599.1, from coordinate 36,030,552 downwards.
GATGAGGAAACTGAGATTAAGAAGTTACTCTTAACCAGAGTCAGCAAGTGTCAGAGGTAGGATTCAAGCTCCAGTCTTTATGAGTCCAGTGCATTATTTGCTGCCTCAAGAAAAAAAAAAGAAGTGTCTACTTCATAGGATGGTTGTGATGATAAAATGTGATTGTGTTTGTGGAATGCTATATGAATGCTCATAATTATTATTAATAAAGAGTTGTAGACAAGCTGGCAGAAAAGGGGAAGATTAAAGGATTCCATCAAAATAAAGGAACCCATTTGACATCTGGTATGGTGGTCGCTAGAAAAGAATAAATAGAGTTAAATCCAATCCTGTTAAGTGAGATGGTTTCAGAACATCCCTTTATCTCCTCTGCCTCTAAGGAATATAGACAGAACTGTCTGAGGATAAGGATAGGCTCATTGGGAAAGGAGAGAGAAGTCGGCAAATAAGTAGGGAAAAGGAGCTTGGCAGGTTTCTTAGGAGCCTTCCAATTTATGTTCCTGCTATATAAAAGAAACTGGGAGACCTAATTTCTTTAACTTGCTGTTCATTAATTTTCCCACTGAGCTGTGCTATGAAGGAAGCTGAAAATTATCAAAGTGGGAGGCAAGAAGGGAGGGCATTCTAGGCATGAAAAAATACAAAGGCTCAGAGGTGGGAGATTCAATGTCCTTTATGCAGAACAGCTAGCAGGCCACTTTGACTGGAATGGAGAATGCATGAAGAGGAAATAAGACTGGCAAGGAAGAGATCCTTAAGTATCAGGCACAGGATTTTCTCTTTTTTCTTTAGAACAATAGTATCATAAGATCATAGAATTGGGGGGAAAAATCCTACCTCATACATTTTCTAGTTCAAAATCCTCATATTCCAAATTCGATACAGAGTGTTTAAGGCTGGCCAAGATCACGCAGATATTAAGTTACAGAGCTGGGATTTTAACCCAATTCCTCTGAATCAAGATGTTCTTTTAACTGTATGACTCTGCTTCCCATCATTCTTTATTATTATTTTTTAAATGTTTTAACCTGGATCACTGCTGGGGAGAGGGAAGAGTACCTAAAGGTGAAGATGGGGTCTAACTTTCTATGCCGGTGTATTCTGCAGTTCTTGGGATTGGAATACACAACAGGAATGTAGGAATTTCTGATTTGGGTGGCCTCCTTGGAATTCTCTATCAAAACTTATAAGGTATCTAAACTGTCCTCTGAGAAATGTTGTAATTGGTAGCCCAATGGCCTTTAAGGGAGTGAGGATGCTGGGATAATAGTTTGAAACTAATCAGTATTTTGAGGATATAAGTTTATCATCCTGTGAGAAATCATAATCAAAGAAACCGGAAACCTAGTTACTCGTAATTGAAATCTAGGTATCAGAATTCTCAAGATACATTGAATGAGCCTTATTATAGTTATGTACATTTATTTTTAAAAATCCATAGTAACTGTTAATCTCTTAGTTTATGATGACTTTATAATTGAAAATCATGTTACAGTTATGACCGTCAGTAACTTTCACACTAAGCATTTTCTTACCTTGAAAATCCTTCCTAATTTGTGCAGTATTAGGCTTTTTAAATGAACACTATCACTGTAATGGAGTATTGTCATCTTGACACTACAAATGAATTTATTATGTGACCTTGCTTAAGGTTTCTGGAATGAGAAATATTGACCTCCCTATAGAAATCTAAGAATTATACAACCAGCCAATGTACGGACATATAAATGGATCAATCTAAAACTTACACCAACTAGATGCCAGAGAAAATGAGTTGAGAGGAACAGGAGCCATAACACTTAGTCCTAAAATGTTAGAGCCAGAAGATATCTTAGTAGTCATTGAGCCCAGGAGTTCTTAACATGGTATCTGACATTAAAAAAAAACCAATAACTGTTTCAATATGATTTCCTTTGTAATCCTACTTATGAATTGTAGATTTAAAAATTATTATTATTCTGAGTAGGGGTCCATAGTCTTCCCCAGACTGCCAAAGGGGTCTATGGCACAAAAACTTAAGAACCTCTTATTTAGGCCAATCTTTTCATAGTCTGATGAAAAAGGAGGAGGATTAAAAGAAGGAAGAAGAAACGGAGGAAAAGAAGAGGAGAAGGAAAAGAAGGAGAAGGAGGAGGAGAAGGAGGAAGAAAAAGAAGAAACTATAGCCTTAGTGATCATGCTTTGAGTGAGCTTATCTTATACTCTAATAGAAGTATTTTCATTTTGTACATTCCTCACTAGTCTGTAGAATATCACATATGAAACATTAATAGTAGGATAATGAATACTCTCAGGACCATTTCTCTCTTTAATCCATAAAAATATGAGGATGATGACATCATAATGATGGCAATAATTGATGAAGATGATGACTATCACCTCAGAGCACATGATAAATAGACACCAACCTACAGAAATACTTTTGGAATAAATAGACATCACTGAGAAACTGGAAAGACTGACATAGGGAGATGGCGTTAGATTTTTAGAATGTAATAAAAGTGCTTTACATCAGATAGATCCTATGAAATGGCAAAAAAAAACCCCAAAACAAATCAAAAGGCCTTTCATGGGAAACATTGACATCCATAAACTCAGATAACTCTGTGTTAACAAAGATTATACAAATGGCTGAGTCGTGCAGATTCATTTGTGCAAATGGAATGGGTTGTGATGGAAAGCAAGTCATAAGACTAGGTCTCTGAACATTATATAAGAGTTATTTGCAAGGAGTCTGAACTTAGTGGTCAATGAACGTTTTCAGGGAAACTCTAGAAATGGTGCAACATATGTCTGTAGACTGTTACCTAGCGAGACCTGACCTCGTGGATGGCGTCCTATATCAAAAGTTCATTGTCTGTCATGGACTGACAGATGGCAACGCTTCATACTGCAAATATAGAAGTCAAAATATCCTAGTGAGCTCAGACGATAACCTATGGCAATTCTACTACATCATGGACCAAACTTTCATCCACAGTATCCTGAACGTGACATTGTTCTGCAAAAACTTAATAATAACATTTTTAGTAGATGGTGGTTGTTGTTGTTATTCAGTAGTCTCATAATCTCCAAGCTACAAGGAATAAAATGCTTTCAAAATATAAAGAGCCAGCAAAGGAGGTCAAAATCACACAGGAGCTGGATGTGTCACACATCGTCCCTGTTCTCTTTCCTGCTCCTTGAGTTGTATCAAGCATGCTTTTATTGAGTTAACAGAGAATTAACTTACATTTTAATGTTATGTATGTATATATGTGTGTTCATTTCAGTTGTGTCTGACTTTTTGTGACAACGTTTGTGGTTTTCTTGGCAAAGATACCAGAGTGGTTTGCCATTTCTTTTTCCAGCTCATTTTATAAATAAGGCAGACAGGATTAATTGACTTGCCCAGTTTCACACAGCTAGTAACTGTATGAGGTCAGACTGAAACCCACAAAGTCGAGTCTTCCCAATACCAATACTAGCACTCTACCTACTCTGCCACCTAGCTCGAATTCAATTACTAAAAGCAATCATTGCATCAGCCTGGGACATAATCTGTAGAACATTAAATGCGATAGAATAGTAGCAGTATAGTGATTTGTTTTAGAACCATTTCTGTCTGAAAACTGTTAAAAAGAATGAGATAACAGCAGCAACAATAATAACTAGTGTGTGTGTATGAATATGTATATATGTATACACACACAAACACACACATATATATGCAGCTTCAAGGTTATCAAAACTTTTATATAGATTTTAGCCTTTGACCTTTACCATGCGTGTAGGTACTATATACAGGAATGTTTCCATTTGGTAGGTATGAAATTTGAGGCACAGAGAGACTAATTCAGAGCGATATCAAAGATTGGGTGATGGGGGTTTTGTTCCATGGTGCCAAACATCTAGGGAAATTGTTTTTTCCTCCAATTTCCCCCATTCCATTATTCACTCACAACTAGTAGTAGCCTTCTACCAGACCTATGCCATGACCATGAATCCATGGTAACTTTGCTCCATCTTCTTGACTTGGGTATCCATCTTCTCGTGCTCCATTCTTAGGGCCAACTGGCGAGCCCCATTGAACCGCACATTTCTTCTCAATACAAAAATCTCAAGGTCAAGTGAGTGATTGCCACTGTGCAAATTTTGCTTTTTGCTTTTTCTCATCTTCCGGGGTTATACTTGTACAAGGACCATAAGATGTGCTATGGCAGTAAAGGTGTTTTTGGAGCGAGGCTAGGCTGTCTTTCCTCTAGCAAGACTTCGTCTGATCATGATAAAGACTGATTAAAATGAAAGCTACCTTTGGTCCAGTATGTGGTGATAAAGTTTGGAATACCATAACTTATACAGTAGGTGAGCCTCTCCCTATCTGGTCATCTACCAGCTTTCTGTTCAGGTAGCAGTCTCTCAGCATAAGGGTATTCCAGGGGCTCTCCCTCCCTACCAGGGAGCTTTGTATCCCAAAGCCCATGGTACCATCTTTAGGTCCCTTCCCCACATTCCCCTCCATTTCCAATTATGTTTACCCCAGGTACTAGAATAATTACTATGTATATATCAAGGTGAATTGAGTTGTTCAAGGAAACATAGTAAATTACATCAATGTCATAATGAGAAGCCAACTTTCTTGATTCCCAATCCAATGCTCCTTTTATGACACTGTCCATGTACTCAACAATGTTCTTACTTTTTCCCCTTACTTTTGTACCAAGATTTTTTTTAGATGAACATTTCTTTTGTTTTTGTGGTTATAGAATGTGATTAGAATGTTACCATGTCCAACTTGCCCTGTTGTCCAAAGGATAGTCCAAAAAGGATAGTCAAATCACAAATAAAAATGTGGGAAAGCCTGGCTTGATTTTCTCTATTGAATGGCTGTTTCATAAGAATTATTCTTAAATGAGAACAAAAAAATATATTTTCTTGCTATTCCCACTTCACTTCAGCCTGTATGCTATAAGTACTATTTGTTATAAGGTAGACTATTCAAATTCTGTTATAGATTTTCCCTTATTATGAACAATGTGTTTTTATATGTGGAGATATACACTTACATTACCTCTGGCTTATGGAGAGAAAAGATATTACTTGATCCCAAAGCATTCATTTTTACAGTCTCTGTTCTCATGGATTAGTGATAAATTCTTTTTTTCAGATTGTTTACAAGTTCCTGGGTATTGACCATGCAGATACAATGAACAGAACTCCTAAATGGAGTTTGCTTGGAGAAATGCTTTGCTTTCCTCCTCACATTTCATCCAGGCTCTTTTTCTGTCCACTCTGTCTCCATTTTACCTGTACTTCATTTTATTTTGTAATAGAAACCTTCATATTTTTCATCTCTGAGCATCTTAATGGTCCTTTATGGGTAAAACATTACCCATCTTCCATGTCTATGGACAACTAAGTGCTCACCTACCAGTTCCTACCAGACTTTTTATGCATCTCTGGGAATCTCTTTCTTTTTTTTCCTCCACCCCTCATCTTAAATTAAATGTTCAGAGTATAACACAAGCAGGATCCCTGATGAGATCACCCAGGAGCCATGGTTTCAAAAGGTGATTTAACTTGGAAATTTTTCCCTGTTGGTGTTGCTAAAATTCAAATAATATAAGTGATGTAGCAAATTGGAGATGCATCTGATAACGTAGGCTGGTGCCTAGAAATGAGGACAGGCTTTGGTTCCATTCAATAGTTACTGAAAGAGCCATTTACCACTGAGAAAAGGGAATTTCAGAACTTCAAGGCACCTGAGAGATCATCTTATAACCCAGCCTAGTCATTTTAAAGATAAGGAAATGACCTTGAGATGAGACGAGATAATATATGTTAAGTGCTTTGAAAATACTAAAACTTTATATAAATACTAGCTACACATCACCATCATCATCATCATGATTGTGATGTAACATAACTAATTAGTATGGAGTTAGGGCTAGAACTCAGGTCTCCTAGCTTCCCAGCCAGAGGTTTTTTTCACTATACCAGCTGATTCTCACCAATGCTAGATAGGGAGGGGGCATACAAGAGAAACATGCTAACTCAGATGAGATAATGATAATTTCTCTCTCTGTCTCTCTCTGTCTCTCTCTCTCTCTGTCTCTCTGTCTCTGTCTCTCCCTCCCCCTCCCCTCTTTCCCTCTCCATGTATATATCTCTATCCATATCTATATCTCTATTCATATCTATACACATATTTGCACACATACATGTACAGTTTGCAAAATGCCTTACAAATATTGAATTTCATCTTCACAACAACCCTGGGAGGTAGGTGCTATTATTATTTTCACTTCACAGATTAGGAAACAGGCAGACAGCAGTTGAGAGACTTGCCCAGAATCACAACTATTAAGCATCTGAGATTTGAACTCAGGTCTTCTTGATTTTAGGTCCAGTGCTAGGTCTACTGTGCCACCTATGATGTAAATACAGGTCTTTGCAAACCTTGTTTTTGTTAAGTCATTTCAATCATATCTGAATCTTTGTGAACCCATTTAGCATTTTCTTGGCCAAGATGCTGGAGTTATATTCTGTTTCCTTCTCTAGCTGACAGATGAGGACTTGAGGCAAACAGGGTGAAGTGACTTGCCCAGGGTCACACAGCTAGTAAGTGTCTGAGACCAGATTTGAACTCAGGAATTTGAGTCTTTCTGACTCCAAACATGACACTCTATCCATTGTACTACCTAAATGCCTTTGCAAACCTTAGGAAGCACTAATCAAATGTGAACAATGATGATGATGATGATGTCATCACTGAGGTGTTCCCTGCCTTTGAAGAACTTACAGTTTAATAATCTTCCTTATTTGTTATTCACAGTATAAGTATAAAGATTGTAGTTATTTTGATAGTCTCCTTTTTTCTTTCTGTACCCTCTCTTTTTCCACTTAATAATAATATGAAGTACTACAAACATGGAATAAGGAGTTCAAATGGGCATCCCATATGTCTCACTTTAAACTGTATTGGACAAAGAAAGATTGAACATGTAGAGAGCATGATATAGAAAGACATTAAACTTATTGCAGAAATGAGCAGTGACAGGGATAGGGTAGAGAAAGGTTTAAAGTTTAAAAGGTAGGTTTAAGACAGGGCAGAATAGGTAAGACAATCGTCATAAGAAAAACATTCTAATTTTGGAGAAGGCAATGTGAAGGGAGGCTTAAAAGGAAAGAAAGAAAGAGTAGAAAGCTGACATCAGGAGCAGAACATGGAGAAGAGAGGAGGTAAAATGAAACAGAAACATATATTGCCATTTCATAGGCCACAAACATTAGGGAAAACTCTTTACCATATTCTTTGTAAAGAAGGGAGAAAAGAGGAGAAATAGAGGAAAAAGTACAAACCAATAGAACTGAGGGAAATTCATAATTAATAATCATAGCAGTGATTACAAATGGGGTGAACTTCATTATGAACAGAAAAGGATGGCAGAATAGGAAGTAGAACCTTACAACATGTTTACAAGAAAAACACACTAAAAGGCATAAAGATTCACATAGAGCTAAAATGAGACACTGGAGCACAATCGATTATGCTTTAGGTGAATTTGAAAAAAAAATAGGAATAGCCACATGATTTCAGACAAAACTGTAGTAAAAGGACACATCATAGAAAGGAGATAAGCAGGAAAATTGCATTGTACTTAAAGCCATCAAAGATAATGAATCAATGTCAATAACTGATACACACACACATACACACATATATATTCACCTCTCTCTCTCTATAATATATATATATAATATAGACTTGAATACACACACATATATATATATTCACCTCTCTCTCTCTCTCTCTATCTATCTATCTATATACTTGAAAACACACACACACATATTCAACTACTTGAATAACATCTAAGTACTTAAAAGGAAAGTTCAGTTAATTGCAGAGAGAGTAAAGCTATAATAATGAGAGATTTCATTGTACCTCTTACAGATCTGAGAAATCTGACCAAAAAAAGATAAAGAAAAACAGGTTAAGGAGCTTAGTAAAATTTTGGAAAAATTAGAGATGATAGGGCTCTGGTAATTATAAATAAGGAAAAGAAAGGAAATTACATACTTCTCAGCCATGCATAGCACCTTTACAAAGACTGCCCATACAGTGGGGGTATTAAAGCATCACAACAAATCAAGCAAAGCAGATGTAATAAAAACATCCTTTAGAAACCTCGATTTAATAAATATAGATTCAATAAAGGGCTTTTAAAGAAAAAAATAGTTGGAAATAAAATGATTTAATCATAAAGAACCTGTAAGTCAAAGAACAAACCTCGGAAACAAAAGAAAATTCCATCAAATAAGTGACAGCAATGAGACAATATACAAAGCTTTATGGGATACAGTTAAAATAGTCCATAGGAGAAAATTTATCTCTCTAAATATTTCTATTGACAAGAGAGAAAAAAGATCAAGTCACTGAATTGGGTAAATAACTAAACTAGAAAAGTGAGAAATAAAAAATCTTCAAACACCAAAGTAGAAATGCTAAAAATCAAAGAAGAGATTCATAAATTTGAAAGCAAAGACAAAAACAAAGACATATTTATAAAATAAGGAGATTCAAACATTAACACAAACAATTATCTAGTCTGATTAAAAATGGTGGGAAACCAAATCATTCATATAAAAATGAAAAGTATTCAAGACAAGTGAAAACAAAGGAAATTATCAAAAAATCATTTTGCCCAATTATGTGTCAACAAAACTGATAATTTAGATGAAATGAATGATCACTTACCAGAATGTAAACTGTCCAAATTAATAAAATAAGAAGTAGATTGTTTTAAATAACCCAATTTTAGAAAAAAAAAGTAATTGAACATTCCACAAATAATTTCCCAAAAGGCAAAAAAATAAAAATAAAAATAAAAAAGCTTACAGAAAGACCACATGGATTTTCATTTGAATGTTTATCAAGAATTAAGGAACAATTAATTCTAGTATTTAGATATTTTAAAAAATAAGAATAGGTCCTTCCAAATTATTTTTATCATATGAATTTAGTCTTGATACATGAACCCAGGAGAGATGAAGCAAAGAAATAATGCTAAACACCAATATCCCTAATTAACAATAATGCGATATTTTAAATAAAATGTGAGCAAGTAGACTATAGCAATGTATTAAAAAGATTGTACACTATAATCATGTTGGATTTTTATTAGTGATGCGAGGTTGGTTCAATATAAAGAAAACTTTGAATATAATAGAAAATGTTTATAAAGTAAAAAATACATGATTATGTCAACAGATTCTGAAAAGGCTTTTGACAAAATGTAGCTTTTTTCTTTTAAAAATAGAAATTAAAAGAATAAACAGACCTTACCTTAATAGGAAAATTTGTATCTATCCAAAAAAGCAAGAGAAAGAATCATATGTAATGGAGAAAAGTTAGAAGCCTTTCCAATAAGATCAAGGTAAATAAGGATACTCATTATCAGTAATCACTACTGCTTTACATAGTAAAGAAAGAAGAAACAAAACTTTTATTTACTATCTGGAGAACCCTAAAAATATCAACTAAAATTAATTGCAACAGTGAATTAATTCACAAGTTTCCAAGGTATAAAATCCCCATTCATTATGTAGGACTTTTGTATGTTATTGACAAAACCCAGTAGTTAGAGAAATTTATTTCCAAATAATTACAGAATATATAAAATTTTTCTTATCCTATCTATTGAGGCTCACTCAGGAACTATATGGATGCATCTGCAAAACACTTTAATGAAGATAGCCTTTAATAAATGAGAGAAATATTAATTTCTTGTGGATTGGCTGTGCCAATAGAATAAAATTGTCAATACTTCCTAAACAGATGGACTTACTTGATATTAAACCAATCAAACTAACAAAGTACTAATCTGCAGAGCTAGAAAAAAATGACAGTGAATTGCATCTGTAAGAATAAAAGTAAAAAATCTCAAGTGAAATGTTTGCAAGTGAGAAAGAAGTAGGCCTGGCAATACCAGATCTCAATTTATGCTAAGATGCAGTAGTTAATTGGACAATTTTGTATTGGTTGCAAAATAAAAGTGCTTGATAAGTGGTACAGATTAGGTATAAAGCATACAGAAAAAACAAACATAGTGTTCACCAAACCCAATGGATCCAGCTTATCACAGTATAAGGACTCCTTATTTGATATACAATGCTAGAAAATCAGAAAACTTTCTGATAGAAATTAAGCATAGATCAACATCTTTTGCTATGTACTAAGTTAATCTCCAAATGGATACATGATTTAGAGATGTTTAAAAATGACATCACAAACGTATCAGAAGAACAAGGGAGAAATGACCTCTCGTAGCTGTGGAAGGGATAAAAGCTTATAACCAAACAAGATAGAGAGGATCACTGAATATATTAATTACATAAAATTAAAGAGTTTTTGTATAACTAAAACCAGTGGGATTATATTTTAATGCAGGAATTACCTGAATTTAAAATAATAAACAATTGATATGGGAAAAAATTTTGCAGTAAATTTCTCTGTTAAAGTTCTCTTATTCACAATGTAAAAGGAATGGATTCATTTAGAAGACCAAGTTTCAAAAAAGTAAATGGCCAAAGGCTATTAAGAGAAGGTTTTCGAAGAAGACATCAGAGCTGTCAAAAACAAAATAGAAAAAAAAATTATTTCAAATCGCCACATTCCTACTGCTGCTGCTGGTAGCTGGCATTTATATAATTCTTTAAGATTTGGAAAGCACTTCACATATGTTATCTCATTTGAAAAGTAGTGCAATGCAAATGAAAGCAATTATTTGTTTTTTGGGGTTTTTTGGTTTGTTTTCTTTTTTTTTTTTTTGGAGGGGGAAGGCAGGGCAATTGGGGTTAAGTGACTGGCCCAAGGTGACACAGCTAGTACCTGTTAAGTATCTGAGGTCGGATTTGAACTCAGGTCCTCCTGACTTTAGGGTGGATGTTCTATTCACTGTGTCAACCAGCTGCCCCACAGCTATTTGGTTTTTCCTCACATCCATCAGATTATCAGCCAATCCCCTATAGGTCATCATCCCTGCAACATTCCAGACCAAAAGGCCACTCCATAAAGGCTTCCCTCATAGGTGTATTACCTTTCCCTATCAAAATGTAAATTCTGTGATGGCAGGATGGTTTATGTTTTTCAGTTTGTATCTCTAGTGCCAAGCACAGTGCTTGGCCTATAGTAAGTGCCTACTAAGTGCATTTTTATTATTCATTTATTAATTCAAGGGGACAGTGTCTAATTCTGAGTTACCTTTGTGTTTGGGATGTGCCAAGTACTGGGGATTACTGAGGACAAAACACCTTTGTCATGTAACATTTTTTCTGCTTTGAAGCCTTTTTATTCTCCTTTGTCTATAGGATAAAATCTCATCTCCTTACCTTGGTTCCCAAGGTCCTCCACCTTCTCACCCCTCTCTAACTTTTCAACATCATCTCCCACTACTTTCCTATATAAAGTTTCTACTCCATCCATCCCTCTCCAAGCATTCGATGTATAAATTCATCCTACTTGTATTAACCTCTTTTCCTCTTGACCTTTCCAAATCCAACCCGTTCATCAAGGATTTCCTCCATTAAGCCTTCCCTGATTGCATCTACTCACGGCCCTCTCTCCTTTCTGTGGTGTCTTATTTTTCTGCATCCCTCATTGACAGGTGAGCTGTTTGTAGTACTCCTTGCATTGTCATCCCTCCATTGCTAGTGCCTCCACTCCGTAGTTCTCTCTGGTTCATCCTCTAGATCTTATTTCTCTAGAGTAGTTTTCACATGGTCTTCTCCATTAGGTTTTGGGCTTCTTGCGGTGAAGGCGAGTTCTTGTTTTCCCTTTCTTTGTATTCATTGGACATAGCACAGTTTCTGGCACATAACAAATTCTCGTGGACTTGAGTTGGCCGTCTTTAATTGTTATTCAGCCTTTATGTTACTTTAGATATCCAGGTTAATGCTTTATTTCTCTAGCTAGACTATAAACTCCTTGAAGGCAGCAGTCATGTCCTGTATATTTTTGTATACCCTAAATTACTTGCAAATATTTGATACTTCATTGATAATTATGTTTGAATTCAAGTGAATTGTAGCTGGTGCTAGATTTCCACATGTGACTTTCACATCTTAGTGAGATACAGAATGAGATTATCTTTCTCCATGATTCCAGCTTAATGGCAGTAATGGTGGTGTATACACACACACACATATACATATATATATATATATACATATATATATGTATGTATGTATATATACACAAAATAGAATAAACTCTTAGAGTTAGGAATAACGGGGTGAGTTTTCCAGAGACTACTGATGTCCTATCGTCCAGGGGTGGGGAACCTGCAGTCTTGAGGCCACATGTGGCCCTATAGGTCCTCAAGTGTGGCCCTTTGACTGAATCCAAACTTCCTAGAACAAGTCCCATTAAGAAAAGGATTTATACGGTATTGTATAAGACCTATACCATATTGCTGGAGGTTATATCAAAATTTTGTACTTGTCTATTTCTGCCATCTGCTTTTTCCATTATTATAGAAATATTTCCCACAACTGGCTACATGAAAGAGGTCCATTTGTATTCTGAGATGGTCTTTCCTGGACTTTGACCAGACTTTAAGATAGGGGAATGAAAGGTTATTTGCTAGGGCATCCTCCACTATATTATTCAGTCTTTTGTTTGGCAAGTAATGCGTGAAACACTCTTCTGTCTGTATTCTAACACATTTCACATGGGAAAATAAATTAGCCTACTGTTTGAAGTTCTATCTGCAGACTCCGTCTTTTATCCTTTTAGAGGAAAAATGCGATCAAGAAGGAGACTAAGATTGAGAAGACTTTGATTGTAATCCCGACTAAGTTACTAACTTGCTGTGTTACCTTGGGTAAGTCTCCTACCCTCTCTATGCTTCCATTTCCTTACCTGTAAAATGAAAGCATTCAACTCAGTGATTCCTAGGGTCTTTCCAACTGCACAAGTCTATGACTAGGTATAGTTATTATTAGAATTTCACTCAATCACAATTAGGGGCAGTTAAATGATATAGGGGATAGAGTGCCAGGCTCAGAGTTAGGAAGACTTGAATTCAGATTTGGCTTCAGACACTCACCGATGTGTGACCCTGGGTAAGCCACTTACCTTGTTTCCTCATCTGTGAAATGGGGCCAATATTATAGCACCTACCTCTTAGGATCAAAAAAGATAATAATTCTTAAGGTTTTAGTATGATGCCTGGCATATAGCAAGCTCTCTATACATATTAGCCATTATTATTATTATTGGACAGCTAAGTGTCAAAGTAGATAGAGTGCCAGGCCTAGAGTCAGGAAGACCATGGACAAGTCATTTAATCCTCTGTGCCTCAGTTTCCTCATCTATAAAACGAGCTGGAGAAAGAAATGGCAAACCGCTCCAGTATCTTTGACAAGAAAATGGGATCATGGAGAATCAGACACGATTGAAATGACTGAATGTTATTATTATTATTATTATTAATTTAATATGTTAATAATGACTAGATTTCGCAGACTTTCAGGGTGGGAAAGGACTTCTGAGGCCATCTAGTTCAACCCATATCTGAACAAAAATTTTCTCTATATCAAATGGTCATCCAGGATCCAGCTGAAAAAACTCACTACCATTCAACATGAACCATTCTACTATCATATAATTAACTATTATCATGTTTTCTTTGCATGAAGCCAGAATCTACTTTTTTTTTGCAATTCTTACTCTTTCCTCTTATTTCCATCCTCTGGAGACAGCAAAGCAGAGCAAGTCTTATCCTTCATGGCAGCCCTTCATCCAGGAACAGAAAGAACACCAAACTTGGAAATATGAGATCTGAATTTGAATCCCACCTTTGCTGATTACTATGTGTATGACCATGGACAGGTCACTTGATTTCCCTGGGCCTCAGTTTCTTCCTCTGGTGTAAAGGGAAAAAAGAAAAAGTTTGCTTTAGATGATTTCCCTATGGACCTTTCTAGCTCCTAATCTATGACCTTACATTCTTAATGACATGTCCTCCCTTTGTCTTTTCTTTCTCAAATTAAATATCCCCAGTTCTTTCATGTTCTGTGCCCAGAACTACCAGAAATGTAAATATTTGGGAATATAAGAGGTGGTATAATTTGGATTTAAAGATTAATGAGCTGGTGAACTTATGTGGGCAGACAGAAGGCCACTTACTTGCTTCCCAAGTGCTAATAGTGATTTATGCCATGGCAATAAGAAAGTATTTTGAGTTTGTTCATTTTGTTCTCTGAGTGACTGTCTGAAGAGGAGCAAGACTGGCCAAAATTATTTTTACTAAGAGGTTGTGTGTTGTAGTGGGGAAAAAAGACAAGACTAGGACCTGGGCTCAAGTCCTGGGGACCTGGGCTCAAGTCCTGATTTTCTGGAGACCTGGGCTCAAGTTCTGATTTTCTCACTGACTACTAATGTGACCTTGGACAAGTAACCTTCAAGAATCCTTTACTGGCCTTCTGTTTCCTTCTGGATAGCATGAGGTTGTTGAACTCAATGTTTTCTCTGCTCCCTTTCAGCTTTTAAACATCTACAAATCTGCTTATCTTCAAGTCTGGCTAAAAGTAAAAGGATTAAAATATGACTTTTCCACTTACCGTTCTACTTATTGTGATGTTAGCAATAACTAACTACGATTCTGAATTTCCCACCTCCAGAACGTACAATTATATTTCAGCTGAATTCTTTGATATAGGTATATCAGACCAAGACCATACAATTCATTTGAAAGGAATGGAAGAAGGAAAAAGAAGCAGCATTCAACTAAACTGATGTATGGAGTTTATTTTCTTTTCAGGAGCATGCATTTTGAGCCCTTCAAGGGAAGGCTCTTTAAATTGAGACTACTTGCAGATGCAGTTAAAGGCAAAATGCTGACTGCATTTGGCAGTGCTTCAGATCTGGAAAACTTGAGCACAAAAGTGCAAAACTCCAATCTTACATCATCAAGAGGTCCATTTACAGTCTTTCTGTTCCCTACTAGAAATATAATTTCTGCTTTTTGTCCGAGTATCCAATGATATGTGGAGCTAAAGGGGTATCTTATGCTTAATTGAAAATAGTACAGCAAATTAGAGCAACTGTCCTGGACCTTGTGTTTGGAGTCTCTGTCCTCTCACTCTCGCTGGTAGGCAATGATTTGTGGAAACATCCATGCCAGGGTAGGATGAATGAGCTAGCAAATGCTAGGAAGGGCCTGATTCATAGACACAGAGTCAACTCCTCTGCCATCACCAAGACAATTTAAAGATAGGCTGCATGATTTCTTTTCCCCTTTTGAGGCTGGATCCCTTTTTCTCTTCATGGCTTCTCAACTTCTTTACTGTTTTAAATCTATATCTGCAATTCCATGGATGAAGATATCAATGCCCAGTAAATAAGGAAGGAGGTAAGGAGGGGCAACTGACTAGAGGGACTTTGATTTCTACCAGAATTATAACATGTTATTAAAAAGATGGTCAATGAGCATCTAAAAGAGGAAGCAGTGATCACATAGTCAACATGAACTGACCTAGACTGTCTATTGGTAATTCATTGCTTTTATCATGTGACCAGCCCATCTTTTTTTTTAACTGTCACTCATTTCCTTGACAGTGTAATTTACTCTGGTTCTTCATAGCTTCTTATTTGTTATGTATGGAAGCCTGTTCATACCCACCATGTTCTTCTCCATTGCTCTCTAGGTGATACTCATGTTTAATTCTGCAGATACTGTGTAAAAGTGCTAAAAATGTTCATTTACATGCTTATCTGCATTTTAAACCACCAGTCTTCCTCCAGTAGTGTTACACCCATACAGATGAGTCAAGTAAGCTCAGATCATAGCCAACATCCTTCTAAAGCCTCCCAGAAAATCATTGCTTTTTAATCCCTTTATCCCTGTTCTCCTTCCACTGTGTAAATCCAGGGGCAGTAAAAGCTGGTACTAAAGGGGACAGATGTGTAATGTGTAATGCTAAGTAGGCAGAAATGCTTCTGTTTGCATGATCCGGAAAACACATCTGAAATGTCAGACCTAGCTGGATGAAGCCTACAGTGCAGAACAAAAACAAATCAACCACACAGAACTGAAAATTAGTCACATGCATATAAACCTCTTTACAATTGCTAATTTTGGTTTCCTTAGAAGTAAACATAGGTTAGCCAGTCTGCTCATTCAGGAGATTATAGCATGCTTTACAGAGATATATATCAGGATAGTAAATGAAAGGGTGCATTTCAAACTTGAGTCCTGCCTGTGAATATGTTTACTAATTCTTCCACCGAGGAGGAAGCCCACGTAATTTGAGTAATAGTAATAAAAACTAGGATTTATGGAATGCTTTAAGGTCAACAAAGCACTTTATAAATATATAATTTTATCTTCACAACTCTTGTTGGTAGGTGCTATTATTATACCCATTTTATGGATGGAGAAACTGAAGCAGACAGAGGTTAAATTACCTGCCCTACACCACACAGTTGGTAAGTATCTGAGGCTGGATTTGAACTTGTCTTCTTGACTCCAAGCCCAGAACTCCATCCACTGTGCCACCTAACTACCTAGGTAACTAATTGATGGTAAAAATGCCCTGCAAGCACCTGGAATATGCAGGTGTGTGATGGCTTCCTGGATTCAAGTTTTTGTCCTGATGTTTGAATCAACTAAACTGTAGACCTTTGTTACTGAATTATTATCTGAATGATAATTATTGCTCTTTCCTTTGAGTTTGTTCTGTTTGAATATTTGCCTGTATAATTTTGCTCAAACTTACTCACACAGAACTTTTTTGTTGTTGCTAGCTTTCAAAGGAAAACGAGCTTCGATTTGATGTTAGAAGATTACTTTAGGATATTGCATCTTTGGATTCTAAGCACCTATTCCAAATGTGCTTCGTATGTGATTATATCATGACAAAAATCTGAACACAGGCAAAAATCCCAAGCAAAGTAAAAAAGAAAAATATGTGGATTGAAGCTTGTTTGGCCTTCTGGCCTACTACCCCAGCTAGAATAACTATATCAAGTTCAAGGAACATCATCATATATTCCTCAAACTCCATATCAACCCCCACCAATTTGTTTATATTGCCATAGAATATCACATGATATAATTAACTTAGAGTAAAGCATTTATAAGTGTAGCATGATAAGAGGATTTGCATTATAACATCCACCTCTATACCAAGGGCACCTTATCCTATGAGTGTATATATTATCAGTGTAGAGACTGAGCAAATAATTTACCCATATGGAATTGTCAGTTCATAATATAAGAGAAGATACAATTTATAATTATAGGACTGTGTGTATACCTATCTATATAGGTATACATACATATATATGTGTATATATACATACTCATATGTATATATATACATATATGTGTGTATACACATATGTGTATATTTTTCTTGTGAAATCCTCATGCCACTCCTTTGTAGTATTTATGCTGGTCTAGAATCATGGCTCCATTACCCAGTTACAATATTTGCTGCTTCCAGTTTTTTATTTCACTGAAATCCTTGGCCAGGAAACTGACAAGCTCTATCAAGGAGAACCAGAAACCTTATCCCAAGACCAATGAGATACTTCCCTTGAAGTCTTGGTGCTGAAATCTATTTTGTTCTAGGCAGCCAGATATTAGCTCTATGTACCAAGCTCTCACATCTCTGTAAAGCCAACCCTCTCTATATCGAAGGTTAGGAGTCAGGAAATGATGTCCTTGAATCCTTCTCTCAGGCTGTGTGATGACCTATATATCCTACAGTCATGTACTCTTGCTACAGAGCACCATTGCCAGTGGAGAGTGATTGCTCCTAGACCTATCCTGTGGGACCAAACAGAATAAATCTAATGCCTCTTTCACATGACAAGGGTCATACAATGCTCAAAGGCAGATATGTTTCCCTTAACCTCTTTCCTATAGACTCAGCTTTCCTAGTTCCTTCAGCTGAATCTCAAACTGATTTCACAGCACAGTTCCTATTACTTAGTAAGCACTTATATAAATGTTAACTATCATCTTCATCACCATCCTTACCATCACCACGACCACTATCACCACTGTCATCAAAAGGCATGAACTCAAAGCACAAGCATCTTGATTGTCCTCTGAACTCTATCTTACTAATCAATGTCCTTCTTAAAATGTAGAACCCAGAACTAAAGACAATATTCCAGAAACAGTCTGACAAGGACAGAGTATTTGGGACTGTAGCTTACAGACTTTCTCTCCTAATAACTCTGTTGCCTTTAATCTAACCCAATATTATATTGATTATTTCTGGCTGCTCAATAACATTTAAACTTGTAATAAACTTTCAGTTGAAAAACTCCGGATCTTTTTAAGATAATCTGCTCTCTGAACATGGGTTTCCCTCATTTTGTACTTGTGAAATCAAGTTCTTGAGCCCAAGGAGAAGACTTTCCATCTAATTCAACTTTGTATCATCTTCGATTCAGTCCAGCATTCTGATTTCTCAAGATCGTTTTGGATTCAAAGTGTATCATAGCTTTTTGTCCAAACTTCCTATCATCTCCTGATATTCCATACTCCATGTGGTCTATTTCATATTGGGAAGGAGGAAGGAACAAACATTTAGTAAGCACCTATACGCCAGGTACTCTACTAAGTACTTTACAACTAGTATTTCACTTGATACAATAACTCTGGGAGTTGGGTGCTATTGTTTAAAAATCGCCATTTTAGGGTTGAAACTGAGATAAACAGAGGTTAAATGATTTGCCATATTTATAGCTAATAAGTGTGTGGGCAGGATTTGAACTCAGGCCTTCCTGACTCCAGACTCAGTACTCTACTCACTGAGCCAGCTAGCCCTTTCATTCCACAATTAGAGGTGAAGTTGATTGGCCACCTTGGCCACCACCTCTGGGAGAAGTTTCCCTGGGCCACCTAGCTGTTCTACCTCAGGTATCTTTCTGGATCTCATGGTAGATTTCACCAGTGTTTGGATCCTAACTTCTGCCATTTCCCTAGGTTCTGAGAACATAGTTGAATGCAATGATGATCTCTCTCACTTCTTATATCTTAAAAATAAAAAAGGGAAATTAATGGAATTTGGAATCATTGTTATTGAAGCATCCAGGCTTCACTATTCAGCAACTTTTGCTTCTATTTATTTAAGGGAGAAGAGAAATATTTTGGTGGGGGACAGACAGGGAAGCCTACTTCATCCTGGCAGAGTAGTTTTTGACTTAAGGTTGGAACAAAGCAAACGTTGTCAAATGTCTTCATTTGTGTTTCTTAAATATACTTGTTTGTCCTTCATCCTTGAAAAGGACCAGTAACGTGGGGGGTGGTGGTGAGAGGGAGCAGAGATAATGTTTTGACTTGCAAGTGAATTGGATTTAAGTGAGGCAGGGCTAGGCAAAGTCACCAACCTCACTTTCTCCTCTGGAGTCATCTGGGTCCAGTGACCAGACATATATCAGGATGACTGGAGATGGCCCTGATGCAAAGTGGGTGATCTCATTCTTTTTAAGCTAAGGTCTTTCTCAGGTCTCAGTTTTTCTGAGATTACACCCATTTAGTGATTAAGGGTAGGTAAGAAATGTGGCAAAGAATGGCCTCTTTTACCTGGTGAAAAAGTAAATCAGTCCTAGAGGGGAAGACCCTCAGTGTTTCTGGGCAGAGTAGAAACAATTGCTATTTGCACTTATTCTAAGCCATGAGAACCCAAACAATGAGGAGCTGAGGCTTAGGCTGCAAGATAAGCATTTATATGGTGCCTGCTCTGTTCCAGGCACTGTTAAGTGTTTTTTCTTAGTATTGCCTCATTTGATCTTCATAATAATCCTGGGAGATAGGTGCTATTGTTACCCCCATTTCATAGATGAGAAAATTGAGGCAAGCAGAGGTTAAGTGACTTGACTTAAGCCTACTGGCTCCCCATTCCCCCGTGATCCTTCTCCTACCAGCTTTCCTCTACAGTCTGTACAAGGAAGAGCAGTGAACACTCCCCTTGCTTTACTGGCTTGGGGATCCTTGAGAGCTTCTATCAAGCTAGTCTCTGGGCCTTCCATATCTCTGCAACCTCCCCATCCCCCTTCCCTGAATGATTTTTCCCCCCAGCTGCTGTACTCCTCATTTTAGCTTAGGTGGAATAGGCATTAGGACTGATCTTATCTAACATTTATAAATTATCTGAGAGTAGGAATTCCTAGGGAAATTGTCCAGGTTTACAATTCACAGTCTCATAGAGCTGGAAGGGATATGATGACAGGTCATCTGATCCAACCCTCTTATAAAGAAAGATGCTCAGGAAAAGAAAATAATGGGCTCAAGGTCACCTGGCGAGCTCATGTTAAAGCTGGGACCAGCACCCAGATCACTTGCTTGTCAGACCAGTGTGTATCTGTACCCATCTGCTTCTTAAGGACATCTGAGCTTTCTTAGGGGGTAAAATGTTAAGTAGCTTGAGAGTAAATTGATGGATGATCTCATGAGGCTCGGTGAGTGGGCAGAAAAGTCAGAAAAAAGCTTGAAATATGGGTGAGAATCAGGCAGTATTTCTAGTGGAAAACAGTCCACTAGATACTTAGAGGAGAGAGGCAAGAATAGGTCTGTTTCCTAAAGACAGTCATCAAAAAGGATAACCACATTCTAGATACCAGGTTTGAAGGGCTGGGCTAAGTTCCAACACTGTCACTTACTGCCGATGAGACACAATGAGTTATAAACTATCAGAATGTTAGTTTTCTCATCTGCAAAATGAGAATGATCCTGTTTGAACTTCCCAACTCACATTGGCACTAGGAGGAAAAGTACTTTGTGAACTATCATCGAAACGTGTTATCATAAGAATTGCATGTTGTGGTAAAGCATTATTGTTATTGTTCAATGTCATCATAATAGAACAGAATTATTGTAAGAAGCAGTATGGCATCGTAGCAAGTCCTCCATATACTAAGAATGTTGTTTGGGCTCATGTCTGACTCTTCATGACCCATTTGGGCTTTTCTTGGCAGAGATACTAGAGTGGTTTGCCATTTCCTTCTCTAATTTTACAGATGGGGAAACAGAGACAAACAGGGTTAAGTGACTTGCCCAGGTTCACACAGCTAGTGTTTCAGGTCAGATCTGAACTCAGGAAGATGACTCTTCCTGATTCCAGGTCTGACACTCTATCCACTGAGTGACCTGAATTCAAATCCAGGTGCTACCACATATTGAATGTGTGATGCTGGACAGTCAACCAGCCAGCAAGCATTTATTAAGGGCCTAATGTGCAAGCCACTTAAACTTCTCAGTGGTCCAGGCCACTTTCCAGGATTTAAAATTGTCAAGCAGGTTCTGCTCTTCATTGGTAGCAGGAGTTTATTTATCGGGAGTTCCCTATGCCCATGAAATGCCAGATCTGGCATAAAAATGATTATAACTTTGACATTATCTAATGTTACTTTATAATAATATAATATAACACAATGTCTCATTGTAATAATAACCCTTTGCTAGTTAACAGTTTTAATCAATGACTTTTACATAGCATGGATAACGTGATTGTCCAATTTGTGGATGATAGAGCTGGGAGCGATAGCTGACGTGTTAAAGCCTGGATCACAAATATTTCAATAGAGTAGAAAGATGGGTCAGATCTAAGAAGATGAAATGAAACTGATAAAATGGAAGGCAGGATGGTGCACTGGAAAGAAGATGGTAAGTGAAACCACTAGGCTGGAGTGTCAATTCTGGCTCTGCCACTTACTGCCTGTGTGACCCTCAACTGGTTTCCATCTCTTTGGGCCTTAGCTTTTGGATGTATAAAGTAAGCAAGTTGGAAAAGATGACTTCTAAGGCCCCTTCCTATTCTAGATATGTTATCCTATCAATGAATAAGCATTTATTAAATGCCTACTGTGTGTCAGGCCCTGTGCTAGATATTCAGGATGCCAAGAAAACAAAACAAAACAAAAAACAGTGCCTACCTTCAAAGAGCTTATGTTCTATGAACCCTTAGACTAAAAAGACCAATTGTGCAAGTAAAAGAAAGTTTGGCTCATTAATAGTTCCCATGAAAAATATATGAGTGGACAAAGAGCTAAAGATGAGTCAATATGACACAAGGGTCCAGAAACTCTCTTTATGCTTGGCTAAATTAAAACAGGAACAAAGTCCACAATGAGGGCAGTGATCATTTCTTCTCCTGTAAAATGAGTATGTTGTTTTAGAAGACTTCCATACTAGACTACCATATTGGAAGAGCTTCGAGCTTTTTGTCCTATTTTATTAAGGCAGCTCTGCTATGCTCTGTCCTGGTGAGACCACATATCTGGAGTATTGTGTTAAATTCTGCGCAACACAATTTAGAACACACATAGATGGGGTGGCTAGGTGGTGCAGTGAATAGAGCACCAGCCTTCGAGTCAGGAGGACCTGAATTCAAATCTGGCCTTAGACCCTTAACACTTACTAGTCATGTGACCATGGGCAAGTCACTTAACCCCAATTGCCCTCCCTTCGCTCTCCAAAAAATAAGCCAAAAAAGACAAAAAGAATGCACATAGACAAGGTAGCATATATGCAGGAGGTAGGTGGCCAGGTTGTTGAGAGGACCAGACTCAAATGATAATTCTATCTCGAATTTCTATAATGCTTTAAAGCTTACAAAGCTCTTTATAGATTCTATGTCATTTGATCCTTATAACAATCCTGTGGGGTAGGTATTATCTATAGCGCCATTTTACAGATAGAGAAACCATGGTAAAAAGAGGTTATGTGACTTGTCCAGCATCATATAACTTGGTGGTGCCATAGTGCACAGAGTGCAAGGCCTGCAGTCAGGAAGCCTTCCCAAGTTCAAATCTGGCTTCAGATATTTATTAGCTGTGTGACCCTGGGCAAGTCATTTAACCCTGTTTGCCTAAGTTTCTTCATCTGTAAAATGAATTGGAGAAGGAAATGGCAAACCTCTCCAGTATCTTTGCCAAGAAAACCCCAAATGGGCTTATGAAGAGTTAGATGTTACTGAAATGACTGAACAGCAACAGTAATATGTTAGTAAGTGCCCAAAGCATGATTTGAACTCAGTCTTACTGACTTTAACATCAACACTCCATCCACTGGGCCACCTTCCTGCATGATAGAATGCCATATGAGGAATAAGTGAAGGAACTGGAGTTTAAGGAAGATTTGAAAAGGAAGGAAGGGGATATGGTAGCTGTCTTTTAAATATCTGAAAAATTGTCATTCCGGAAGAGAGAAGAGACTTGTTCCACTTGGCCATGGGAACAGAGCTAGAATCCCATGATCATAGGCCTAGAAGTAAAGGAACATTAGAATCCATTGAATCCAACCATCCCATTTTATAGATGAAGGAATGGAGGTAGAGAGAAATGTGCCAGTGACTTTCCTGCTGTCCTACAACTACTTAATGTCTGATTCAAACTCAGGTCTTCCTGACATCAAACTCAGTACTTTGTCTCCTACACCACTTAGCAATAAATGGAGTTTGGAAAGGAACAAATTTAGGCTTAGTATCAAGAATAACTCCCTGGACTTTTGGTTTGCCCCAAGGTGGAATGAAATGCTTCAAGAGGCAAGCCTTGAAGCAAAGATTGAATAATCTCTTGTCATTAGAATTGTTTTAATTTTCAGTTTTGTTTCCTAGACCAAATTATATGTTTCTTCTAGACAGGGATCATATGTTATGCTTCTTTTTATACACACAACCTGATATGATACATTGCCTAAAGTAAGCATTCCATAAACATATTAACAAATTGTTTCTGGACGCTTCTCCATCCTTTCTTATTCACCGCTAATGTGTTGAAGTCTGGATCTCCAATCACTTATCAAAATAGAAGGATGGGTCAGATCTCTATAAGTACCATGTTCAGTTCAACTGCTGTGACTTTGCAAAGCTAGTTTGGGGAAAAAAAGTGGAGTGTTTATACTACTCATCTAATAAAAATGACAAATTTGAAAAGAAAGGAGGAATTGATACAGACCCTGGTATTTTCCATTCCAAAGGCAATTGTAGCTGTAGAGCAATTGATTGATGGGAAGGGTGGGTGTCGGGTGGGGAGAAGCGAACAACTTAAGTGTATGTTTTACTTGCCACATTCCCCAGATGTGTTTATGCTGCTTAAATTTTCTGAACTTCTGAAAGGAACCATTTTCTTGAGAAATATGGCTCCCTGGAGGACTAGACAGCTTTCAGTCTGACTTCTATAGGAAGGTAAGAAAATCCTATTTGCATTGACTATTTATGAGATAGGCCTTCACACTGTCAAGTGACCAAAGGCGTCTTTGCTTTTAAGATCCTGCAAATGAGAAAAGGATCATTATTTTTTAATGTAAAGAGGATGATTGTGCGTTCTGCAGTACAATATACAACCTCTGCTGTCATGTTCTCCATGGAATGGGTATTAATGCTATCTTTTAAGAAAGTAGTAAATTTGATGCTATATTTACAAGCATTATGTTTGACACAAAAGCGGTATTTATTGGAAATAAGTCAACTGCTTTGTTGAAGAACATGATTTGATGAAAAATACTTGACTGTTTTAGTGAATCATTTGGTTCTAGATTTGGAGGTTCATTTTTCCCCCTCTAAGTAAAGTGGACCTCTAAGGAAATCCATTTACCTTGTTCTCATTTTTCTTCCTAATCAAGAGAGCAGCTTTCCTCTCTATGGCTAAGCTTCACTTCATCTGAAGTGCAAGAGGAATAAAATCAAGACTTCCCAATGATCTTTTGTCAAAATTGAGCAGTTAATCTCATGGTAACTGGTGTATTCAATAACTGGGTTTACTGTGAATATGAAAAGTGTGGGGAAATAGGCTTTCTGTTGCTTATCTGAAATAACTCAGCTACAATCAGGTTCTGCTGTGGAGAAAACCATCTTCCTATAAGATGTAGGGAAATTTATTATTAATGACCCACTCTGAGCTCAGGTTCAAGGAGAGCCTGGAATTGTATCGTCCTTGCATGGTAACAGTTCCATATTCTCTAGAGGTGATTTCGACACCAGGTTACTGTAGATAAAAAGCTTCCATGAATTGGTTGGGTGTATCATAGGATACACTTGTTTATTTGTTTGAGTCACAAGATTATCATCTCATTCCCTTTTCCATTCTTACTGATTTTCATCATCTGAGTCCTGTTGTGACCAAACACTCAAGCCTTTATTCCCTTTGCCCTCCAGCAGAGAATCATTTTCTTTTTTTCCATTAATATATTTCAAAGGCTATCTTATGGAGAACTCACACATGACAGGTGGTCAGAAGAAGTGATAGTCTTAAGGTCTCTCTGATGAACTTTGGTATCAATTGTAAGACATGGGAGATCTTGGCACAGGACTGTCCATGATGGCATGCCCGTATCAAAGAAGGTGCTGTTCTCTGAGTGGAGTAGAATTGTGGTAGATTAAAAGGAACAGAATGTACACACATTTAGGGACACCCCCCTCCTAAATGGTCATATGAGCTGTGTCCCCAACCTGTAGTAGAGACTTCTGAGCTCATGTTGGTATGATCAGGCACAGTACATTGAGCCCAACATTATCATATCATTTTGGTCCTCTTCAAGCACAAAAAACAAACAACAATAACATTCATTCAACAAGTATTCCAGAGTGGGAAAAGCACAAGTTTGAGAATGAGACCTCACTTCTAGAATTAGCACCACCAGTAAATACAAAAAAGTCTCAATTAGTATGAATAAGGAATCCCCTGATGTTGCTGCATCTATTCTATTTGTACTGTTCAAAGTTATAATTTGTAAAATAAGATAATTGGTTTCAGCCCAATGGAAATATTCAGTGTGAATTTGAATAATGTGACCACATCATGGGATTCATTATTTACACTATTTGGGACCTGTTTTTAACTATGGTGACCCTGGAAAAATTCCTCATTGTCTCTGGGCCTCAATTTCTTTCTATGTAAAATGAGTATTACATTGGTTAAAATTGAAGCAGATTTAAGCTCGATGTAGGGAAAGACTTCCCAAGAACAAAAATTCTAATTGGCCACCTGAACAGCAAGTAACGTCTCTCACTAGAGTTCTTCAGGCAAAGGCTGGTTAAGTTCTCTTTTATAAAGGGCATTCTCCTTGTGGAGGTAGATTAAATGACTCAGAGGATTCTGGGATTCTCACCTCATTGTAGTAGGAAGGAGTGCTAGGTTTGGAATCAGGAGACCTGAGTGTAGTAGTGCTTGGTGACCAATTTATATTAGATTAATCACTTAATCTACCTGATTTAGATTCTTTGTATCTAAAGTGAAGGTATTAGACTAGATTATCTTTAAGAAATCTTCTAGCTTTAAATGTATAACAACAATAACAATAAGAGTAGCCAACATTTACATCACGCTTACTATGTGACAGGCACTGAGCTAAATGCTTTACACTTACCTCATTGGATCCTCACAACAGAGATGGGAGGCAGGCGCTATCATTATCCCTACTTGAGAGATGAGGAAACTGAAGCAGAGAAGAGTTATGTGGCTTTTTCATTGTCACACAACTTGTAAGTATTTGAGGCCAGTTCTGAACTTAGATCTTCCTAACTCCAGGACTAACATTCTTTCTACTACACTACCTAGCATCTTTTTAAAAAA
>CM053599.1:35983041-36003477 GCA_028646575.1 Pseudocheirus occidentalis | reverse complement strand
AACAACATTTATTTTACAAGGATGGCATGAGGATCATATGAAATAATGTGTATATATATGTGTATGTATATATGTATGTGTATGTATGTATGTGTTTTTGTGTGTATGTATGTCAATACCACTTTGTAAAACATAAAACACAATATAAATGTAAATTACTATTATTCTTTTTATTGCTCTTACTTTGCCATGCTATTTGCAATTTTGGAAATATTCTTCTGAAGTAACATAGACTAGTATTAAGAACACTGAAGTTGGTATTAGGAACACCTGGTTTCTCTGACCACTGGGGGATATGGCATGCTATGATGCCAGGAACCCTGGCTCTGTAGGCAAATCCTTGGCTTCAAATCCTGCCCCTGACAATTTCTGCCCAAGTGACCTTTAGCAAGTCATTTAGCTTTCCTGGGCCTTTTGTTTCCTGTGCTGCATAATGGAGGTGTTGGATTAGATGGGATCTGAGGCCCTTTCTAGACCTAAATCTATGATCTTATGAGGTGGAGGTGTGTGACCATAGTCAAATCAATTAACCTCTCTGAACCTTGGGCTTCTTAGCTTTAGGTTACTTTAGTTAGTTACCCAGGGCTGTGGGGAGCTCATAAAGTACTTTGGGAAATTTGTATCTCCCTATAAATGAAACTATTATATCCCATTGCCATGCTAACTTTATCTTGATTTCGGAATAAAGGATTTGTTGAACGAACTGTTATCTAAGTCAATTATTTTGGAATACCCCATTTTAGATGACATCTATTATTTATTGTAGTGGACGAATATTTAATGTACCAATGCTTATAAGAGTAGGCAGAGCAATTTAACTTCTGGCCTTGGCGGTAGAAGCTGATCCAATAGGGTATGAACACAATATATATTATCAAACAGCTTAGAGACATTGGCATCAACTTCTGGGGGTGTATTTGTTGTCTTTCCCCATTAGATTATAAGTTCCCTGAAAGTCGGGACTCTTTTTTCTTCTTTGTATCCCTAACACCTAACAAAGTTCCTGATCCATAGTATGTACTTGATAAATGTTTATTATATTATGTTGTATGTATATATAACTATAAATACATACTACTTTGTATATATAACTATATATATACACACCTACTCATGGGATATGAGTACTGTGTGTATATCTATATCTATATCCATATTTCTATATCTATCTATCTATATAAACACTTTGTATACCTTAAAACACTATGTAAATATAATAATAATAATAATAATAAAATAATTTACCTTATAAGGTTATTAAGGAATGGCATGAGGATCATATGAAATAATGTGTGTATATATATATGTGTGTGTGTGTATGTGTATATGTATGCATGTATGTATGTATGTGTGTACTACTCATACTCCATCCTACACTTATAAACCTCAGATTCCTACAGATTATATGAGAGGGGAGAAATGGACTCATACATCCATGATACCAATAAAGGGAAGACAGACTTGGAGTAATTCAAATACCAATAGTAGTTTCAGAGAATAGATAATGAAACAAATAGCACTCCCTGCTAGACTGGCTGTACAGTCTACAAGGTTAGGATGTTGCATCCATTGCCAGAAGAGATCACAGTAATGGGAAGTACACATGTTTGCAAAATAAAGATCTCTCTTGAGTCCAAAATCACAGAGTATCTGAAGTTTTCAGGACCTTAGAAATCACTAAGCCAAGCTTCGTCATCAAGAGATGAGGAAACAGACACAGAGATAAAGTGCTTTTGCTCAACACAAGTTTTCCATAGTAAGGACGTAGATGAGACATAGATGAGAATGCTGACTTCCTGTCTCTAAAATTTGATTATTTATTGCAAAATACTTTAAAAACTAATTTTATTGATATCCCCATCATTTTTGGCGATACCCACCCCACCTGCACCCTTCACAAGAATGGAATCTTTCTTTATAACAAAACAAAATGAAATAGAATTAAACAAAAAGAACCAGTACTGAACATGAAGTTCCCTGAATTTCTGCCCTGAGGCATGATGTTTGTTTCACTCTTTGTTCTTCAGGGCCACCATTGCTTTTTAAATTACTCCAGTTTGGTTTCTTATTCTTCATCTTTTCCTTTATATTGTCCTAGTCATTGTGAAAGTTGCTCTTCTGATTCTCTGTATCAGTTCACTTAAATCTCTCCAAATTTCTCAGAATTCTTCACTTTCCTCATTTCTTCCTGCATAGGGATATATTCCATCACCTTTGTACAACACTAGGCTTTATCCAGACCTTCCTCAATTAAGGAGTTGCCATTGTGTTTCCACTTCTTTGCTATAACAAAAAGTGCAGCTGGGAATATTTTTTGTATGCAACAGAATTTAATTCTTGTATTGGATCTCTTTGAGGCCAACATGCTATAGTGGGCTTGATGAACCAAATGGCATGAAAACTTTAGTCATTTTTCCAATACAATTCCATATTTTAGAATACTTTCATTTTTTAAAATTAATTTTATTGGTTTAAATTGGGAGCTGGGGAGTTACGATCCATGGAGTATATAAAAGCCCCAAACAATCAGCAGTCTGGATTTGGCCCACAGGAGGTATTTTGCTGACGCCTGGTTTAAAGCATTGCAAAGCAGAACATTTCAGTCTGTGATTTCTGACCTTGACAAGAATCATCCTCCTAAACTCCAGTGTATCTATGACCTCATTTGTGTGTATATTTCTTTAGTGATATAGACCTTAACCCATCCTGATATAAATGCCATCTATATCTTGTTCATATCCTCCCACAAATTCATCCATGGGGTTTACCCACTGTGCTAGGGGGCCTTAAAAAGTTTTTACTTCAGCTTTGCAAGACTGCATAACCAACTACACTTTGCCAGTACCAAAAACTAGGACAGCTTTTAAATTCTAGTAGCCATTAAATCATGCAAATTATTGCATAAAATGACAATAATCCTATAAATTAATTACATGAATAAATAACAAGGAACCATTGAAATATATTTCATCTCGGAAAGAGAGATTGGACAGTGTCATTTTGGGATGTCAGACTCAATTACCTCATATGTTAAATGGATGTATTATTGATTAGCTTTACAAGAAGAGTATTACATCCTTCCTGAGGCTGTCTGAGCCCTTTTCTCTGTCTTCTGCCTCTTTTTTCCCCACCCTAGAAGCATCTTGAGGGCAGGGATGGTTTCACTATTGTCATTGTATCTTCAGCACTATGTGCAATGATTGACATATAATAGCCAAGCAACTGCAGTGCTGAAGAGGATAAGAGCACTGGATCTATAGTTCCAAATCTTGTCTCAGGTCCTACTAGTTGTGTGACCTTGGGTAAGTCATTTAACCTGTGAGCCTCAGTTTCCTCATCTATAAAACAGGGATGATAATAACAATTTATTTCACAGGGCTGTTGTTGTGACCATTTGAAATAATATATGTAAAGCACTTTGCAATTAAAATACTATATAAATATTATCCATTAACAACAATAATGATGCATATTTAAATTGATTAACTTGATTAATAATAAGCATGATGGGAATTTCCCAGCTTGTCCATTCCTGAAAAGCCAAAACCAACTCCCTGGTATCAGAATTAATATATGATATCATAGTGGATGAAAAGTGGAGTATATCAAGGGGCAGGGAGGAAGTGAAAATATAAAAGGAGACCAGAGGCAGGGAGATTTGTCTGCTACCCATGTCCATTAACCACCGTGTGATTATAAAACTCTCATAAGTGCTAAGTACTGGAATCCTATTCAGGGTTATGCCAGCTAATACCATAAGAAGGTCTGTCTGTTTTATTATAATGCCATCTGTCAATCAATACCAACTGTCCCCCCTCTTATGTGCAATTTGGGGTGGTGTGAAGGGGGCAATAATGAAAAATAATGGGATGGAATTAGCCGAATGTCCATTTAAAGTGTATGAAGGCACAGCCTTTGAATGGCGAGGAGCTATTAGGTAGTGAAAGGCTCATTGCTTGATTCATTTACAATGAGATTAAGCAGAGCACTAGAAACGCAGGCGTAAGGAACAATTGGGCTTTGGCAGGAAGATGGATGGGATGACTGAGCATATCTTTTCCATCTCTAAGTTTTTTATTTCTATGGCATAGGATGTTAGTTCATCACATACAGTCCTTGGAATATTGTTTGCTTAAGGGAAATGACTTAGTGGCCAAGCAATTAAAAAACAGCGTCCTCCGATGTGCAAGGAGGGCTTGTGTTTCGAACTGATCTCTACTGTTGGCTGGCTCCACTGAATCTCTGACTCCAGAGGGCTTTGGGAGAATGAGTTAAAGGAAAGTTTGCAATCCAGCTGTTATTCATCTTACACATTTGAGGTTGCCAATGATCCCTTTGGACAGTGGACCACCCTAATTTCCCTCAAGTCAAAGCATTTGGCTTGGGTTGGGGATGGGGGAGAGAACTCACACAATATTTATTTTTTCACTTGGACCTTTGCCAGACATTTGATGCCATTACTTTCTACTCCTGGTCATTAACTATAATTCTTCACTTCTCTGTAAAACCACCGAGTTATCCATCTGGAAGGTTACTGGCAACTCAACTGATAAAATGCCGGCTATTTGAGAGGTGGGGGAGAACAACAGATTTCAAAGCCATTGAACATCAATGAAAACTAATTTTTTCCTATCATTTTCCTATATATTTGGCTTGTAATATCATTAGATGTCACCTTGTGTTCTTCTCTGGCCCCATTATTCACGGTCAACTGAGGTGAAGGTTTGCCTTTCTGTAATTGACTATATGGGAAGAACTGCACCTATGTCATGGAATTATTATTTAACTGTTGGCTTTTCTGTATATTACCTTACAGGAATATTTCCCTCTTCAGGAAATAAAATGGCATGTTGAATGTTGCCATCTGAGCTGAGCTCTGTATGTCATTCTTGTCCATGGTCCCCACAGCCCCCACTGAGTGAGGGAATGACATTTCATTGTGAAAAATGGATGTATGTAATTTATTACCTCAAGGTGGCTTTGGTCTTTAAAAAACATTTATCTAGAATTGGGAATCTGAGCTAGATTTTAGGGGCTCCTCTTATCTGTGTGGAGGTCCCAGAGTATATGACTAAGGTCCCTTGGCCCTTGGCAGAGGCCAGCGTCTTCATTAGATGCTGACATGTAGCAGCAACTGGAACTCAGGATTTGTGTCTGCTCTTTTTTTCACTTGCAATTTTCTCTTTTAGCTCAACTGATATTCAATCCCTGTGAGTTTCCCAAACAAAGAGGAGCAATTATGGGTTCTGATTAAAAAGCCTTTCCAGCCGTGATGTGTGCACATGAAGATAAACATTTATCTGTAACTATTCTCCTTGTGCCCACGGGGGCTTAAGCTCCTCTTTGGTTCGGGCTGCACCAATATTTGCCCTGAATATGCTTTCTTAGGGCTGGGTAATTTCAGGGTCTGCAAATGAAGATAAGAGCTGATGGAAAGGCTGGGTTTTGAGGTGGGGGAGCTGGTCAGCAGTCATCAGCAGATAAGCTCTGTGTGATTCCCCTGCATTGGTTAAGGAGAACTGTCCTTGGAAACGATTTTTTAGTACTTTGTTCTCATTTTGACAGAGGATATGGTTGCCTAGGCTAGAGCCAACCTCAGTATCATGTTTCTAGGAACACCTGTTGGGTCATGGATCAAATGACAAAAAGTGACAACATGGGATCATTCTGGGGATGTCCCAAGAGCACCATTTGTGGGCCTGTAATGAGCCAGTCAAGTGGTCTTAGTCTATCAATATTCCTGTCACAAACCCTGACTACCCCAAGGTCTTGGAGTATCCAAGTGGTCAATCTTTATTTAAGCTTAAAGCTTCTTGTAAACCTAAAGAAAGTGGTCATTTTTTTTCTCAGCACCCATCATAATAATATTAGTATAGTCAATTATGGAATATCTGCCATTTAGTGGAGAAGAGTGATGGCTAACTCTCAACCATGAGGGGTTTACAAATTACTCAGTTTTCCTATGACCCCTTTTCAGTTTTGACTTTTCTATTAGTCTTTTCGATTCTAGAACATTGCTGAAGATCAGTGGAGGAAGCTTCTTGAATCTGTGGATAATGTACTCTCTTCTAATTGGTTTTATACACATATATATGTATGTATATATGTGTATATATGTGTGTACGTGTGTGCACACATACACATGCACACATATATTTTTTTTCTTTTTCCTAGTAGATTTCATGTCCCTTAAAGACAGGGTCAGTCTAGTTTCAGTACAATCTATGCTAAATAAATGCTTACTGAACTGAATTGTCACAGTACTTCTTACTTTCCCACAAGCATCACCACCATCCCTATTGCCAGTGTTATAGAGAATTTCAAAATTATACCCAAATTCAAATCTTGGCTGCATAACTTACTGCCTGTGTGGCCTTAGGCAAATCATCTCACTTCTCTGCATCTAGTTTCTTCATTTGTAAAATGGAAGAGTTGAATAAGATGGCATTTAAGGTCCCTTCCAGTTCCAGACCTATGATCCATAGAAATAATACACTGAGTTCATATTCATATACAACTTTAAGGTTTAGGAAAGTTTATCCTCACAGCAACTCTGTGAGGTAGGTAGGGCAAACATTATTATCCTGTTTTCAGGTGAGGAAAGTAAGATTCTGAGAGGTTCTGACTTGTCCATAACCACATAAATAGTGAGTAGCTCACATGGGATTTGAAAGCAGATCTCTTGATCCATATTTTTCTGAAATCAATGAGCTCATCATTTCTTGTAGTACAGTAATATTTTATCACAATCACATACTACAACTTGTTCAGCATTCCCCACTTTGTGCATACCCTCAGTTTCTAGTTCTTTGTTACCACAGAGCTGCTACAAATATTTTAGAACATATAGGTTCTTTTCCTTTTGCTCTTATTGACTTGGAAAACAGACTTAATAGTGGTGTTGCTGGATCAAAGGGTATACACAGTTTTATAATTCTTGGGGCATAATTCCATATTGCTCTCCATATAATCTTTTTTTATGAATCAGTAAAGATGGTTAAAGAACTGGCCTCAACGTCAGGGAGGCCTGGGTTCCACTCCAAACTTTTATACATTTCCTATCCATGTGACCCTGGGAAAGTCACATCTCAATGCCCCCAGATAGTCTCTAAGAATATTAGTGGCAGAAAATTGGCCAGTCTCCATGGGGGTTCTTGATCTTTCTTTGGTCATGGACTTTTTGGGCAGTTTGTTGAACCCCTTCTAAGAATAATGTTTTCATATGCATAAAATAAAATCTACAGAATGACAAAGGAAAACCTATTATCTTTAAATATAGTCTGTCTATTCATCCATCCATCCATCATCTATCTATCTATCTATCTATCTATCTATCTATCTATCTATCTATCTGTCTGTCTGTCTGTCTGTCTGTCTGTCTGTCTGTCTGTCTGTCTATCTATCTATCTATCATCCATCTAAAGCTGATGGGCTTCAGATTAAGAACTTCTTGCTATAGGCAGTTCCCTATGCTTATGAAATCACAGGTCAGAATAAAAAATAGATTAAGAGACTGAGACTTGGAAGGTTAGGTGATTTCCCCAGATCTCATGACTATGAAGTAGTAGAGTGAGGGACTTGATATCATCTCCTTACTTAAAATCCCATGATCTTTTCATAGCAGATAACTGCAGTGAGGACACATGAGTAGCATTTATTAGCCTTGAAAGAAATAATTCATAGCAATATATTATTTCTTCTGAAACAAAAGAGGGATTCTCAAGCAAATAATATTGGCTGCCCTTGTTTTGCAGGAATTTTAGAAAGTTTGGATTTTAAAGATCCTTGCCTCCCTATTCATGCTGGCTCCTCTGAAATTCTGAACATCAAAGGGTCTTGAAGAGTTGTGGGAGGGGGGGTGCAAGCCTTTGTGTAAGGGCTTGAGGAAAGCAATAACTGGGCTCATTCCCAGCTTCACCCCAGCTTTGTTATATAAGTGTATTATGGTCTTTTCACCTTTCTTGGACCTCAATAGCTCTGCAGCTGTAGGGGTGTTGTGGAAATGAATTTTCAACTGCTTTTGAAACCCTGAGATGAAAGATGTGCAAAGGAATGATCACAGGCATATGTGATGTTAGAACTGGATGCAGCCACGCTTTGTGCTCAGAGATTCATAGCATCTCAGAGTGGGAAGAGACCTCACAGGCCATCCAGACAGTCTGTACCAGAACAAAAATCCCTTCTACAATATACCTGGCAAATGCTAATGTAGTCTTGGCTTGAAGAACCTGGAATGAAGGGGAATCCACTGCCTTTCAACCTGTTCCATAGCTTTAATTGATAGCAAGGTTTTTTCCCCCTGACGTCAAAATTAAATCTGTCTCTGTCCAGCTTTCACTCATTCTACTTAGTTTTTCCCTCTGTGGCCCAGGAAAACAAATGTTATCCACATGGCAGCCTTTCAGTACTGGACGGCACCTATCAGTTACCCATCAGTCCCCCCCTCCCCATTGGCAGGTTAAACACTCCCAATTCCTTTAGCTTATTCTACTATGGGATGATCAGGAGGTCTTCCACCATCTTGGTTATTCTTCTATGGATGCTCTACTATATATTAGACATTTAACCTATGTGGACCTCAGTTTCCCTAGTTATAAAATGAGGGAGTTACTCAGGATTAACTTTTAATGTCACTTACAGCTCCTAGATTTATGATCCTTTGAAGAATTATAATAGCTCACACCAATACCATCTTTTAAGATTTGCACAGTTTTATCTTCACAGAAACCTTGTGAGGCAGATAATGCAAATTTTATCCTGTTTTTCAGATGAAGACCCTAAAGCATTTAAGGATTTTCCTGATTGTCTTGAGCCTGCCTTTGTTTGTTTATTTTATTTTGCTTTCTAGGTCAAATTCCCCCTGTCCCCTGTCTTTTTTCTCCCTTGATCTTTTTCTCTCAATGTATATAGCTCAGGAAACCAACAGGTACATTTCTCTCTGAGGGCATTTCTATTTTCCTGTCTGTCCGCCCATCTTTTCTGCTAGTTTTTTGTTTTCCCTTTATCTTCTTCATGTGACCCAGGTAGGAAGATGGGTAATCAACAAGAAGTGATTGGCAGGCTAATGATAATGGTGATGATAATATTAATAATTTAGACAGTGCTTTAAAATTTGTAAAGCACCTTACACTTATTATCTCATTTTATTTTCAGAGCAACCCTGGAAGATAGATGCTATTATTATTCCCATTTTTTTAGATGAAGAAAATGAGACAGACAGTAGCTAAGTGACTTTTCCAGGGTCACATGGCCAGTAAATGTCTGAAGCAGAATTGGAACTCAGGCTCAGGGCCACTGCTCACTTTGTGAGCCTTCTTTGTTGGGAGAATTTAAGTGGGAAAGGGAAGATTTTCTTTAGCCTAGAATCCCATTCTTTGAGGTTTGCCATTCCTCTATCCACAGTCGTGTGTGTGTGTGTGTGTGTGTTTTATCTGCCTGAGGATGTGTTGCACAATATAGAGAATCATGAAATTTGAAAGCTGGAAGCTTTCTTAGAGATTATGTAATTCGAGTCCCTCTCCTCTCCCCACCCTGTTTCCAGGTGAGACAGCTGAAGCCCAGAGTAGTAAAGTGAGTAGCCTTAGGTTGCACAGCTCATTAGAGGCAGAGGCAGGAATAGGATTTGTTACCAGCTGGCCCTTTCTCTGCATTACACTCCACTGTTCTACTAAATAATGATGACCTGCCCTGGGAAACAATGTGAAACATAAGGGAAGGATGCCCACAAGAAACAGACCTTTGCAAAGTTCAGTTTCATGATGAAATACCCACTCTATTCAGCTCAGCAGGGTCTGAAATTTACTAAGCTCCAATCTCTTCCCTGTGGAATACAACTTGAGAGGTCTGGAACAATCCATTTTTATATATACTCTAAAGCAGTGGGTTTTTTTTTTATAAAAATGATTTAAGACACCATTAATATGATAATGTTTCATATTCAGGACACATCCATCTATAAGGCCTGTCTTTTTGAAAGCTTAAGCCAGTTTGTAATTAAACACACTTCAGAACTATTGCTTTAATTTATCATGGAACATCACAGGATTTGAAACTTTGACATGTGTCCCCCTCCCCTTCCTACCCCCTTTCAGCCTGACCAAAGAAATATTTCCTGGAGTCTTGTTCTTGCTTTAAAAAGTCTTTAAAATAATGTTCCCCACATTATTAAATACGTGTATCCATCTCAAGTTGATTGTTTTAGATTTTAGAGATTCAAAGATTTAGAATTGGAGAGACCTTAGAAGTTATGTGGTCTAATCCATTAAGTTTTTTCAAATGAGCATATTGAGCCTTTAAAGAGGTGATTTCTTTCTGATTGGTCTGAACAGAGCCACAAATTGCATTTTCCCTTGTTATTTCTTCTAGAGTGTGAAAAATGAAATGATCATTGAGGCAAGGTAAGAGTTTAGCTGCCTTGCTTTTGTTGGCAGAGAGAGCTTCAGATGCTATTCATTTAGGTGAAGTCCTCTATCATTATAGGGTGGGCTAGATCAGAGGTGTCAAACTTACCTCTTGTATAATTCCAAGTGCAGTCTGAACTAGATTAAAATATAGTGGGGAAATGTTTAGCAGAATATATAAAATTATAATACAACACAGATAATATTAATTTGTGGTTTTCTAAGTGAATATGCAGCTCATAGGAA
Source organism: Pseudocheirus occidentalis (assembly GCA_028646575.1). NCBI lineage: Eukaryota > Metazoa > Chordata > Mammalia > Diprotodontia > Pseudocheiridae > Pseudocheirus > Pseudocheirus occidentalis. The sequence continues at coordinate 35,992,831 of CM053599.1, read as the reverse complement.
TCAGCTTTTAATTTTGTTTGACAAAGGACTAAAACCTTCTACCTTCTCTAACAAAACTAGGTACCTAATTTTACCTCTTGAAAAGTAGTAATTTAGAGGTGTGCCACTTGTGACAAACCTTTCCAGTGGATACAATGACAAGTTGACTAGGGACGACAATATAACTTTATGGTAATATTAACTAAAAAGTCATTGATTTCATCAATATAATTAATGTATTTTGGAGATCTGTATTCAAGGTTATTGAATCTGTGCCTACCATACTTGTATGAACCCTGTAGTGCTTTTGTCTTTCCATGCACAAAATTCATAGCGACTAGACATAAATTCAGTCAATCAATAAACATTTATTAAGTGCCTACTATGTAGCAGACACTGTGATAAGTGCTAGAGGTATAAAAAGAGCAAAAGACAGTCCCTGCCCTCAAGGAGCTTAAAATGAAATAGGGGGGACAAGTGAACAAATATATAAAAAGCAATTTTGCTCACATCATTGGTTCTGGATAGAATTCCATGTAAGCATCTTTTTTCTTTTTCACTGGGTGCTTTAGGTGTGTTACTGTCTTCTTTGACTTCGAGTTTTCATTATGGCTATACAACTTGACTTAACACAGAACAAATGTCAATGGGCCATAGGACCAAAGAAGGCCCAACACTTAGAGCATGCATGAATTTTCCCTTCCTGGTAGTTCCTTAAGGGCTCTTACACTGTCTCCTCCTGGCTTTACTACAGCATGTGAAGACTTGCTGAAACTATTTTTGTCCATGATGGTTTGAGGGGCTGGTTATATGGTGGTGAAGAGTCTTCTGAATAAGTTGAGTACGTGGAACATACAAAATATTTAAGACACCAATCTCTTGCCTTTTTCCCTGGCTATTTTCAATTGAGGAGACATTTGTTGTAAAATTCTGGCAGAGAGAGGCAGTAACAGAGGCTGCCTTATTTCCTTTCCTCTTGAACATGTGTCCCAGGGCATGTGATGTTTTTGTCTTCTATCTTTATTCATTCCTAGACTCAGGTGAATGAGTATCTGTAGATGGAAAGGATTAGGTTGTGATCTTGTGAATTTCCAAAGGTCAGAGAAGCCATCAGAGATTACCTCAGCAATCAGAGTTGTTAGTAGAGACCCCCCAGAACCAGCAGCAGCTTTAACTCAGTTTAGTGAATAGACCCTTAGAACTGGTCTGCTTGACCTACACTGTCAATGGATTGAAACATCAGAGGAGACACTATACCCTTTAAGGAGCCAGCCCATTGAACAGGGGAGTAACTCAGAGGGAGTACTATGGAATAAAAAAAAAAATAAAAGCATTTCTCATTGCGCATCTTCTCCCCATCTTCTTCTCCTCCCCACTCCCGACTATGTTACTTGCTAGGGGCTTATCTGCTTTGCCCAATCCTAGAACCAATGACAACTATAGTACCATGTTCCAAAGCCATGTATAGGAGGAATAACAGAAAAAAGTTTCCAATCTGATCCAATAAATATTTACCAAAATGTGATAGGTAATGGGGATCTAAAGACAAAGTGAATGGTAGTGTCTGCCTCTAGGATACTTACTTTTTTTTTCACTTAGCTGGGTTTGGGAAAGCCCACTGACTTTGACTATTTCCTGGTCATAGCATTGGGATTGACGGTTAAGCTTAGGAGCCTTCCAGCTGATAAAACCAACCAAAGGTAATGTGTCCTGTGAGGGTTAGGGACTGTTGTCAGAGATGATATCCTACTGTTCCTCTCATGTCAGCCTTAGGACTGAGACCTTCTTGACCTTTGATAATAGATGATGCTTCTTTGTATTCACTCAACAAACATTTTAAGATCATGCTGTGAAATAATGCGCTCCAAGATATGGAGAATGCAAAGATAAAAATGAAACAGTTTTTGTCCTCAAAGAATTTAAATTTTCTTGGGAGAGAATTACAAATATTCATGATTGATAAATTCAGATTACAAAATTAATATAAAGTAGTTTAAGGGAATGGAGTATGGAGCATTAATAATTTATAAAATCAAGAAAAACCTCTTGATGGAAGTGATGCTTGGATTGGAAGCTAAGAATTCTAATACATGGAAAGGAGCAAGGAGAGCATTCTAGGAATGGGGTGGGAGGACAGCCTATCTCCGGTGAACAGCAGATAGTCCAGTTCGAATAGATTGTAGAATGGATAAAGGTGAATAATGTTAAATAAATCTGGAAAAAACAAGTTGGATCCAGATTGTGAAGGACTTGTAATGCCAAATCAGGGAGCTTTTCTTTTATTCTAGCCTCACTAGGGAGCCATAGATAGTAGACACAGTGAACTCCCTTGTAAATGGAAATGAATGAGTGTGTGAAAGACTCATAGTCAAGGACAAACTATTTAGCTTTCTGACTCACTGGCTCAAACTCATGACCCAGGCTCTTCTCTGGTTTCTCATTACATCATACATGGTGTGGACTCTGCAATTTTTATTTAAAAAATTTGAATTTCCCCTCGCTCCTTTTACTTTTACAAGGTATTTACCTAACAGAGAATGGTCGATGCTGAATTAAGTACAGAAAAGAAATCATCTGTAGAATTACATTTCCATCTCTTGACACAGTTTCATCTGGTTTAAATGCTAACGTGGCAAATTCTAGTGGCTCAGCCTTCCAGGGGACCACCTTCATGTTGCATTCATGATTTTCCTTCATGGAGTAATGGCATAGACAGCTGATTCAGAAATTACAGGGCAATCATTTCTTGTAAATTGCTCGTTGAGATAGGATACCACATTCTGTGTCTCCTGACTTGTAGCTGTCATTAATAAAATTATATCCCATTATAAACAGCACTTTCCTTAATTGGGGTTAAAGGGGGGGTACTGTAGAGTTAAAAAGGGTAAGGAAGTAAGGAAGAGTAAGAAAGTAAATAGGAAGAGGATATGGTGATGCTCATTTTTTAGAGGAAGATCTGGATTATTGTGCTTTCAAAAGTAGTCAATAAATATTTATCAAGTACCTACTATGTTCCAGGAACTGTGTTGTGCATTGGGGATACCTATACTACAAAGACAGTCCCAGTCTTCAGCATAGGAAAAGCATTTATATGCAAAGAAGCAGGATCTTGGATAGGGGAGAGGTGAAAAGTATGTTGGATTTGGTAGTAGTAGACCTGGGCTCAACCTAGTGGTAACTCTGCTACTTACTATGCATGTGGTCTTATGTAACTTATTTAATTCTCCCATTCCTCAGTTTACTCAACTGTAAAATGAAGGAATCAGGGGTGGCTAGGTGGCTCAGTGAATAGAGCACTGGCCCTGGTGTCAGGAGGACCTGATTTCAAATCTGGCCTCAGACACTTGAAACACTTACTAGCTGTGTTTGGGCGAGTCACTTAACCCCAATTGCCCTCCAAAAATAAAGCACAAAAGAAATAATGGGATCAGACTGGGTGACCTCTGAATCTATTACCTTTTTTTACTTTTGAGGCATCCAAGTGGTACAGGGGAGAAAATGTGAGGATCACTAAATTTGAATCCTGCCTCAGACATTTACTAGTTGTGTGAAACTGGGCAAGTCACTTAACCTCTTTTGGTGAAAACATTAACATTAACCTCACAGAGCTGTTGCAAAGATAAAATGAATAAATTTACATTTACAAAATACATTTTACAAAATATATTTACAAAATAAAATATTTATAAAATGCTTTGCAGACTTTAAAGCACTATATAAATGCTATTATTGTTACTCTGAAGTTTAGCTCAACTTGGAACAAGCTAAAGGTGGGAATTATCTTACTCTAACATAGTATCTCCACAGGATGGGATGACATGGAAAGCAATAAAGGGAAAGCGCTTAAGTTAAAGTTGTGACAGTTAGTTAGTAAAGGCTAACAATTATTTGTTCATTCAATGAGTATTTATTGTTTACCACAGATACTATTCATACTGCTCTTTCAGTCTGGCAAAGTAACATTCACGTGCTATTTAATTATTTCTATTCATCCTTACCCACCCCTGGTAAAGTGACATCCTTTGTGCAGTGAATAGAGTGCTGGATCTGGAGGCAGGAAGACCGAATTTCAAATCCAACCTCAGATATTTACTAGCTGTGGGATCTTGGACATGTCACTTAAACTCCATTTGCCTCAGTTTCTTCATCTGCAAAATGGGGCTGATAATAGCGCTTATTTCTCAGGGTTGTTATGACAATAAAATAAGATAAATATGAAGCACTTTGTGAATCTCAAAGTAATATATAAATTCTACCTATTATTGTTAGTCATATTACTACTACGATGACTACTCCTACTACTCCTACTCCTACTCCTTCTACTCCTAATTCTACTTCTACTACTAATACTACTACCACCACCACCATTACTACTACAACTACTACTACTACTACTATTACTACTACTACTACTGTTACTACTACTGCTACTATTCCTATTGACTACTACCATCAATCTCTTGGTTACCCTTGGCTTTTTTGACCAAATATTTTCTCTACACTTGGCCACAATAGTTCTTTTATTTCTTTAGCAGTTGCTTTTAACTTCACGTGGAAAGAAATTGAATCATGAATGTAAAAAAGAAAAAAAAAGAAAAACCAGCCACTAATGCACAAAAAATGCCAATAATAGATACATAAATAACATTCAGACACATAAACTTAGATATAATGCAAACTACCTCTAGTTTTGAAATGAGAATTAATTTGTACTTTTTAGAATCTCTACTTAAAATGTAGAACTGATATACAGGAAAAATTACTTTTCCAAAAATAAACTCCATCTATCTTCTTTATGTTGCTAGTCCTCTCTGTGGCACTTGGTCTCTCTTTTTAAATATTTTTGTATTAACATTGAAATTATCCATCTGGGTGGCTTTGGCATCTGCTTGAGTATGAGAGTCTGTTCTGATCTGTCTTCATTTACTGAGGGACTGCTGTACCAAGAAGGATTGGGTTCTTTCTTTCTTTGGAAAATATTGAGAGATCACACCCAAAGGTTGTGGAAATCTTGTAAATTTGCTGAATGTGCTACCCTAATCACATGCAAATAGTTATGGCTTTTTGGAGTGAAGTGGTAAAGAATACAGCCATGCCTGGCATGGTGCAAGAATGGGTATGCCCCAGAGTGCTAACATCTTGGGAGAAATGCTTTCTCCCTGTGATATCCAAAATTCTTGTTTCTCATATTCTTTAATCAACCTGTACTGCATCTAGGTGGTACAATAGATAGAGCGCTGGGCTTAAAATTGGGAAGATACATCTTCATGAGTTCAAATCCAGCCTCAGATACTATCTGTGTGACCCTGGTCAAGTAACTTAACTCTATTTGCCCCAGTTCCTCTTCTATAAAATGAGTTAGAAAATAAACCAAAAAGACCCCCCCAAAACAAAATGGGGTTACAAAGAATCAGACATAACTGAAATGATTAAAAAATAATAACAAAACTGAGTTTACCTTTTGGAGTACCTACGTGGCACAGTAGATAGTGTGTGCTAGCCCTGGAGTCAGAAGGACCTGAGTTCAAATCAGACCTCAGATACTTATTAGATATGTGACTCTGGGCTAGCCACTTAATCTGGTTTGCCTCAGTTTCCTCATCTGTAAAAGATCTGGAGAAGGAAATGGCAAACCACTCCAGTATCTTTTATAAGAAAATCCCAAATGGCGTCAGCAGAGAGTCAGACATGACAGAAAAGCAACTCAACCAACAATATCAACAACACAGCTTATTAGCTTAGCCACTAATGTCAGAGACCGGTTTCCATGGCACTCCTCTTTCTGCTGCTCCAAACATGATGGAACAGAAGGCACACTGTACACTGACAACAAATCTAACACTTATTCCTTATATGACCTTGGACATGTTACTTAACCTCGATGTGGCTCAATTTTCTTATCTTAGAAATCAATGAAATAGACTAGATGGCATCTGAGAGACTTCCTAGATTTACAATCAATTTTCTGTCATTTGCCAGTTGTGTGATCTTTCATGAGTTGTATAAACTCTCTTGGCTTCTACTTCTTCCTCTGGAAAGTGATGGGGCTAGACATCATGATCTCCAGGCTGCTTTCCAGCTCTAAGCTGGTGATCCTGTGATCCCCACCCCCACCCCAACCCTAATTTTGTGAAGGTCAGATTGTCCACTCTCCTTCTGGTATGACTCTTTCTGAAACTGGATTATTCTCTGAACTGCACCCCCCATCGTTTTAAAAAAGAATTAATTACATCAGATGAAAAAGAAATTTCTAGTTGCAACTCAAAAGATGACCAAATTTCTATTCTTGTCCATGACAAACACCGCTTTTGAGAGAGCTCTTATTTCAAAATAGAACTTCACTGTGAATTAGGATTGGGTTTGAGTGCAGCTACTAACTGGCTGAATAACCTCAGGTAAGTCATTTACACCTCCTTATCAATATAAATTACATTGGCAATATGAAGGGATTAAATAATATGACTACTTGAGGTTCTTCTGTCTCTGACATCTGGTTAGTTTATTGGTCAGAAAACCAAGACACACTCTCAGTCCTTAATATGTGCAAGGCACTCTTCTGGGTGCTGTGGCATAAGGATAACTGAATCACACATAACTCCTGCCTTCAAGGAGTTGACAACCTAGTTGCAACTCAGTTTGAGAAACATTTATTAACCATCTAATATGAACAAGGCACCCAGAATCCAAAAATGAAAACCTTTATAGTCACTACCCTCAAGAAGCTTAAACAATAATCAGGGAAGATAACATGTAATCAGAAAATCATGATGATAGAAGGTAGAATTTAATGAGGGCAAAAAGATCCCAAGGATGGTCCATAGGAACTTATAATCAATAGTTAATAAACATTTATTATGCTTCTATTATGCACCAGACCAGGGGTCTTCAAACTTCACAGAATAGTTTGGATTCAGTCAAAGGGCCACACTTGAGGACCTCAATGTGTGCCATTGAGGCAGCATGCTCCCCACCCCTGCAACCAGATACTGTGCTAAGCACTAGGGATATGAAGAAGAAAAAGGAGAAATCTCATAAGAGAGATCACTTTAGTCACTCATGCAAAAAAATGCAAAGTAGCTAAGGAGAAGGGTCAAATGACTGGTACAGACATGATTTAAGGACCATGGAGAGGTCTAGTGGAACTAATACTGGAATGAGAGTCTAGAGAACTGAGTTGGTTCTGTCTCTGTCATTAAATAGTCATGTGACTTTGGGCAAGTCACTTCATCTCTGAGCCCCAGTTTCCTTATTTATGGAATGAGTTTAGGAACTAGAAACCTTATAAAGGAAAGGAAATGTTTTGTAATATTTTTAGACTATAAATGTTTACTGTTTTCTTTATATCATAGGTATGTAACATGTCTGTCCATCTGTCTATCTGTCTATCTATCTATCTGTTTGTCTGTCTATCTATTTATCCATCTATCTCAATGCATTTTTTACACCCACCCCATCTGTATTAGTTCACATAGTGTGTATTATTTTGTTATATTTGCACCAGAAGAAGTAATAAGATAAAGACCAAATAATAATAATTGATCCCTAGAATACTCTTGTTAAAATGCACAAATCTCACCTAGAAACTGGAGAGAGGAATCTGAGGAACCCTGGTAGCTTCTTCCTATCACCACAATAAATTTATCATAGTAGCTAATTGTTCTCCCTGCCATAGTCTTGAGGAATGAAGCATGATGGCCCCAAACTGTGGGAAATAGGGAAATCATGGGATTATAAATATGGTACGTGGAAGGACCTAAGGGCTAGCTAGTCCAACACACGCATTTACTATATAGGGAAACTGAAGATCAGAGTATTTAAAGGATGTGCTCATGGTGAAATATCGATAAAACGAGGGTTGTGTGTGCCAGAAGAGGGATTTGAAGCCAGGTTTTCAGAGCCAGTGCTTATTTCACACCACTGTACTACCTTTTGTGGATTATTGAATGGAAACAATGGCTGAAGAGAAGAGGTCCAAATGGGGGCACTTCAGAGAGGGTTATGCACTCTATGTCTAGGCTCAGCTGGCTTCCCAGAATCTCCTAAAAACATGGGGGAGGAGCATCAGAATGTACTATGGATTGGGGGAACTGGATTTGGAGACACTGGTCTGAAGTTCAAATTCCAGCTCTGCTACTTCCTGTGTTACTTTTTAGACAAGTCACATAAACTCTCTGGGCTTTGATTTCCTCATTTACAAAATGAGTTAGTTGGACTAGATGACCTTTGAGGTTTTTTCCAGCCTTAAATCTTTGATTCCTTGAGGTTCTAAAGGGCCTTGTAGCTGCCTTTTAGTATTCCATCCAAGCCAGCCTACCAGCTGTTAGTCAGTCTACCCTACCTGTCAATCCATCTCCCAATACAATGGGCCTTCAAGTCCAGCTTTCCATCTCCTCTACCACAAAGTAAGGTGTGTCAGTCAGCAAATGGACAAAAATTTCATATGGAGGAAGACCACAAGTAAGTTAATGCTTGTGAATTGTCTAAAAATAGCATTGGTCCTAGCAGCATCTGACCCCTTTTTCTATCATTTTCATTGTGAAAGCAGAAGCATATAACACAGAACTTAGGATAATTTTGGATTTTTTTTTGTTTCATGGGTTTCTATGGCCAAGTGATCAGTCTTGATGATGAAGAATAAAATGTATGATTATTCATAAGTCAATTGAAAGACATCCAATGGAAATAAAACAAGCAGTCATATTATCCAATTGTGACATGTAACAGAGCTGTAGTAGGGGAGTGAGCAGCTTTGCTCATTATTCCCTTTATTGTGCCCCCTCCCCAACTATGTATCCTAGAAGAATTTCCTAGTATATATTTTTCTTTGTTCTATAAAATTGTATGAAAGGACCTGCAATTCTACAGATACACACGTGTACACATATACACCTTTATATATGTGTGTGTGTACCTAATGTGTATATACATGTATGTGTGTATATATATATATATACACACATACATGTATATACATATATGTTTTCCCCCTAGAACAATGGTTCTCAACCTGTGGGTCATGACCCCTTTGGGAATTGAACGACCCTTTTACAGGGATCACAGGGGTCACCTAAGACCATCAGAAACCACATGTTTCTGATGGTCTTAGGAACCAAGACACCACTTCTCTATCTGTCTCCAGGTGGGTCTGCCCACATGCAGATATGCCAACATATGAGTATTAAAGGGTCACGACATTAGGAAGGTTGAGAACCACTGCCCTAGAAGAACCCACAGCCAGAGACATTGCTCTTACAAATTTCCCTAGTGTTAAATCTCTCTTCTTTGGGGCTTCCCTCCCCTTGGTTAGCTCCTTTTAATAGCATTTCCAAAAAGTAAACCCAGATCAACAAATGAGGTTAAATCTGCTTATAAAAACAGAGTAAACATTTAAAACAAAGAAAAATAAGCATGCTTTTCCTGTAACCAGAGGTGAAAGACTCAGACTTCCTGAAGGCTTCTCAAGGGGAGAAAGCCCATACAGAATTACTACCCTGGGATCTGTAATCCATGGGGTTTCAGTCTATACTTTCTATTCTAAGACTTCTTGTATTTGATCAGTGTGGGAGCCTTGCTAAGAGAGTCTTGGCACCATTCCTTGTGAAGGCTACCTCTGCTCCTACTTCAGCCTTCTCAGCTCCACGATGCTTCTTAGTCTCCCCTCTGTAATTATGTGCTTTTCCAAAAATTTATCCCATTTTACCTTCTGAGTGAAATTCTTATCCAGGTTCCTGTCCTCTTCTCTCCTGCCTTGTCCTGTCCTATCCCATCCTGCCCTTTCCTTGCCTTGTCCTCTCCTCTCCTGCCTTGTCCT
>CM053599.1:35955166-35973649 GCA_028646575.1 Pseudocheirus occidentalis | reverse complement strand
TTTGTGACCATTATAATGACTTTGGCTTTCTGGTTTTGGGACTTGTCCTTCTGGTTTTGGGACTCAGTGTTATGGTTTCTGAATAAAGACCTTGGTTCTGCCTTCCATGTGGAGAGTTTGCTATATTTTGTGATCCAAAACTACACCAACATATTCATAACCATCATGGGTGTTGTGAATATCTCATTATTGATACAGAGCTATACTGTATATAAGGAAGAGAACAAGCTGGACAGTCAGAATTTCCTGGAGTAAGCATTGTAGACTCAGGGCAGTTGCTGCTGGACTGAAGACTGAACTGAGAATTGAGAAGAACTGAGAAGAGAAATGAGAATTGAGATCTGAGACAGAATTTCTTGGAGCAAGCTATGTGGAGGCTGGAGAAGGTGATTTTGATTTTGAGAATGGAGCTTATGGTGCTGAGGATTTCGAAGGGCCAGCCAGAGCTGCTGAGGCTGCTAGGGATTTCTGAATGCCAGCTGGAGCTGCCAAAGACAAAGGAAGCATGACTGTGGTTCCAATACTTTGTACAAATGTTGTTGTGACTTCGTTAATGTGTTTGAATATTACTGTGGCTTTGTTAAGCCTTGTCTTCCCAGGAACAGATACTGTGAAGGATTTGAGATGGACTGGACATTGTGAACTCCAATGTGGAGCGGGAACTGTACAGAAAGCTCAACAAGGAGCTGGGAGCTGTCTGCCTTTGAATTCAGGTGGCAGTTGGTTAGATTCAGGGGGGAGCTGGGACCATGGAAGAGGATCTATGGAAGTCAAGATGAAAAGACCTCCCTATGAGTACTGAGTAGTGACTGATGAAATTTACTGAGTAGTGACCGTTGAAATTGTAATTTAATTGTACCCCATGGGTGGCGGTGCAATGACTTTTGTACTTTGACTTTTGTACTTTGTGTCCTCCTTAAGGGTGATTGAATGATTGAATTACTAAATGATTGTACTTTGTTGAAAACTATGTGAACACTTTGTTGAAAACTATGTGGCTATTTTAGTGATAAGTTGTTGAGTTGTGACATGGTGAATGCTGTATTTTGATTTTCTGTGAATGTTTTGCTCTGATTTGTTATTGAATAAATAGAGAACTCATCATACTATGTAATCAGAACCTTGAAAGCTGTTCATAGCAGCAGTCCTCTGGAAAGCTGCTTGTGTGTGGCTTTATAGATATAGAGAAAGACTAATGTATGGAAACCCTTAAGAAAGACACTAAAGTCAAGTGATGGACCCTTTAAGAAAAGTAAGAGAATGTCTGGTAGATACCACCAGAAACTGCAACTGGTTATTTTACCTGGATGGAATGAATCTCAAAGGGGAAGAAGCTGCTAATTATGGGCTTTTATACACACACACATATACATACAACATACATACACACATATGTACACACATATGTATGCCTATATACATATACACACATATCTATCTATCTACAGATTGTTTATAATAAATAGTGTTGTTTTTGAAGGAATAGAAAGAAAAAAAAAAGAAATGTCAAGTCAGATGAAATTGGATAGAGGTGAGAACATCACACTTGTTTACCCAATCCTAATTTGTTGAATCAAAAGTGTTTTATTCATTGGGAGATGAGGGATGGGGGTGCAAGGATTTACTCTGCTAATTCATATTTATTAAGCACCTACTACGTGCCAGGTACTGTGCTAAATTCTGGGGATATTCAAAGATAGGCAAAACAGTACCTGTTCTCAAGGAACTCACAATCTAATGGAAGTCATATATGAACAATTGTATATGAACAAGATATAGATGGGATAAACTGGAGACAATCAGAAGAGGGAAGGCACTAGCATTAAGGAAGTCCAGAAGAAAAGTTCATCGTTCCAAGTTTCTTGATAGACAAGAAGATGTAGTTTCCTTCCCAAAATGTTAAAAGTTGAGATCCTGAGGGCCATTCTTGACTTTTAGTCATAAAACCATAGAATTTTGGAACTGAGAAAGAACATGTGGAAGAGCTAATCTCACTTTGTTCATGTTGAGGTTCTTTGTCCTGACATACCTTATATTCCATGGCACCAGTTTCCACTAGCCACTTTCCTGAAGACTCACTTTACTTCACTGCTGTATCTGCTTATAGCCAATTCCCTTTGACTCCTTTAAGGGCATTTAGGATCATACCCTGAAGACTGGAACTAGTTTTTCCAAGGGCCTAAACCATTTCCCTCTTTGAGAAGACTACAGTTTATTGGATTGTCATCTGTGCCACCATGCTAGCTTTAGTGCTTAACTGAATTCCCGCCCCCCCCATACCTACTCAGTTGTCCCCACCATAGTTACAGCTCTTACTTTGATACCCATTCCAGCTTCCTTTCCTGTATACCATGCTTCTCTATTAGTCCTTCAAAATTAAGGCGCTAAGGAATACTTGCAGCCTCTTAGTATTTCACCTCTATCAGTGTGGCTAGGTATGGGGATGGGGGAAAGAGAAGAAGCTACATGGTAATTAAAAGTCTCTACTTTTCTGTGTCAAAGGTGCTTCGGAAACCTTGGCAGCATACTTTAACCCTGTTTAAGCTAATTAGGTCCACAATGTTTAAGTTTTATTCTTTTACTTTAGGGCACTTATTCAAAGTGATTTTTACCTTTGATAGGAATGGGTTCCTGTGCTCATATTAAAAGTAAGCTATTTTTTCCACATAATATACTGTGTCTTTGCAAAAACCAAGTTGTTGTGGAAAATCTTGTATCTCTTAATGGCTGAGAGAAAAATACCCTCCTTGGACTTATGTTTCTTATTCTTCCTCCTTTGTTGAAAAATCATTTTGATGGATGACTTTATTCCTGACTCTGACCTTGTGACTCAGCCTTGATTCAAGGGGAAAACCACAGGATGTTAGTGACTGGTATAGTTCAAGAGAGCCATCATCACAGTTCAGTTCTAGCATATTTTTGGTTTGTTCTATTGATGACATTTGTTTCATTCCTAGGTATTACCTTACTTCATTTTCCATTATTACACTCCATATTTCCTCATCATAACATCTTTACTTGATAGAGAAAAACATTAAGCTAAGCTGACCAACAAAATTGCCATGTCTGAGAGTATGCATGCAACCTTCCCAACCCATAAAAGCAGCTCAGTCCCCAACCTCTACAGAGAGGAGGACATTGTATTTCATCATCTATCCACTGGGACCAAGATGATTGTTACATTTAATCTGTGTTCAACTGTCTTTTAGCATTATTTTCACGTAAATCATCATAAAAATTGTAGAAATATTAATTAAACACCTGCTATGTGTAAGGTGTTGTGCTAAGGGGAACAGACCAAAGGAAAAAATAGCAAAATAACTTACTTATCGTACAGGGTGGGGGTGGGGAGAGAGGCTGCAGCCAGTACACAACCATGCAACCCAGCATGCAACCCAAAACAAAGCAATTTCAAGGGAAAGAGCAAGCAACTGGAAAGGTAAGGAAAGGTCCTATGGAAGAGGAGAAGACTCAATTGTGTTTCAAAGAAAACTAGAAAACTAGTCATCATTGATAACAATCTCTTGATCTTCCTTCTTTGGTCTGAATCTGTGGACAAGAATCCTCTTGGACTATTACTTTGGCACTAAACTATTCACCCTGGAGATCTCTAGTCCTGCTTCCCTGGAGGCCAGTCAGGCATGGACTCCAGTTCCAAGTATACCACAGAGAGATGATGCCACCTGGTTACTAGTTTATAGGGCATTGCTTTGGCTTCTCAAAAGGGAGATGTTAGTAGAAGATAGCACATTCAACATGAGGATAAGCTCTTTTCCTTCACTGAGTCCTCTAGACTGATTTCTAGCAGACATGAGCTTTCATTTCTTCTTTAGTTAGATGAACAAATTCTCTTCCATACCAAATCTGTTTAGAGACTAGGGAAATATGCAATTCAATTTTATTCAACAGATGGCTATTTGCTAGCTATTTTAAGCTACATAATGAATATCTTCTTTAGCTTTTAATACCTATTTTAAGTGATTAAAGCTTATACCTGTAGTACGACTTTTGGAACCACCTGTATACACATATATATATACACACACATACACACACCCACACACATCCCCCACACATATATATATGCATACATAGATACACACATATATATAAACACATAAACTATACATGAAAATATGCATAAATTCACCTGTGCATACTACATATTGAGAATGGTGACCTAGGAGGGCTGTTTTCATTTGGAAAGTTGGTAAATAGAGGGATAGGAAAACTTGTTGACTTATCCTTTCCAGAAGCAATAACAGAGTTAACTTGATTCCAGTTGGATACACGTGTGGGTGGCAAGCATTCTGGTAAGAATGTATAAAGGGAGTAAAATGAAGCATAATTAGAGCCAGGGTGGATTGTTGTCATTGTGGTTCTGTAACTCTTCAAGACCCCATGGATCATAGCATTTCAGACCCTTCTATCCTCCACTGTTTCTTGAAGGCTACCCAAGTTCATGTTCATTGTTTTCATGGGATTTTCTCTCCATCTCATCCTCTGCCATCCCCCTTTCCTTTTGCCTTCAGTCTTTCCCATCAGTGTCTTTTCCAGTGAGTCCTGTCTTTTCATTATGTGTTCAAAATATTTAACATTTAGCTTCAACATTTGATCTTCCAGGGAATTCATTTCTTTACTAATTACTAAATTAGTATTTACTAATTTGAGCTCCTTGCTGATGAAGGGATTTTCAAAAATCTTCTCCAGCACCACAATTCATGGTGTTGATTCTGTGGTACTCAGCTTTCCTTATAGCCCAAGTTCTCACAGCTATACATGACTACTGGAAAAACCATAGTAGTAACTAAGGCAACCCACGATCATGTGGGACTCCAAGACAGGAGTTGGGAATGGAAATGGGTCAGTTCTTCAGGGTGGGATTTCTGGGCTAGGCTGCAAGACTTGCAATGGAGATGTTTAGCAAGTGAAGTGAATCATGGTTAGTGGACTGGCTGCCTGGTAAGAAGACAGTCCCTAGTGTCAAGGAGTTTACATTCTACCAGGAGGTGTATTCATCTAGATAAATATGTTTCAAGGAACATAAGGAGGGAGAGAACACTAACTGGGGGATCAGAAAATGCTTTATGAGGGAGATGAAATCCATTGTGTACAGAGAAGAACAAAGGTTCTGAGAAATAGAGAGGAGTTAGGAATACATAGCACATGTGTGATGGGGATGCCCGGAAACAGATGATAGACTCTTAAGTTGAAGGCATAGTCAATAACCCAGGTAGAGTAGAATATAGAATTCATGAAAGGAAATAAGAAGAAATAAGGCTAGATAAGTATGTGGGAGCTAGATTGTGTAGGGCCTTGAATACCAGTCTGTGGGTATTTGTGTTGTATTCTGTGTGTGTGTGTGTGTGTGTGTGTGTTGTATTCTTTATGGAACGGGTACGTTAAAGTTTTCTTGCCAAAAGATTTTGGCGGTGTGCAACTGAAGGAAGAAATTTCAACTGAAGCAGATAAAGTAGGATTCCCTATTCAGATGGTCCTACCACATCATCTGGCAAAGCATTGTGTTCTGCTGTTTGGGGCTGGTAAACTTAGCAATGGTGGTTACATATTCCTATAACATTGTCTTGATTAAAATAGCTTCTAAAAAGTATCACCCTCAGCAATGAATTGTGTTTCGGTTATCTATAGGAAGTTGAGAAAACAGGCCTCGGATGGCAAGGCAAGACAGTCAAGTAAAAAAGAATGCTATATTTAGCTTCAGAGGATCCAAATTCAAATTCTGGCCCTCCCACTTACCGACTGGCATTTGGAACAAATCTGTAAACCGTTCTGGACTTTGGTTTTCTTGTGTGAAAAATTAAGTGATTAGACCAAATGCCCTTAGGATACCTTCTAGTTCTAAACCTGTAATCATACCTTAAAAAAATTAATCTGAAAGTCTCCTGCTTATATATCATAGTGCATCCTGAGAGTCAACCATGATGCTTCTAATACATTTTTTTTGGTTCGTTTAAGAACAGCTCAGTTGGGAGAGCTTCTCACCACAGGAGTGTTATGCAGCACCCTTAAAAATGGCATTTGCTAGCTGTGTGACCTTGGGTAAGTTATTTCTTGGTCCAACATAAAGCTTCAGATCTATGGAAATACAGAGTTCTCCTTCATGTCTTGAGGGAAGGAAGGTTATAGAGGCATTGGTTTTGATAAGTGACATATCTATCTATGGAAGACTGGTATTCCTCAGTTATTATGTGGTATAGTGGAAAGAAGATGAAATTTAGAATCATGAAACCTGGATTCAAATCCAAGCTCTGCCATTTTTTTTACCACCTTTGCAACCTTTTGGGGATACGTATCTCTGTGCCTCAGTTTCCTCATCTGCAAAATGAGGCAGCTAGACAAGATCACCTTGAGGTTTTCTTCAAGGTCTCAGTCTACTAGGAAAAGAACTGCATAGCAGTCTAGAATCCAGCATTCAAACTTGCATCCATGGCAACATAATTCAACTTTTTAATTTTCTAGGACTGAAGATAATTGGTTCCTTAGAGACTGAAATGCTTATACTCTCAACACAGAAGTCAGAGACAATATCTACTAGTTATAAACAGATCAGGTTGGGGAAAATATAAAAAAAAACAACAGAAAAAAAATGTTTGCAGTAGCATTTTGCAAGAGAGGCCCATTAGGAATCTAAAATGCTTTACAGACCAGACCCAGCTCTTCTTATCTTTGCCTGTCAGGTGAATCAGGTGAAGGTTTGTATGGCATGTGGGATCAGACAATGAATCTCATTGAAATGAAGTAGAAAATAACCCAGGCTGTTTGTCTAGAATCTCAATCTGTTTCATACCCATTGCTTCTATTGACATCAAGAAGCATTTAAGTGAAGACAGTGCTGGCTTTGTCGTGAAAGCTGCGACTTCTAATCTGGACTCCCTGGTTGACTTGTTTGGGGTTTCTAGAAATCATTTGGGTTCCCTGACCCCCCAAAATTCAAGTAAAATGCTGTTAGAATAACTCCCAGACTTGTGATGAGCTCTTGTTATATAAAGTTAGCGTTACAAGGATCAAGGAGTTGGTGAAAAGATTAGCATGGAAACCACATGGAGCAGAAATGTGGGAAGGGATCTACATATGTTTGTCTTGTAAAGGGAGAAAATGTTAGAAAACACAAGAGCAGAGGTTAAAATGAGAGGAAATGTGGCATAGAGAATGAGGGATTTAAAATAAGATCTGGGTGCAAATCTAGCCCGTGACACGTAGGAGCTGTGTAACCTTTGTCAATCTTCATTTCCTCATATTTAAAATGGAGGGTCAGTCTAGAACAGGGCTTCTTAAATTTTTTCCACTCATGACCCCTTTAGTGCTTCTTAAACTGTGAGTCAGGATCACTTGGGAAGCACTGGCATAGATGACCTCAAATGTTCCCTTTGGCTCTAAAATGACAATTTTGTGACTTCTGAGCTCCTTTTCAAATCTAAAGATATGATTTTATGATGCTAAATCTGGAAGGAAAAAGGAGTGAGAAACCCTTTCCAACATGAATAATCTCTGCTTGTGTGTCTCTGATGAGGGAGAAGTGTCTACCCTCCCTCTCTTCTGCCCCCTGCTCCTCCCACCCATGATCAGTCATTGCCTTTTGAGGTGACTCTGATTGTTAGGACATGTCTTCATGTCATCAAACATAAGCCTATCTCTCTGTAATTTCCATCCCTTGTTTCTGTTCTGCCCTCTGGGGCCAATCTGAACAAGTCATATCCCTACTCCATTGCAACAGACCTTCAAGCATCTAAAGACAGCAAGCATGTACTCGTTTTTAGTTTTTTAAGGACTTTTCAGATGTTAAATAATCATTTTCACTACAATTATGGAGTGATTCAAAATGAGCAACTGGGAGTCAGAAAGCCTTGAGTTCAAATATTCCTTTAGATGCCATTTAAAAGCTGTGTAAAACTGAGTTGCTTGGTCTCAGTTTCCTTGTCTGTGAAAAATAAAGGATTCAGGACCTGATGGTTTCTGAGGTTCATTTCAGTTCTAAATGTTTAAACTCTGGGCCTGAAATGAGCAGACCTGTATTCTAGCCTTGACTTTGTGGGTAACTTGTATGGATAGCACTTTTTTCAGCTCAGTTTCTTTATCTATCAAGTGAGGTGTGATTGGGCTAAATTCTCTCTAAGTTCCCTTCCAAAGAAGCCTATTCAACTTCAAAGCCTGTCAATCTTTCAAGATTTGGTAGCATTTGTGTTGTAGTCAATAGGAGACTGGGCTTGGAAACAGTAGGTGCCGGGGTCAGTTCTTCCTCTGCTAATTATTCTGGCTGATGACTGCATTTCTATCTCAGTTTATCCACCTGTAAAACCATGTCCCAGAGTGGTTGTGAGATTTGAATGAGATCACACACCAAAAGCACTCTGTAAAGTTTAGGTGCTGAGTGAGTATCAGTTAATTCTAGAATTGACTTGATGATAAGCACCTCTTTCTGGAGTTGGGTAAACTGGCATGAAAATGGGACTCAAAGTTGACTCTTCCAGGTAGGATTGTGTTTTAAACTAAAATTTTATTTTTTTCTAAATAATAATAATAAACACTAATTTTCTGTCCCTCTCACCTGAAAAAAAAGAAAGGACTAAGCATTTGGAACAAAGGTGCTAGCTAAGAGTCTAATCACTCTTAATTGAGACATATTAATTGATTTGCCCTGTCTGTATTGTTTGTGAACTCTGTAAATTGGTGAGATTTTAATTGTGAAATCTTAAAATGCCTAAAAAAGGGCCAAGTGGCAGCCTGGTGCCCTTCAGGCCATATTCATCACTTTCTTGGACTTTCTCTGCAATTCCCCAGAAACCTCTTCACCCCCGGACATTACACATTGGTCCTATCCTTTCCCACCTCTCCCCCTCTTTGGTTGCTTCTTCCCCAAACTTCCATTCTAAAGAGGGTACCCAGGCCAGTCATGTCTTTGTTCCTCTCTTGGCTGCACTCCTGACTCTCTTGGATTTTCTCTCCATTTCTCCCCTTCAGAATAACTTTATCTCCATCCCTCCTATCCTTCATTCATTGCATTTTGGTGGTTTTTTTTCTGTGTTGTGTTCCCCCAATAGTATGTAAGCTTTTTGAGGGCAGGAGCTATCTTCCTCCTTGTACTGGTATTTCTTTTTTTTTTTTTTTTGCTTTTTTTTTTGGAGGGCAGTTGGGGGTTAAGTGACTTGCCCAAGGTCACACGGCTAGTTTTTTTTGTGTTAAATGTCTGAGGCCAGATTTGAACTCAGGTCCTCCTGACTCCAGGGCCGGTGCTCTATTCACTGCACCACCTAGCCGCCCCCTGTACTGGTATTTCTAATGCCTGGCATGCAGTAAGCACACAGTAAAAGCTTATTGACTTGCCTGGCCTTGGATGAACATCTGGATTCAGCTGGATGTGTGCTGCATTCTCCTGGGGAGGCTGAAGCTGATGGATTGCTTGAGGTTGGTGATTCTGAGCTTAGGTTGATCAGGTATTCCCACTGAGTCAAAGGCCAATGGGATGAGCCCCCAGGAGGGGTGAACCTGCCCACAGCAAAAAAACAGAGCAAGTCAAAGGTGCAGGGCTTTGTGAGGCCAAGCCTGTGAGTAAGCATGGTACTTCTACCCTGAGTGATATAAGGACACAGTGTCAAAAAAAACCCAAAAAACCAAACCACCTGTCCTCAAAATCAGGAATTTCAAGTCAACTCAGATATGCACTGGTTGTGTGACTGAGTAAGTCATTTCAAATTTCATTATTCTAGGCAACTCCCTAAGACTTTAAATTGTAGAGGTGTCACCTATTTGCAGTGGTGGATGGGAATTTCCTCACTGAGAGTTCCTTAAACCAATGCAATCACAAATCTGGTTGTAAAAAGTACAAATACATAGAAATGTAAATAGGACTGGGCCTTGAGCCACACTACTGTAGGCTGAGTAAGAATCTGGGCTGGTGACTTGGGTCCAAACTTCCCTGATGCACAGGGACGTGAAATATGACCTCTCCTCTCTGAATATTAAACCAGCTGCTTGCTTCTTCCTCTAACCCCCCTGCATAAGTACCAGCCCAAGATGGCAGGAGCATGTGGGAAGCTTTTTTTAAGCAAAGCACCATGACTTCTCCCACTGACTGGGGAATCTGCTGGCTTCAGGAACAGCAGCTGCCAGTATTGTTATGTCCCAAGTGGCGGAGTTTTTTTTCCTTTTTTTTTCTCTTTCTCTCCTCCAGCCCCCCCTCCATCCTCCTGTCCTCTTGTATCAGAAGGACGCTTTCTCCCCTTTACAACCAGGTCATTGCTGACAGCAGCCAGCTCCCAGCCTGCCCAATACTGGCTTCTCCAAGTGACCCTTTTGTTTGCTCCAGGTCACTGGGGCAACCTTTCCCACGGGAAGCCAGAGGGATTACTCATTACCATGAGTTGGCCTTGTGGGGAAAGGGAGCTGAGAGGCTGCTGGGGAGAAGGCTGTGAGCAATATTAATGGACCTTTAAAGCCGCCAGCCGCCAGCGACAGCTCTTTCAGCATTCATCCTACAAAAGCCAAGTCCTTGCTTCTCCTAATTGCTGCTTCTTTTAAATATTGAAAATTTTGGCACTAAATAATCCAGTTTTATGGTGATAACCTTTCATTACAGGCTACTGAGGGAAGACCTCATGTATTCCTCTTCCCCAGCTTTGCTCCGTCAGTCCTTTCCCTCCTCTACCCAAATTTCCTTGTGAGGACATTGCCCTATTTTGGTCACATGGGCTTAAAACTTCCAATCCTCTTTATCTCTAGCCTCTTCCTCGTTCCCCACTGCCAGTCACTTGCCATGCTTTATTTATTCTACTACCACAGTATCTCTTTCCACTTACACAGTCATTGCTTTAGGTCAGGTCCAAATCACCTCTCACCAGAACTATTCTAATAGCTTCCTAATTGCTTTTCCTGCCTCCAGATTCAGACTCATTCTTTGAGTTCCAAAACAATTAATCAACAAGCATTATTTAAACATCTATTATATGCCATACATTGTACCAGCAGCTGGGGATAGGGAGATTAAAAACAAACAACATGAAACAGTTCCTGCCTTCAGGGTGTTTACAGTCAATCTATTCACTTCATGCATATATTTGCATGTATTTAGAATATATACACAGTAAATACAAGGTCATTTGGGGAGGGAAGGGAGTAAGAGCTGTGGGCCTGAGGGCCATCAGCAAAGGCTTTTCGAAGAAGGTGGTTTCTGAAGCGAGTCTTGAAGGCTGCACATGATTCTAGGATGTGGAGGTGAAGTGGGAATGTATTCCAGGCACCAGTGATGCGAAAGCCTGGGGATAAGAGAGGGAGTGTCATATGTGAGAAACAGTAAGAAAGCCAAGGAATTTGGCTGGATTATAGAGTAATGTATCTCAAGACTGGTAAATTGGGATCAGGTCATGAAAGAATTTAAATTCCAAGCAGAAGAATTTTTATTTGATTCTAAAGGCATTCTGGAGCCACTGGAGTTATTGAGTAGATGAGTAACACCATCAGATATATGCTTTATTAAAATCAGCACAGAGAATGAATCAGAGCTGGCAGAGCCTTGTAGTAAAACCATTTAGGTCTATTACAACTATCCACATGAGAGATGGAGGCAATGTCAGAGGCCACACAGAGCAGGAGAATATGGTATTGTACCTGGCACAAGTTAACTTTTGAAGTGGATTCAGTTTGTACTCATGGCCCTGAACCTCTCCCTTCAGGTACCAGGTATTCTGCTTGAGATGTGGAATATTAGAGTTGGGAGGAACCTTTGATATCACATAGTTCAACTCTGCCAATTAACAGATGAGAAAACAGTACCAAAAAGTGAAAAATAATGACCTGCATTAATTCATGTACTCAAAATGATAGAACCTGGATAAGGACCCAAGCCCCCAATTCCTATTTCATGCCTCTTCCTCTTATACCACATTGCTTCCTCTTCTTTCCCTGTGTCATAAATTGTTTTCCGAAAGGCTTTGGTGCCAATTGATCTATGAACTAATTCTCTTCCTCTCTTGGAAGTAGTTCTTATCTCAGTCTCACCTCTGATGAGGGAATGAAAGGGCTAGGTTGTGCCCTGAATAGAGTGCTGTGCTCGGAATCAAGAAGATCTAAGTGCAAATCTAAGCACTGACTAGCTGTGTGTGATTCTTGGCAAGTTACTTACCCTCTTTTTGTATCAGTTTCCCCATGATAAAATGGGGATCCTAATAGTACCTACATCACAGAGATGCTGTAAGAATCAAATGGGATATCTTTAAAGTGCTTAGCACAGTGCCTGCACCTAGTAGGTGTTTCATAAGTCTCCTTTCTCCTCTTATTTACTAAAAAAATTCTCTAGGTATTGCCTGAAAGTCTTGTGAAGTACTGATAAGCAACAGGCCATCTTGACACATCTAAAATCACCCTCTTTGGACTGTTACCTATAGAAACTATTGTCAAGTTGCTCTTCAGGAAAAACAAACAAACAAACAAATAAAAAAGGCCAAAAGTCTGAGGTGTCTAGGCTGCCTTTAAGAAATTTTAAATTGAAGCTAAAAGTATGAGAACTGTTGAATACATAGTCTGAGTTTCCTAAATGCTTGCTTATCGAATTTTGAAAATGACCCCAAGTAAGCCTTTGTTTTTATTTGTTATTTATGTTTTTGTTCATATTTAAATGTAACACTAATCTGAGACTAGTACCACAGAATCACAGAATCTCTGAATTAAAAAGATGCTCAGTTATCATCTATCCCCAAAAGAAACCTGAACTGAGTCATACAGCTTTTGCTCAAAGGCCTCCAATAAGGAAGGAATTTCAAAGGCATGCTATTCTGCTTTGGGACAGTCCTAACTGTTAGCAAGTTTTACTTTATGTCCAATTTAATTTTCCTTTTTGTGGCTTTTTCATCCATTCCTTATTGTTTTGCCCTCTGGGGCTAAACACAACAAGGCTAATACCTCTTTCACATGCAAGATGCTCAGGAAATTGAAGACATCTGTGATATCAAATGAGTCTTTTCTTCTCAAACTAAATATCCCTAGTTCCAATAATGAATATTCATGTGTCATGGACTTGAGGCCCTTCATTATTCTGGTTGCCTTTTTCTGAAAACTATGATTTTATCAATGACTTTTCTTGAATGTGTTATCTAGAGATGAACAGAATAGTGTGGATGATTGCTTCTTTATTTCTAGAAGTTACTCTGCTTTTAACAAAACCCAAGATGGTATATTAGAGGCAGCAATGTAGCTGAACTCTTTCAATGTTCTGCTCCAAACAACTTTAAAATAATACCTTGAATCATTTTGGAAGAGCAGAGACAACAGAAGGTCAGAATGAGACATTTTTCTGGCCTAAGAAAACTTAGGAGATCAGCAGGGGACATATTTGGGTGGAGGCCTATCCAGAGTACACATGGTGGATAGTAACAGTTGTCACAGCAGCAATAGCATCTTTGTGACCTCTTAGAACAGAGATGACAAGGGGGTTGGTAGCTGATCAGAAAGAGATTACAGGGGACTATTTGCTGGCACTGGATACACCTGGCATTGATTTTCAACTCTATTGTCATGAACAGTTCTAGGTCACAGTTTCAGGACATCGAGAAGCAGTCGCATTTATGGCTATAGAGGACCAGTGCCCCTTCCTTAACAAAAACTAGAGTGCAGACCAGGAGATCAGTGACCATAACTCTCCCAGGATCACACCACTTTGGAAGCACCAAAAACTTGCTAACACCTAGAAATAGCTCTGAAAACAGTAGTACATAAAAGCCTAAAACTTGGGGCAGTGCCTCCCCACCTCCAGGTAAGCAATATCTAACTTTAATATAAAGTTCAAAGTCAAGAAATAGGTGGAAAAAATGGGCAAACAACAACAGAGAATTTTACCATAACAAGCAATTTATAGTGGCAGGGAAGATGAAGACATAAACCCAGAAGAAGACAACAATGTGAAAATAGCTACAGGACAGAACATCAAAGAAAAATGCTATTTGAACCGAAACCCAAAAGAATTACTGAAAAAGTTAAAGAAAGAGATAATAAGAGTAGAGGAGAAACTGGCAAAAGAAAGAAGAATGATGTAATAAAATTATGAAAAGTGAATTAACTTCCAGTATCAAGATGGCAAAATGAGGAAGGAACCCTCTGAATCCCTCCCCAAATGTCCTCCAAATAATTAGAAAACTATCTCAGAATTTATCTAGTGCTATGGTTTTGGGGGTTCAGGATGTATAGGTTTCACTTATACCCTTCCTCAACAGGCTTTGGGCATCCCTGGCTCCCGGCTTCTGCTTACTCCGGGAGAAACAGCTGCACAGAAAACTCAGGACTCAGGACTTGCTTCTAACTACATTCTCTAAGCCTGGCTGGGCTGGAACTCCTTCTTCAGAACACAACACTTGCTTCTTGCTACTTTCTCTAAGCTTGGTGTGGCTGGACCTCTCTCTTCAGAACACACTTGCTTCTAGCTACTTTCTCTAAGCTTGGTGTGGCTGGAACTCCCTCTGCCTCCAGGTAGCCTGTATTTAAATCCTTTCTCCAGGGCCCCTTAGGGCCCCTCCCCTGGCCTTGCCCTTGCCACAGCAAGCCAATCCTGCATCACCTCGAAGGTGGAGAGATAATCCTGCTTATCGTAAACAGGTGCAACCTTCGCATTCTGCTCCCAGGTGATCACGTGCACTCCTGTTAGCTGAGGACCGGTTCAACCCATTACCAACAAGAGACCCAACAATCTAGGAGCAAGGAAGCAGCTTACTAGCAAAACAGAAATGTCTTTCTCATTGAGTGGGAGATTTGTGAAGTCCAAGAGGAGCAGCAGCAGCAGCCAGCCTAACAACAGGGAGCCTGCAGCAAGGTTACAAATCTGAGACAATTCACCAGTGAGACCCATCCTCCTGCAAACCATCAGCCCCTTGGGCAAGTGAGCAGTCTTTGCAGCTCAGCATAGGCCCACCCCAGCAACCGCACCTCCAGTACAAGCAATCAACAAACCCTTGACCCCATTGCTGACTTATAGTGAAGTCCTACTCTGGGGCTGACCAACAGAGAGACCTTGTTTCCACAGCAATTTAGAAGCAGGGTCCCACCCCTGGGGCAGACCAGGAACAATATTACTCCTCCAGAGCCAATCACCAGAAAGAGCCTGTTACCATAACAACCCAGTAGTAAGACTCTACCCCTGGGGCAGGCCAGGAGCTCACCACCACACCCAGGGGAAGCCAACAGGGAGCCCCCATCCACCAGTACAAGCCAGAATAGAAGTCTAACTTCCAGTGAAAGAAAGCAGCTAAACCCTGAAGTCCAGTGAAAGACATCAGTAAGACCCTGATGCCCAGCACAAAAAGCTTGAGACAGTGTAAAACCAGAGCCCAACTCTCACATAAAACCTTCAAATCACAAAAATGGCAGGAAAAAATGAGCAAAAATAATAAAAGAACTTGACTACAAAAAGTTACTATGTTGGCAAGGATTATCAAGCCATAAACTTAGAAGACAACAATGGTGTCAAAATAGGTACATATGGAACCGCAAAGAAAAATGTAATTTGGCCTTCCACCCAAAAAGAATTCCTGGAAGAGCTTAAAAAGGATTTTAAAAAGCAAATTAGAGAAGTAGAAGAAAAATTGGGGAAAGAAGTGAGAGCAATGCAGTAGAATCATGAAAAAAGAGTCAATGCAGGGGAAAGGATATGCAAAAATTTACTGAGGGAAACAGCTCTCTAAAAAATAGGATTGGTCAAAAGGAAAAGGAAGTACAAAAGCGCACTGAAGGAAAGAATTCCTTAAAAATTAGAACTGATCAAGTAGAAGCTAATGACTCTATGACACATCAAGATATGATAAAGTAAAATTTAAAAAGTAAAAAAAAAAAAGAATAAAATGTGAAATCTCTCACTGTAAAAACAACTGACCTAAAAAATAGATCAGGGAGAGGTCACATAAGAATGATTGGACTGGGGCAAAGCCAAGATGGCGGCATAGAAGCAGCAAAGTTTGGCAGCTCCCACACAGCCACCCTAAACACCCATAGAATATGACTCTAAACAGATTTTAGAGCTCCGAAATACAGAAAATGCATCTGTTGCTGCAGGCAGCTTGGCAGGTGGGGCTCATTGCAGCAGTCTGGGAGCCGAGGCCGGCCCAGCCCAAAACCCCGGCCCAGCCAGGCCCCAGGGCAGTTGGGCCGAGCCCAATCTATAGGAGAACAGATGGGCGATACTGGAGACACAGTTCCTACGTTTATCAGCCCAGAGGAAAGAAGGCTAAGAGAAAGACCTATGAAAGTCCAGTGAAAAGATAAGAGTCAGGATGACCAGTGATGACCTGGGATACAATAGAGGACCTTGACATCTTTAATGCCTGACCAAGTTATTTTTTAAAAAAATATTATTTCATTCTGAACTTAAGAAATAAATCATTTAATAACATAGAAAAGAAAGATGATTATAAATGAATTTTAAGTCTATTATATAATTTGCCATTCTTTTAAAATATATAATAAAATTATCATGTAACTTCAAAAAAAAGACTTATTGGACTACTTGATTAAAAAAAAAAGGTGTGGACAGTATCTTTTAAGAAATTATTAAAGAAAGCTACCCTGATATATTAGAACCAGAGGAAAAAACAAATACTGAAAGAATTTACTTTTTTTTTGCTTTTTGGAGGACAGTTGGGATTAAGTGACTTGCCCAATGTCACACAGCTAGTTTTTGTGTTAAGTGTCTGAGACCGGATTTGAAATCAGGTACTCCTGACTCCAGGGCTGGTGCTCTACTCACTGCGCCACCTAGCCATCCCTGAAAGAATTTACTTATCACTACCTGAATGAGTTCCTAAAATAAAGACTCCCAGTAACATCATAGCCAAATTCCAGAGCTCACAGATCAAGGAAAAAGCAACCAAAAGGAAACAATTCAAATACCATGGAACTACAATCAAGACTACACAGGATATGGTAGTTTTCATATTAAACAAGAGAAAAGAGAAATTCCATTTAAAATACCCATAGACCATATAAACTTCTTGAAAGTCTAACCTCTAAGATAAACCCAGGACCTATAGGAACACAAGTAAAAAACACTTTTCATACAATTAAAATCAGATCTAAACAACTGGAAAATATTAATCGCTCATGGGTGGATTGAGCCACTATTATAAAAATGACAATTCTACCTAAATTAATCTATTTATTTAGTGCCAACCCAATCAAATTATATAAAAAAATAGAGCTAGAAAAATAATAACAAAATTCATCTGGAAGGACAAAACCTCAAGAATATCGAGGGAATAATTGAAAAAGAAATGCTGATAAAGTTAAACTGTTTACATTTCTATATGGGAAGATGATACATCTAATTCCTAAGAATTTTATCATTAGTAGGTCAGTTGAAAGGAGTGTATGTAGACAGAAATCATGGGCATAAGTTGCTTATGTTGAAATAATCTCCAAAATAATGAACAGGTGAGAAAGAGGGATGAAGTAGAAGAAGGGAGAAGGGAAAGGTAGAATGCAGAAACATTTTCTTACATAAAAGGCATGCAAAGAAGCACTCTTGCAGTAAAGGGGAAAATGAGGGATAAAGGTAGCAGGGAATGCTTAAGCTTTCACTCTCATCAGAACTGGTTCAAAGAGGGAACAAAACATACAAATATATATTTTTTTTTTGCTTTTTTTTTTGGAGGGCAGTTG
The DNA here is from genome assembly GCA_028646575.1 of Pseudocheirus occidentalis. Lineage (NCBI taxonomy): Eukaryota > Metazoa > Chordata > Mammalia > Diprotodontia > Pseudocheiridae > Pseudocheirus > Pseudocheirus occidentalis. Next base: position 35,956,000 of record CM053599.1, on the reverse strand, counting down.
GGGTTAAGTAACTTGCCCAAGGTCACACGGCTAGTTTTTTTTTTTTGTGTTAAGTGTCTGAGGCCGGATTTGAACTCAGGTACTCCTGACTCCAGGGCCGGTGCTCTATTCACTGCGCCACCTAGCCACCCCCATACAAATATATTTGTATATGTATATGTACATACATTCATACACACACACACTTAAAGAAGGCAATGGTTAGAAGCAAAATAGACTTTTGAGTAGAGACAGGATAAAAAGAGAGAGAAGAAAAAACTGAAGAAAATGGGAGAGATGGAAAAACACAGTAATCATAACCTTGAATACAAATAGAATTAACTCTCTCATAAGACACAAGAGAATTGTGGAATGGATTAAAAATCCAAATCCAATAATATGTTGTTTACAAAAGATACACTTGAAACAGAAAATCACACACAGAGTTAAAATAAAGGCCTAAAGGAGAATTTAATATAGTTTAACTGAAGTAATAAGGCAGAGCTAGCAATCATGAAATCAGAAAAAGCAGAAGTAAAAACTGATCTGATTAAAAAAGTAAACTACATCTTGCTAAAAGGTATCATACACAATGAAGTTAGACCAATTTTTTTAACATTAAATTTCTCTGATAAAGGCCTCATTTCTCAAATATCTTCTGTGTATAGAAATACATCAAATTTATGAAAATAAGTCATTTTCCAATTGAAAATTGATCAAAGGATATAAACAGTGCTATCTCTTGTTTGTCCTTTGTATTCAAAGAGGACATTATGATGTTAGGGTCAAGATATCGTGTCTTTAATTGTCACTGACCAGTCTAATATAATCTCAGAAGGCTCATTTAAAAAAAAA
>CM053599.1:35905296-35954666 GCA_028646575.1 Pseudocheirus occidentalis | reverse complement strand
CATTTCTCTTCCCAATTTTTCCTCCACTTCTCTTATTTGTTTTTCAAAGTCCTTTTTCAGTTGATCTATATCTTGTAGGCAATCTTCAAGGGTCTTGGAAGCATTTGGTGGGGGAGTTCTGAGTTCTGGGCTCTCTTCCTCCTGTACCATGCTTTGAACCTTTTTGTCCACAAAAAAAGGATTCTAGAGTTTTATTGCTGTTATTATTTTGCTTCCTTTTCTTCATGTTGGCCAGACAATTAATTGGTTGTTTTTTTTAGTTTTGTGAAACTCTGCTTCCAGGGGGGAAAGCTCTGTTCCAAATTACTGGGGTTTCCCAGCTGCCAGAGCTATTAGGGGGGTGTTGCAGCCCTCCCCCCCAGCTTTGGCTTGCTGAAGGCACTCCCCAGGACCACCACCCAAGACCACGATCCAGATCCAGGCTGCTCAACACAAGAACACTTGGCCCTGATCAATTGACTCAGACCCCCTGTGGAGTCCACAGGCCAGGGGCTCTGAGGCAGCCCAGTGGGGGCAGCTGCAGGTTACAGCAATTCCTACCCTTTTCCCACTGTTTCCTTGCCCTGGGGGCAGATTGGCTGAACTGCTTTTCCTTCCCCAAATTTAGCTTGAAAGCTACGCTCACTTTCACTGACCTCTAATCCTGGTTTAGAAGATGTGAAGATTCCTCCAGGTGCAGTAGATCTTCTCTGAAGTAGACTCATCCTGCGGCTCCTCCCAACCACCCTGGGGCCTGGCCTTGGTTTTGGGTTTTGGGCTGGGCTAGCCTTGGCTCCTGTCCTGCCATGATGATCCCCTGCTGCCGAGCTGCCTTCAGTGAGAAATGTGTTTTCTGTATTTTTGTGAGTTTGAGAGACCTAGAATTTGTTCAGAGTCATATTTTATGAGTGTTTAGGGAGGCTGTGTGAGAGCTGCAGAACCTTGCTGCTTCTACATTGCCATCTTGGCTCCACCTGGTCATCTAACTTTTAAGCAAAGACCTCCTGGGATAGGTAACACAATGTGATGCCTGTTTCTCCCTCTTATTGGTCTTCAATCAAATTCTTTCTTGCCATGTTTAGAAAAATAGTTTGGTGATGTGGCTATAATACTCAACTAAGAGTCAGGAAGATCTGTGTTCAAATCCCACTTTAGATATTGACTAGCTGTGTGATGTTAGGAAAGTAAATTCACCTGCACAGGCCTCTGATAATTTATTTTTAAAATGAGGTCATTGAATTTGAAGATCTTCCAGCTTTAAACTCCTAATCCTGTGATATATGTTTGCATATATCTTTGTGTACCAGCCTCTATATGTTTCTGGTGAAATAACGTATAGCCTTCCATTGATGTAGTCACATTTCAATGAACCTCCCTGTTTTAACCTATCCTTCTCATTTTGCTCATAATCCAATACCCTTGCATGTGTATACAGATATCCAATACTATGGAAATTTTCACTGTTCCTCCTTTCTGATAAAGTCTCCCATAAATTACAGGGAAAGATGATATACATTATTATTTTCCCCAGTCCTCCTTTCTCCTTAGGGGAGCCCAGAGTCTATAACTGGGGAGTATATCTATGTATTGGAGATTTATCTGTGATTTTATCAGTGTAAAGTAACTCCTAGTGTGGAAATTCCCTCCCCTGAAGCACTAAACATGGCCAACCATTCCCTTGCTGACTTTTAAAAAAGTTATACATCTATGATTTTGTGCATAAATGTTTGAGGTTTATGCCTGAGGGTGCACAGAAATCACAGAACTGCTGAATTATAGGCTTAGAGAACCTGTGGTACCATATAATCCAAGCCTATCATTTTATAGATGAGAAAATGGAAGCCTAAAGAAATGAAATGGCTTTCCCAAGAGATTAAATGACTGTCCCAGAGTCACACTGCAATTAAATGTCAGAGGTCAGGGATTTGAACCCTGTTCTCCTGATTCTATGACTAGCACTAGATCCTATAGCCAGCATTGAGATGGGGGGAGGGGGAGGTGATAAAATAATTGCATTTTCTGATATCCTATGGAACCCATAAGTGTAAAAAACACACAAGGTGACAAAGAAAAGAAAATTCAGCACCTTTTTTTCTATTTATAACTTGAAGCATTTGTAGAAAGTGGAATTCCGGTGTCAACTACTTCATCCCTAGCCTCTGCATCTGTGTGTCAGAATCCCCTGGAACCTGCCTCCCTCATAGTTGTGCAAATGATTATTAGGTCAGAAGTGGAAAAACTAGGACAGGAGGCAGAAAATATGCAACAGATGTACAGTCATGAGACAAAGAAGGTTAATTTTACCAACTTTCCTTCGTGATAGCTGAAAAGAAAATGGGTCTATTTATGGGAACAAAAGCGTGCTTTTAGCCATGTGCTTTTATGCTGAAAAATCACATCTCTAGATTTTTCATGAGGTATCATTTGCTCTTCACAGCTATTAAGGCAGGAGAATTATTAGTTGTCTTATGAAAATGTTGAACTGCAGTTCTTAGGAATAGCTTGCTCTTTAAGCATAAATGTCACAAAATATTTGATCATGCAGATGCCAAATGACCCAGCCTGAATCTCTCCAGTCCATACAAGAAAAGGCATAGAAAAATGGCCCAAATATTCATGGAAAGAAGTTTAATAACAAAAGTTGGAGATGATATAGTTCTGAAGTGTGGATTATTTGTCTTTTAAACATCTAGTCATCTTCCTTTTGTATAAACAATCTACACAGCTCATCCATAGGAGCAACTCCCATCTATCTTCCATTGATTGCTTGAAAATATTACAAGGATATAGAAATTCCTATAGTAATTTGGGAGTTGAATGCTTCAGAATAAATTCAATTAAATTTGACTGGGCCTTTCCAAAGGTCTCTTCAAAATGAAAATGAAAACCAAAGACAGTAAATTGGCCTGAAGTCTATATAGTAAAATCTCACTAATTCAGATTTATGGATAAGAGGACTAGACAACAAGCATTTAAAAAGGCTAAATTACCACATCTTATTTTAGGAACTGCATTCTCATTATTTTACAGAATTTTACAGTAACAAATTAATTTAAGAAAATGTTGCTAAGCACAAGAGCTGCTTATATAAGTAGATGAAAATTGCTTAGCATTTGTTTTTGTTTTTACATAGAATAAAAGTAAACTTTTTTCAGCCCCGCCTCTGTCCAAGTTATAAAATATTATGAATTAGAGGAGAGTAGATTAAAGTGGCTTTGAAGTATACTAATTATTAATTTTTATTAAATCAGAAAGCATTATTAGCAATTATTTCATGTAATGACTGGCATTCTGCTGATCAAGTTGAGCAGACCGTAACTGACATTGAGGAGAAACCACACAGAATGTTAAGGACAAAGTTGCAACAACTCTGTAGCTTCTAACATCACTCCTACTGATGTTTTCATCAAGGACATCTTTTATGTGTGCATAGACCATTTGTTCACAAAGGCTTCACAGAAATGAAAGAGTAATCAGTCAGGAGATGTCAGTGTCTTTTTAGTTGCCTTATTTTTGTATTAAAACCATCCATTATCCATTGCATTTTGTTGGAATCTTTAAGTCTTTATGATACCTTAAAAATTTATCTAATATTTTATTTAAAACTCTGCTACCTTGATCATAGATTCCCTTTCTTTGCTTTCACTCAGGACTAGCCATTCTTTGTGCCTTAATTGTTTTAAGTGCAGTTCCACTTTCTCACAAAACATATCTAGTACTGTGGAAGTAGAGTCCATACAGACTCTACTTTTATGGTCAATAATGGTGAGAACAAATAACTTTTCAGAATACTATTGGCCCTCTTTAGTCAATTGCATAGTCATGTAAAAGAGATCAGACAGATAATCTATATAAGAAAAACAAAGTGGATGAAGAATAACTGTTTTCCAGATTATGCCATGCTATTATGTCACATTGTATTAGCAAGAAATTGTGTAGTAGTATGCAGATCTTGGTCAGTCAATGCTGATAAATAAGAGTGGGAACTAGAAATGAATTAGAGGAAAACAAATTGGTTTGGATCAGTGGAACTGTCCAGTGATTTAAATGATTTAAAGCTTTCCCCTGATGCAAAAGTCTATCTTTTTAACATCAATATTCTTCCAGTGTTATTCTATTCCTAGGCCTACAAATCATGGAACACTATGATCTCTGAAGAATCATATTTACAAATGAACCAAAAGGAAATAGAAAGTAGGTACAATGGCTGCAACATGTTGCCAAATGATGATTTGCACAAGAAAAATACATCAAAAGTATCATATATAGTCAGAAAGGGAAATAAACATGCCATGTCATAAAAATGAAGTGCTACAACACCAATAGTTCAAGGGATGCACAGGTATATACAAAATATTAAGAGTGTCAGAGAAAGGCTTCCCATGAATTGGGGGTGGGGGTGGGGAGGATAAATCATGCTGGTTAGGAAGACATAAATAAATGGTCCTTCATTGGGATGTTAATTCTAGAGGTGACTATCCAAAATTTTATTTTATGTATTTGACTGTAAACGACCCACAGACTGCTAAAACATTAAACTCCTATTCAACTTATCACATAAGCAAAGCTTCAGAATCTATAATGGACTGCCCCTCCCAATCTCAAATTTTCCATTCCAATCACAAAGCAGTCTTTATTAAGTTTTAAACTTTTTAAAAAGCATGTCCTATTTCCAAATGGGTAGAGAAAAGAAAAGAAAAAACTTTTGATTTCATGAACATTAAGCATCTCAGTACATTAAGGCTTTGTGGAATTCAGGATACATTTGTTTTATACATTTCATCACGTCAAAGCAACTTTTACGTTCTCTTCACTTTGTTCAGTTCTAGAGAACTTTTGATGCTTTGAAGTTTAAAATGTAATGGGAAGAAAGAAACTTTAGCCAGTCAATAGCAATTTGGTGGGGACTTTGTCTCAGATTTATTTATAGATTTGAGGAAGACAAACAGCTGTTCATTTCAGTTTCCCTATCAAAGAATTTGAGATAAGAACTAGACCTCCCAAGAGAAGAAATTCTTTCTACCAACACAAACCAACCCCTTTTTTGCAATTCATGATAATGACCAATATGTGTCAGAAACAGGATTAGAACTCATATCTTCCAGGCTTTGAAGCCAGCTTTATCCATTCTGTGATACTGCCTCTCCCATTTCTTACCCAGTTAGGAAGAGTCATCATTGTTCAATTGTCCACATAGCTGCTCACACTCTTCATATCCACTTCTACCACACTAATTCAGACTTTTATTATTTCCTTCCTAGACTGTTGTGATATTAGCATGTGCGCACGCACACACACACACAAGTACAACAAAAGTTCACTAAGAACAGGTACAATTTAATTTTTTGAATTAGTCTTCCTAGCACCCAGTAAATACAGTACCTAGAACACACTAGTTTCTTAATTCTTTTTTTTTCTAAAATGAGTTTAATTTAATGGTATCTTTATTGCTCATTTACCTCCAACTTCTATAACTTGCACTCTGTGGCAAAATTAATTTTCCTGAAGAGCAATTCTGATCAAGTCATTGCACAATTCAAAAATCTCAGCTTCTGCTAAATGAAGTCCAAACTCCTAAGGCTGTCATGAATGGCCTCCTACTACCATTTTTTTCATCCTTTATCTTCCACTACTTCCATTCATATACCTCAAACTGTACCTGGATACAAACATAATTTGTGCATTTCTTCTCTGTTCCTTTTCACATTAGGTGTGTTCTCTTTTTGTCTTCATTGTGCAGACCAAGTGAAATTTAGCACCATTACTCTAAGTCAACTGTAAATGTTCTCTCATGCTTCAAATGCCTAGAGCACCCTGTATCCATCTTAAGGAATTTATCACATTCCTCTCCTTTGCTTCTTTCATTGGACCTGGAATTTCATTGATATGAGGGACTCCTTCTGTGAGGAAATTCCCTCCACCAAAATAGATCGCAAGTTCCTAAGCAAAAATGTTTCAGTGCACTGTGAAGTTAGGATACAGAGTGAACCTCCCAAGAGAAGAGATTCCACCTACCTATGATCATCAGCATCTTTTCTGTAATTTATAATCTTAAGGAGTTGTCCAGGGTACTGATAGGTTAAGTGATTTGCCCAGGGTCACACAATCAGTATGTGACAAAAGCAGGATTTAGATAGTTGTTCCTGATTCTAAGACCAGTTTTGTATATATTATACCATACTGCCTCTCATCTATATTTTTTATTATACACGTGTCTTATTTTCCTTACTAGATTGTAAACTCCTTGATGGCAGAGACATTTTTTAATCCATCTTTATATTTTCCCTAGAGCTTAACACCAAGAAAGTACCCCCAAAATAGCTGTTCTATGACATGTCTGCACGGTTCATAAATCATTGTCAAAATGTCCTCTCTGATTCTTGCATTAAAATGCCAAATACTTTATCATGCTGGATTAATTTAATTTGCATGTGAGTAAAAATAGCCTTTTTACCACCACCACCACCCCCCCAAAGTCTGTCACATTCAATGCTTCTATTGTTTTTCCCCTGATTCCATCTCATTTCCTACCTCAAAGATTAAATCTCAGGAAGGCCTCCTTCATTCTATGGGATTCACTGCTGAAGACCTACCAGTGGGTCATTAAGTAGGCCTGGATCTACTCAAACTGTTCCCATAATAGACAAAATGGAACAAAAACACTAGAGAACTAAGTGCCTTACACAAAGAGGAACAAATGGATTTGGGAGTTAAAGAAGATAGGCGCACATTGTGCTCACAGAGGATCTATTGGTATTTATTGATATAAAAACAAATAATTCTGCAAGAATAAGGTCCATACCTGTGATAGCCACTCAGGTCTTTTTGTCCTCATCTGCGATATGCCCTGGGACACACAGCCAATCAAGTAACCAAGAAACCTCTATTAAGCACATTTTATGTGTGCCAGGAAGAGACAACTAGGTGGCTCAGTGGGAAGATCACTGGGCCTGGAGTCAGGAAGACCTGAGTCCAAATCCAGCCTTCAACACTTACTAGCTATGTAACCCTGGGCAAGTCACCCTGGAGTCAGGGAGATCTGAATTCATATCGAGCCTCAGACATCTCCTAGCTGTGTGATGCTGGGTAAATCATTTAACCTCAGTTTGCCATTTCCTTCTCCAGTGGACTAAGGAAAAGTATTCTAGTATCTTTGTCAACAAAATGCCATAGACAGCATTGAAGTGCTGTCATCTATGGGACACAAAGAATTAGATGCAACTGAATGACTGAACAAGCTCTGTGGATATAAAAGGAGATAACATATATAAAGTACTTTGTAAACCTTCAAATGTCATGTAAATGCTGGCTGTTATTATTGCACTGGGAATACAAAGAAAGGTAAAAATACAGAAACAGTCCATGCCACTAAGGAGGTTAGGTAAGGTCTGGGGAGGAAAGCAGGGGAAAAGGGAGAGGGAGAAGGGGAGGAAGAAGGGAAAGAAAGAGGGAGACGAGGAGGGAGAGGGAGACAGAGAAAGCGAGGGAGAAGGGAGAGAGATGGAGGGAGAAGGAAAAAAGACAGAGAGACAGAGACAGAGAGACAGAGAAAGAGAGAGAGAGAGAGAGAGAGAGAGAGAGAGAGAGAGAGAGAGAGAAGAAAAAGTGTATATCAGATACATAGAGAATAGAAGTAAGTCAACTTTAGAATGAACAGAATGGTCCAGCTCTGTGAAACTGATAAGAATAACCCCCAAATTTTAGGTTTTACATTATTTTGTGTTGAGGACTAGACAAAGAGAGGCAGGAACTTTATAAATGTACCAATATAGAATAGACAGCCTCAAGGTGCATTTGGATACATTAAGAGAAACACTTGAGCTAAGAACACAAACATGGGCTGATATAATTCCTTTGGTACTCAGTAGCTATGCTTACAGAGTCTTCTGTCATACTGGCTGCTACACTGCCCTGGTCAGCCTCTCTGAGTTTTGGTTTTATCATCTCTTAAAATGAGGATTATATTAACACTTATCAGATCTAACAGATTTGTTGTGAGAACCAAATGAGGTGATATCTGTGAAGTGCTTGGAAAAACTAAAAGTACTACAAACATGTTAGCTATTATTTCAAGTTTAAATTTGAGAGTTTATTTAAATAGGGAACTCCTAGGTAAGGAAACTCCCTTTATCAATGCAGAAGAACAACTGCTCTCTATATCTTAGAAATTTAAAAAGTTGTCTGGGACACTAAACTGTTAAGTGAATTAGCCCAACGTCACAGAGCCAATATGTATAAGAGGCAGGGCCCATGTAATCCCAACTCCAATAACAGCTTTCAATCCACTATCCCATCCTATATCTCAGTTATTATTATTGTTGATAATAATGTGAAGAAAATATCATTCTTAGAAGGAGGTCCAGGGAGTCAAGTTGGTAGTGTAGAAGGAGGGGAACTCCATGAGCTCCCCCCCACATAACCACTTCAAATATCAAAGGATCACCAGCAGCTGTGGCAGTTTCCAGAATTATCAACCAATAAGAACCACGGACAAAATGAAAGGTCAGTGGAACTCAGCTAAATTTAGGGGAAAGGAGTGGGTCCAGTTATCTGCCCCCACTGCAAGAAAGCAGTGGAAAATGTGGCCCTGCAGCCACCTCCATGTGGCTGCTTCAGAGCTCTCCTGGCCTGCCAACTGCAGGGGGGCCAAGCAGTTGTTCAGAGGCTAAATGCTCTTGCCTTGAGCTGCCTGGATCAGGATTGTGGTCTTGGGTGGTGGTACTGAGGGGCATGACCAGTGAGCCAAAGCTGGTGGGAACTGCAGAGATGGTGGCCTCCTAATATCCCCAGCTGCTGCAAAAAACTCCAGCAATTTGGGACAAAACTCTCCCCTCTGGAAGCAGAGTTCCACAGAACTAAAAAGTCAAGTAACTGACCGGCAGTATGAGCAGGCAAAGGAAGTAAACACAGCAACCAAACTTTAGATCACTTTTTGGGGGACGAAAAGGATCAAAGCATGTAATGGGAGGAAGACAACACAGTCAGAACTCCTTCACCAAAAACTTCCCAGAAAAATGTAAATTGCTTATAGGCCACTGAGGCCTTAAGAAGGATTTTGAAAACAAAATAAGAGAAGTAGAGGAAAAATTGAGAAGAGAAATGAGAATGATACAAGAAAATTGTGAAAAGAGAGTCAACAACCTAACTGAATAAAATAATGCCTAAAAAATAGATTAACTCAAATGGCAAAAGAGGCCCAAAAGGCCAATGAGGAGAAAAATGCTTTAAAAACTTGAATTTTCCAAGTTTCTCAAAAGCTCAGATAAGAATAATTCCTTCAGAATTAGAGGGGAGCAAATGGAAGCAAATGACTTTATGAGAAATCAAGATACTATTAAACAGATCCAAATAAATAAAAAAATAGAAGGCAATGTGAAATATCTCATTGAAAAAACCACTGACCTGGAAAATAGATCCAGGAGAGACACTTTAAAAATTACTGGACTACCTTAAACCCATGATCAAAAAAGGAACCTAGAAAGCATCCTTCAAGAAATTCTCAAGGAAAATTGCCCTGATATTTTCGAAGCAGAGGGCAAAATAGACCTTGAAAGAATTCACCAATCACTTCTTGAAAAAGATCCCAAAAAGAAAACTCCTAGGAATGTTATAGGCAGGTTCCGGAGACCCCAGATCAAGGAGAAAATATTACAACCTGCCAAGAAGAAACAATTTGAATACTGTGGAAACACAGTCAGGATAAGCCAGGATCTAGCAGTTTCTACATTAAGGGGTCATAGGGCCTGGAATATGATATTCTGGAGATCAAAGAAGATAGGATTAAAACTAAGAATCACCTACCCAGCAAAACTGAATATGTTTCAGGAGAAAATATGGTCTTTCAATGAGGTGGAGGACTTCCAAGCATTCTTGCTGAAAAAACCAGAACTGAATAGAAAATTTGACATTCAAATACAAGAAGCATGAGAAAGTAAACATGGAAAAGAAATCATAAGGAAGTTATCAAAGTTGAACTATTTACATGCCAACACAGAAAAATGATAACTGTAACTTATGAAAATTTTCTCAGTATGAGGATAGGTGAAGGAAATGTAAATGTATATAGATATGTATACACATATGTCTATATAGGAGGATATATATGCGAATGAATACATATGTGAGTGTGTGTGTATGTGTGTGTGTGTGTGTGTGTGTGTGTGTATACAGGTATACATAGACAGAGGGCACAGAATCAATTGAATATGAAGGGATGATATTTTAAAAGGTGAAATTGAGAAGTGGGAGAGAAATATAATGAGAGGAGACAGGGAAAGACCAAATGGGGTTAATCATCTCATATAGAAGAGGCAAGAGATAACTGTTACAACGGAGGGGAAGAACAGAAAGGCAAAAGGGAATGGGTTCACATTACTCTCATTGAATTTGGCTTAGAAAAGGAATGACATACACTCTAAATTGGGTGTCTTGCCCGATAGGAGAGTAGGGGGGATGGCATAAGAGGGGAGCATAATGGAGGGGAGGTGGGGGGAGGGTTCTTAGAAGCACACACTTCTGTAAAGGGACAGGGATAAAGTAGAGAATAGAACAAGTGGGGGGCAGGATAAGGAGGGAAACATAGTCAGTCTTTCACAATTTGTCTGTTGTAGAGATGTTCTGAGTGACTACACATGTACAGCCTGTATTGAATTGCTTGTCTTTCAAGGGCACAGGGGCAGATGACAAGGGAGGTAGGAAAAGAATCTAGTATTTAGTGTTCTAAAAATCAAATGTTAATACACACACACACATATATACATATATGTAATTATTATTTACATGCAACTGGGAATTAAGATATACAGGCACTGGGGTAAGGAGATCCATCTTGCCCTACCAGAAAGGCAGAGGGCTGATGGGGGAGGATATAGGAGAGAGCAGATTGGGGGAGGGGACAAACATGGGATCACAGTTTTGGGGTGGTGGGTAGGGGAAAGATGGGGAGAAAATTTGAAACTCAAAATCTCATGGAAATAAATGTTGTAAACTAAAAATAAACAAAAGTAAATTTAAAAAGAAAATATCATTCTTCATATCATATTCAATGGAGTGACTGTTGCTATTATAATTGTCGCCAGTCTTCTTACATTCAGTAGTCCAAGGACAAGTTGCTATTCTCCCATTTTTCTTTTATACCAAAAGTCCCATGGATGGGTACACAGATGGATAAAATGATTACTTTCTGTAATTGAATAAAATTACTGGGATATAAATTTATCTTCTGTAGGCTTACAGAAATCACCTTCTGGACAACTCCAATAGCAGAGAGACCCATAGGAGTACGAGCTTCATCTTGTTCTCTCATGGGTTTGATTCCTTCCATTAGAATTCTATAATCTGAGAGCTTTACATGCCACATAATTTAAAATTTATGAGTATTCAAAACAGGAATCTCTATTCTTAGATTTTTATGAGCCATAGTTTTATGTCTATGATAAGACTCTCATAACCATATGGTTTATTTGTTAAATTTTCAAAGATATTTTGGGGTCTACATTTGTATTATGGGGGTTTGTCATCTGCTAGTTTGTAGAAAAATAATGAACCTCTAGGGTATAATACCAATTACATGCTCTCCACACTAATCTGATGAGTATTTCCTAACACTCTAGAAAAGGGAGGGGAAATGTACATCACATAGATGATATTGACAAATATATTGTGGGGGACATGAAGATAATGTGTCAGTTATTAAGACTCCCTGGCAAGATGGCCATCAGAATTGGAGATAGGTCACCCATATCCCTCATATCCATACCACTAAAACCTTGAATTTCACACCAGATCCAAAATTGGTCAAGAAATCCAATGCAAAACTATAGTAAACAACTTTGCCTATGCTAGAAATATACAAAATATCTGACAGTGGTCCTCAACCTTCCTAACGTCTCAACCCTTTAATACTCGTATGTGGGTGTATCTACATTTGGGCGTACCCACTTGGAGACAGAGGAGCAGTCTCTCAGTTCCTAATACCATCAGAAATATGTGTTTTCTGATGGTCTTAGGCAACCCCTGTGATCCCTATGAAAGGGTTGTTCGACACCTAAAGAGGTCGCAACCCACAGGTTGAGAACCACTGACTGCTAGAAGGCAATAGGAAAGTGAGTGCCAGAGCCAGAGAACAATGAAGAGAGGAGGGTTCCCCTGACAAAGTTCCAGTGATCAGAAAGCCTCAGGGTAGGAACTTTGGGGATTCAGGGTGTAGCATTTACCAACATCACTGTTCCACAGTGCTCAAACCTAAGCCCAGGGGCTCTGAGGCCCTAACACTCTCTCTTGAGAAGTAAAAGCAGGTTCCAAAGATGCAGTACTCTGAACCTCAAAGACCCAGGGGGGCTAAACACCAGGAAATACAGTTCAACACAAGAACCCATGGGAACCACGGTTACATTACACAGGGCTGATCACCACTACTCAAAATTCCAGCAAGAAATGCGGCCCTAATCCAGAAATTAAGATGGAGAGATAAGTTAATCAGAGAAAACTAACCAGCATTAATATACATATATATAAATATCTATCTATATCTGTCACAAATTTAATTCTATAACAACTGAAAGCAGATGCAAAGGAAAAAATATTTTCCTCAAGACTGTATGAATAACTGGAAGAAGTAAGCAAGAGATTTTAAAAATTGTGAAGTGAAAGCTCTTAAGGAAAGAATTGGAAATAAATTAAGTAGCTTAGAAATAGTAAATTTTACTCAAGAAATACTGAAAACTAAAATAGACCAAACAGAATTCAATGCCTACATGAGATAACTAAAATAAAGCCAAAAGATTTTTTTAAAAGCAGAAGGAAATACAAGGTGTTTGACATAAAATAACAACTGACCTGGAAAATAGGTCAAGAACCAATAATTTAAGAATCACTGGACTCCCTAAAAAAATATTCCTTTTTTTAAACTTTTGAATTATGCTTCAAAAATTATAAATTAAAGCTTCCAAGATGTCCTAGAACCAGAATGGAAAGTAAAGATAGAAAGAATCTACAAAACAGCTCCTAAAAGGGACACCAAAAGGAAATGTCTCAGGAATGTTGTAACCAAAATCCAAAGCTTCAAGGTCAAAGAAAATAATTGTAAGCCTCCAAAAAGAAGGAGTTCAAATACCAAGGAGCCACAGCCAGGAGCACAAACCTGGAATCTTCAGCTAAAAGCCTGAGATATTCTAAGGATACAATATTAAACAAGGCAAAACGTATAAGCTTACAGCTAATAATGACTTACCTACCCTGCAAAGCTGTACATAATACTGCAAGGGAAAAATGTATCTTAAACATAATATAAAATTCTTAAGGACTGAAGAAAATGCACGAAATAAGAACTTTGAAATACAAACACAGTCCAAAGAAATCAAGAAAAGTACATTCATTTGAGCCGTTGGGAAAAGGCTACACGATGATGTAATAATAACATTCCAATGAAGAGGAGAAAAAAAAAACGTGTTCCTTTTGAACCTTAATGTCTTCAAAGGGTATTGTAGGAGTTAAATAAGAAAAACAACCAGCATTTAGGAATGGATCATGACTATTCTCAGGGTTTTAAGAAAGGAGAGTAAAAAGAAAGCACTTGTAAGAAGGAGGAAAAAGGGGGTGAAATTGCTATTTCTCATAATAAGGTCCATGAGAAGAATATAAAACATGGAAGAAAGGATACAGGGTATCAATAGTTGGCATCAGATGAATCTCAGTCTTATAAATGGACAAGGGAGGGTTAAACACACACAAATAATTTGCTGTAGAAATATAAGGAACTCAAGAGGGAAAAAAGCAGGATAGGGAGAAAGGGGATTAAAAGTGCAGACAATATTAGGGAAGAAACAGTCTTATGCAAAACAAACGTTCTATTCCTAAAGGAGGAATTAAAAGGTGGAAGAAGAAAAGAACTAGACTCTAATGGCATGCCTTAAATTGCCTCAGGCAATTGGGGAAATAGCTGAATAAATTGTCATATATGAATGTAATGGATTATTATTGCACTGTAAGAAATGACAAAAGAGAATATTTCAGAGAACACTGCATAGTATGAATTAATAGAGAATGAAGTGAGAAGAAGCAGGAGAATAATTTATCTGGGGACAATGACATCATAAAGAAAAACAACTTTTAAAGACTTAACTCTCCTCAAAACCCTGACAAATCATATCTCCACAGGACCTATGATGAAACATGTTACCTACATCTTGACAGAGAGCCGAGGGACACGAGGTGTGGAGACATATTTTTGGACATAGCTACTGTGTAGATTCATTTTGCTTGAGTATTCTTTCATTCTTTTCAAGGGTCACCACTTTTCATTATCTCAATAAAGGGAAATCAAATAGAAGAGGAATTAACAATAACAATAAAAAAAGAATCAATGATATGTAATGAAGTACAATCAGGTTCCCTTTTCGATGAGTGGGGGTAATTCAGAATTTTTTTTTAAAGATGAGCACGAACTTTTATGGGAAAAAGATGACATTGTCTAAGAGATGGTCAGTCTACAGGTAGAAAACATTTATAGCAGTAAGTAGAATGTAGAAAGGGAAATTGCTGTAGTACTCTAAAGCTGGACAAGTCATCCTAGAATTCAGGAAGAACATACCATGAAAGAGAACAGTGGGTTTTTCACAAAATTATTAATTTATCACAGACAACTTCCTTATCCATTCTCCTAGACAAAATTCTTATATTTTACAATAGTTTGCCTTTTGCATCTTCACGTTGTCTATACCAGAGGATACTGTATTTAGAGAGGAATTTAGAGGCTCTACTGAAAGGGAAATAAAATAGGGGGAGAACTAGGATCTAAGAGGTTGCCACAAACTGCTTCTTATGAATGTAATCATGCCATAACAAATGATGGAGCACAAGTGGCAGGTAGAGGGCACACCCAATATTGCAGAGTTAAGTAGGGACTCACTTGAACTCTCCCAAATTTCCCCTCCAAACAACTTTAAAATAATACCAAATTTAAAATAAAACAAATTCTGGAGTGGCAAAACCAACAAAAGGATGAGATGAAACAATTTTCTGACCCAAGACAACTTGATAAGTCTCCAAGAAAGATTTGTCTTGCTGGGTGAGAGTGGAGTTCAGTCCAGTGCTGGTCCCACCAAAGCAAATCAGCAGTAAACCTTTAGAGTGACTGAAATGGCAGAAGCAAGTTCTAGATCTTGGTCACATATGATAAAGGAGACAGACAATTAATCAGAAGAAGATTACAAGGAATCCTTTTCTGACACTGGGCACACGACTCTTTTGTATTGCCTATTCATAGTTCTGGGTCACAGTCCCAGAAGCACTAGCAAACTGCAGCATATAACCACAGGGGAGCAAAAACCCAGTCACAATTCCAGGGCAGATAAGAGTATCTGTGGTCACTTATAGATCAGAGTGTAGACCAGGAGAGCAGTAACCACACTTCTCCTTGGATTCTACCACCCTGGAAGAAATAGAAACTTGTAGACTTCCTCATCAATAGATCTGAAAAGAGGAGCATAAAAAAACTGAAGCTTTACACAGTGCCCCATCTTTACTGGGAGCAGAGCATATCTTTAACATAAAGTTAAAAGTCAAGATGTAGACTGGGGTAATGAATAAATGACAACAATAAAAAGAACCTGACTGTAGAAAGTTACTATAGGGACAAGGAAGATCAAAACACAAGTTCAGAAGAAGACAAGAAAGTCAAAACACCTACATCCAAAGCCTCAAAGAATAATATAAATTGATCTCAGGCCCAAAAGGAAATCCTAGAAGAGTGCAAAAATGATTGCAAAAATAAAATAAGAGGGGTAGAGGAAAAATTGGAAAATGAAATGAGTGATGCAAGAAAATAATGAAAAAAGAAGTTAATAGCTTAGATGAAAAAGACTGAAGAAAATAATATCTTAAAAATTATATAGGCCAAATGGTAAAAGAGGTACAAAAATCCACTGAATAGAATTGCTCCTTAAAAAGTAGAATTGGTTAAAAGTAAAAAGAAGTACAAAAGTTCACTGAAGAAAATAATTCTTTAAAGATTAGAATTGAGCAAGTGGAAATTAATAATTCAGTGAAACATCAAGAAACAATAAGACAAATTTTTTTAAAAGTAAGACAAAATAATAGGAATGAAAAGATAGAAGAAACTGAAATATCTCATTAGAAAAACAAGTGACCTGGAAAATCAATTAGGAAGAAATAATTTAAGAATGGCTGGACTACCTGAAAGCCATAATCAAAAAAGAGTCTAGATAGCATCTTTCAAGAAATTATTTTTTTAATTGTCCTATTATACTAGAACCATGTGGTAAAACAGAAATTGAAAGAATCCAGCAATCATTTCCTGAAAGAGATCCCAAAATGAAAACTCCCAGGAATGTTATAGTCAAATTTCAGAGCTCCCAAGTTAAGAAGAAAATACAGAAATCATCAAGGAAAAAATACTATTCAAATACCATGGAGCCACTCTCAAGATATCACAAGTTTTAGCAGCTTCTACATTAAAGGATCAAAGCACTTTGAATATAATATTTCAGAGGGCAAAGGAGCTAGGATTACAACCAAGAATCACCTGTCCAGTAAAACTTTCAGAAGGAAACAATGAATATTTGATAAAACTCTCAAGCATTCCTGAAAAAAAGACCAAAGCTGAATAGAAAATTTGACTTTCAAATATAAGAACCGAGAAGCATAAAAATGTAAACAAGAATCAGAAATCATGAGGGACTCAATAAAGTTAAATTGTTTGCACTCTTACATGGGAAGATAAAACTTATAACTCCTGAAAATTTTATCATTACTACTAGCAATTAGAAGGACTATATATAGACAGAGGGCAGGGGTGTGAGTTGATTATGAGATGCTATGTTCAAAAATTAAATTAAACTAAGGGGTGAGAAAGAGGGATGAATATGATGGGATGATATAAAAATAAAATTAAGTGGCGAGAAAAAGAGATGGACTAAGGGAAAAGGGAGTGGTAGAGTGGGGTAAATTATCTCACATAAAAGAGGTGAGAAATTTTTTACAGTGGAGGGGAAGATGAGGGAGGAGGGGAATAGACAATGCTTAAACCTTACTTTCACCAGAATTGACTCAAAGAGGAAACAACATGTACAATCAATCAATTGGGGAATGAAGTATATCTTACTGTATAGGAAAGCAGGAATGGAATGGAATGTGGAGGGAGTTGTAACAGATGGGGACAATAGAAAGGGGGAAGATTTGGGGAGGTGGTAGTCAAAAGCAAAACATTTTTGAGAAAGGAGATGGTGAAAGGAGATAGAGAGAAGGACAAATGGGAAAAACAAGGTGGAGGGAAATATACAGTAATCATACTTGTGAAAAGATTTTCATAGCAAGTTTTTTTTTAATAAAGGTCTCATTTCTCACATATAGAGGACTGCATCAAATTTATAAGAATTCAAGTCATTTCCCAAATGATAAATGGTGAAAGGCTATGAATATGCAGTTTTCAGAAGAAGGAATCAAGACTATCTATAGCCATAAGAAAAAATACTCTAAATCATTATTGATTAGAAAAATACAAATTAAGACAACTCTGAGTTACCACCTCATACCTATTAGATTGACTAATATTACAGAAAAGGAAAATGACAAATATTGGAGGGGTTGTGGGCAAATTGGGATACTAAAGCACTCTTAGAAGAGTTGTGAACTGATACAACTATTCTGAAGAATAATTTGGAACTATGTCCAAAAGATTGTAAAACTGCATACCCTTTGACCCAGCAATAGCACTACTAAGTCTGTACTGAGAGGGGGGAGGGAGGAAGGAAGGAAGAGAGACAGAGAGACAAAGAGAGACAGACAGACAGACAGACAGACAGAGAGACAGAGACAGAGACAGAGAGAGACAGAGACAGAGACAGAGAGAGACAGAGACAGAGACAGAGAGAGACAGAGAGAGAGAGAGAGAGAGAGAGAGAGAGAGAGAGAGAGAGAGAGAGAGAAAATGAAAGAAAATAAGTGAAAGTGAAATTAGGAGAAAGGGGAAACTACCTAAGTGAACAAAAAGTATTTATAGTGACATGAGGGTATATCCTTCATCTGGGGAATGGCTAAACATTCTGTGGTATGTGACTGTCATGGAATGCTATACGAAATGATGAACAGGATGCTCTCAGAAAAATCTCAAAAGATTTACATGAAATGATGCAGAATAACATAAGTAGAACCAGGAGAACATTGTACATAGTAACAGCAATATCATATGATGATCAATTGTGAATAACTTTGCTATTATCAGAAATAAAATGATCCAACATAATTCCGAAGGACTTATGATGAAAAATGCTATCCACCTCCAGAGAAAGAATTTATGCAGTCTGAATGCAGAACAAAGCATACTTTTGTTTAGTTTCTTTAACTTTCTTATTTTTTTGTTTTTGTTTTGGTCTGTGTTTTCTTTTACAACATGACTAATAGGGAAATATACTTTGCATGATACACATGTATATGCTATTTCACATTGCTTGTGTTCTCAATGACGAGAGGGAGAGAATTTTAAACTCCAATTTTTTAAAAACAAATACTAAGAATTGTTTTTATATGCAACTGGAAAAATAAAATATTTCAAATTTAAAAGATAATATAAAAAAATAAAATTTCAGGTAATTTGAATTAACATCCTTCCCATAGTCCTGCTTCAACATTACTCTCACTTACACATTTTTCAGATGAAGATATTGAGCCTTAGGAAATGAAATAACAGATACCCATCATTACTCCTAGTATCTATTCCCTTCCCCTAGGAATTACTTTGTGTCCATTCTTGCTAATGTCAGCTGAGGTGTTAAGTGATAGCGAAGCCCTTAAAAACTATAATGTGTCTCATTTTTAGGATTATTTGTAGTTTTTTAAAAACATTCTAGATGGTGGGAAAGTTTCCAAAATCCAAAGGACTGATGCTAAAATGAAATAGCAGTACGAAATAGGGCTGATATCATAGGAAAGGGCATGACCCAGTTTTAGATTAAGAACAGTCAAAATCTTAGTGGAAATATGACACAGGGTGTCCCTTCGATATAAGAAATAGAGTTATCTGGGTAAATAAGGGATGAGCATGACCTAAATTCATCCTCCATCACCCTCCCCATGATCCCCACTCTTCACACACACATATATGTTTCTCTGTGTTTCATGACACTCTTTTGTAGGAACTCAACTTCAAGACTAAATCCTCAGGGAGGCTAGGTGGCACAGTGAATAGAGCACCGGCCCTGGAATCAGGAGTACCTGAGTTCAAATCCGGCCTCAGACACTTAACACAAAAAACTAGCCATGTGACCTTGGGCAAGTCACTTAACCCCAACTGCCCTCCAAAAAGCAAAAAAAAAAAAAGACTAAATCCTGGGTCAGAGCAGAAGGACCACTCCCCATATCAACTAAGCCATGTGAATCAAGGAGGTGGGGGTAGGGGGGAAGAGGAGAGAAAAGCACATATACAAGGATATGTGGATTTGAGTCTCACTGGTAGAAGGGAGAGAGAGATAGAGAATGTCTGTCAGTTCACCAAACCAGCCATACACACACCTGGACCTGGAGCTGAGGAAATTTATCTCTGTGCTAAGCCTATCCCTTCTTGTCCTCTATTCATGTATCCTGGCCATCTCCTCCTAGGGGTGGGATCCCTGTTTACTCTGTCCCATCTTTTTACTGATATCCAGGCTTCAAATACTAAGGCAAAACAGGTAGAGCTTGGCACTGCTCTTCCAGGCCAGGCCAATAAAGAAGCTATCTTACAGAATGAGTTGGGTTATGGTGATTCTGAAGAGGAAATTTCAGAGGTTTGTTATGCCAAGCAAAGACAACTTCCAAGGTTCAAATTACCAGCACAGCAAACCCCAATTATTCAACAGTCACAGAACAGAGAAAGTCAAAATACAGTGTAATTCATCCGTTTAGCAAGTAAGTTCTCAATTCAATTGCAAAGTACCAAGGTTCAAGTATCCCACCCCTGGATCAGTAGTCAAAGTAGCCCACTCCTGGGCAGTATATTCATTTAGTCTCTTCTCAAATGGAGAACAGTTCCCAATCATAAACAAAGCACATTCATTTAGTCAATCACAAAGCACAAAAAGACCAAAGGTTTCCCATCCCTGGACACTACTGAATTACAATACCATCCATTAACACCAAGCACTTTCTCAAAAGAGGCAGGAGAGCACAAAAGGTCGTCCACCCTTAAGTTACAAGGTTAAGATATCATCTCAGCATTGAAAACCCAAGGAAAGCCCTTCTTTCATCTTGACTTGAGGCAAGCCCTCAGCAAATGCAGTTCCTGTGGAGACAAGGCTCAACAAAGCCATAGCCAGTGTCCTCATCAAGTCACTCTCTGCCTGTAAAACAGTCTCAGAACCCCTGAAAACATCATCAAGGCCCTCTTCCAGGATTTCTATAAATATACCACAAGAAAATCCCCCTTCAGGACTTCCGAAGGTTCCAGGACCTCTACAACAGCAGCACTGCCCTTCACCAGCAGGTGACTCTGGCAAAACAACATCAAAACAGACAGATAAAATGCTGGCATCACAGCCATGCCTCCTCCATTCTTGGCAGCTCCGGGTGGAAGTTCTCAAAGCTGGAGGGCAGCTCCAATGGGCCCTCAGCAATCCTTCTCTCAGCAACTCAGGCTCCACAATACTGGATATTGCTTTCCAAAAAGTCCTTCTAGCTTTCTCTCGGCTTGGGCCTCTCTCCCAATTCATGGCTCCTCCCAGTTCAGCCCTCTCTCTTCAAGGTAACAAGTCCATCCCACAAGTAGGATTCACAAGCTCTGGTTTTTAACACAACCCAAAAACCAAGCCAATACAGGGGCATCTCCAAATTCCATTACCATTACAGGGTTTCAACACCACAAGCATACATAAATTCAAATATACCTCAAACAGAACTTGGGGAAATTATCCCCCATGTAATTACTATATCATGACGAAACAATTGCATTAGTCCTGAAAGGGGAATCTTCATTTCAAATCCTTCATTTCACAGAAACTGAGACTGGCAAAGATGAACTGATTTACCTAAGTTTCACACAGGTGATAAATACCATAGCCAGGATTAGAATATGATTCCTCTTAATCAAATTCCACAGTTCCATGCTTTCAGACTATGAAAAAACCTTGTTCCAACTACCCTTGTTGGACCTGGGCTGGGGGCCCTGTAAGGCCACATATGACCAGCTTTCCAGAGGACTGCTGCTGTGAACAGCTTTCAAGATTCTGATTACATAGTATAGCAAACTCTCTATCAAATAACAAATCAGTGCAAAGCATTCACAGAAAACAAAGATACAGCATTCACAATGTTACAGCTTATCACATAAAATCAAAATACAGCATTCAATATGTGACAACTCAACAACTTATCACTAAAATGGCCACATGGTTTTTACCAAAGTGGTCACATAGTTTTCAACAAAGTATAATTAACAAAGTACAATCATGTAGTAACTCAATCATTCACTCATCCCTAAGG
This sequence comes from Pseudocheirus occidentalis, assembly GCA_028646575.1. NCBI lineage: Eukaryota > Metazoa > Chordata > Mammalia > Diprotodontia > Pseudocheiridae > Pseudocheirus > Pseudocheirus occidentalis. Next base: position 35,933,216 of record CM053599.1, on the reverse strand, counting down.
AGACTTGCCTCCTTAATGGACACAAAAAGTACTCCACCCCTGGATAGTATGCTCATTTCATCAATCACAAAGTCTTGAGTCCTCAGTTCAATCACAAAGTACAAAAGTCAAAGTACTCCACCCTTGGGTAGTCTCAATTAGGGATTAGTTTCCAATCATAAACAAAATACATTCATTTGGTCAGTCACAAAACACAAAAGCCATCCACCCCTAGGTCACAGCTAAATCACAATTTTGTCAGTCACTACTCAGTACCCTATTTCATCAGTCACTACTCAAGAATTTTATCAGTCACTACTCAGTATCTACTGAGAGGTCTTTTTATCTTGACTTGAGGCAGATAGACCTCCTACCTGAATCCACCAAATTGTCACCTGGGTTCAAAGGCAGACGGCTCCCACTTCCTTGTCTAGTTCTTCGTCCAGTTCCTGCTCCACACTGAAACTCACAGTATCCATTCCATCTCAGATCCTTCACAGTCTCTGTTCCTAGGAAGACGAGGCTTAACAAAGCCACAAAACATTCAAACACATTAACAAAGTCACAACAACATTTGTACAAAGTACCAGCACCACAGTCATGCTTCTTAAGTCTTCAGCAGCTCCATTTGGTCCTTGGAAGTCATCAGGAGCTCCAGCTGACCCTTGGAAATCCTCAGCAACTCTCACTAACTCTCAGAAATCCTCAGCAGTCTAAGGTCCATTCTCAAAATCAAAATCACTTTATCCAGCCTCCACATTGCTTGCTCCAAGAAATTCTGTCTCAGTTCTCAATTCTCATTCCTCTTCTCAGTTCTTTTCAATTCTCAGTTCAGTCTTCAGTCTGGCATCTGCTGTCCTGCCTCCATGATGCTAACCCCAGGAAATTCTGACTGAGTTCCCAATTCTCATTCCTCTTCTCACTTCTTCTCAATTCTCAGTTCAGTCTTCAGTCCAGCAGCAGTCCTCCTGCCTCCATGATACTTACCCCCCAGAAATTGGGACTGTTTAGCTTGTGCTCTTCCTTAAATATGTTATAGCTCCTCCCTGTTCTGCCCCTTCCTGTTACATCAGCAACAGGGGATCATATCTTCTGTTTCTTTAACAGTGGCTTAATTTGAAACTAGGTGCTAAGTACCTCTTAGCTTAGCAATACAAAGGTATCTTCAAATTTCTTTAATATTACAGGCCCTCAGCTAGGAAGGTAGAAATGAGGAAAGAACCACATATCCTTTCTTATCTTTCATCCTTTCACTGCCTTCACTACACTGTCCACAGGCCTGACCACCCTGTTGGTATGAGACACCCCAAGTTTCTGCTGTTGGAGTCAGTAGGGCCTGATGAGGCTGCTGTGATCTTATCATAATGGAGAGTTGTTATAACAACCTCTCCTCCTACCCTGACTCCCCCTAATCCATGGATTGGATGACAATGTGAAGAAGCCATCATTAATGGTATTAGCTGAAAAATGCTTTATGTAGGAAGGAGAACAGTACAGGAATAAGAGGGCCTGGGTTCAAATCCTGTCTCTGATGCCTATCATAGAAGATATGTCTGTGACCTTAAATAAATGACTTCATTTCTTGCCCCCAGTTTCGTTATCTATAGAATGGATTGAATGGATTCTATGGCCTATCAGATACCTCACAGTTCTAGATAGATCTATGTTTTTAGAAAGTTGGTTGGTTCAGTTGATAGAGGGCTGGTCCTAAAATAGGGAAATTCTAGCCTTTGGCACTTACTACCTATGTGACCTTGGGCAAGTCACTTTATCTGCCCCAATTTCCACATCTATAAAAGGGATAATAATATCATCTACCAACCAAGGATACTGCTAAGATAAAATGAGATAGTATTTGTCAAAATCTTTGAGAAACTCAAAGTAAATGCTTTTGTTACTGTGTTGTTAGAGTCATGTCTGACTCTTCATAACCCTATTTGGGATTTTCTTGGCAAAGATACTAGAGTAGTTTGCCATTTGCTTCTCCAGCTCATTTTAGTCATAAGGAAACTTTGGCAAATGGGGCTAGGTGATTTGTGCAGGGTCATAAAACTAGCAAGTGTCTAAGACCAGATTTGAACTCACAAAGATGAGTCTTCCTGATTCCAAGCCCAGTGCTCTACTCCATCACCTAGATGCCTACAAATGTTAGCTATTACGATTGTCCTGTGAAATATGATCTTATGATTGGAAATTTTAAGAGGGCTTCACAAGAATGCAACTCTGAAAATAAGAGGTATATCACGTATCTAGGTTTGGAAGAATGATCATGTTAAATAAAAATGTTTATGCCTGTAATTTAGTGATGAATCCTAACTTCCCTTGGGACTTGCCAGCCCTCCTTTTCTCTCTCCCGAATAAATATGCTAAAATTCTGTGTCCCATTGCTTTCAATCCCCTCATTCCTCCATCAGGCATTTGTTCCTACTGTTATCCCACATTTGGATGCTGTGACTGCTTTCTCTGCTTCTTTTGTTCCAAAAGGTCATGCTTTTTCCCCCTCCAACTTTCTCCAGCAAAATTAGAAACAAAGGATAGCATGTGCATTGGGTTCATTTTTAACTGGAAATAATCAGAACCGATTTAAATCACAAGGCCATGATATTTGAGTGGACAGTCCATGTCCTAAATTACCAACCAGAGGGACCAGATTCAGCCAAAGTATATCCCATGGAAAAAGCATCAAGAATGGAAATCTGACAGGCCTTAATCGGGTACCAAAACTAGCAGGTGCTGTTACAATGTGAATGGTATATGTTGCCAAAAACATGCCTGGTACAATTTTGTGCAGAACCAAGAGGAGGGAATTTTTGTGTATCACCTACTTATCAAACATCTGCTATGGGCCACTGCAGGAAAGAAAAAGGAAAGAGCTGGCTAGTCTAGCAAAAAGGGTCACAGACAGAGCTGAGAGAGACCTTAAAGCTCATCTAGTATAGTTGCATAAGGTCCACAATTCTCCCAAGTTCCCCCTGGAACCTGATTAAAATGGAATTGGGAACCAGTTAACAAAAGAGATCAAAATATAGTATAACAGAAAAGATCTTATTTTCCAATTAAATCAATATGTGACCTGCAGGAATCTTTATGTATTGATTAATAGTTCCTAGTTTCTCTTTGAGATGGATGTCACTACTCTAGGCAACTGCCCCAAATTGCAGGTCACTAAAATTACAGGTCCAACTGCATGATCTAGGGATTAAGAGTCTAGTGAACTAGTGGATAGACCATTGGGTTTGGACACGAGCTCTGTGACCCTGAACAAATCACTTAATCCTGTTTGCCTCAGCTTCCTCATTTGTAAAATGAGCAGGAGAAGGAAATGGCAAAACTGCTCCAGTATCTTTGCCAAGGAAACTCCAGATGGGATCACAAAAAGTCAGACAAAACTAAGACTTCTTGCAGCAATATTCTCAACAAGCAGCACTAATGAGAGATTTGAAGTCCCTCTACCAACTGGCTGGAAATATGCAATTCTTCCTGCACCCTGGGCTCCAGTGTTCAGTGTGTTAACACCAGCCTAATGGGTGTGCCAACCCACCTTCTCCATTGGTCTGTATCAGGAGCCTTCCATGTCTGCTGAATGAAAGAAAGTGGCCAGCAGCTCCAAGTACACCCCCCCTTTACCTGCTACTCCTTTCAGCGCTGTGGAAAACCCAACTTTTAATATCTCCGACCATTGCTTGTCCTATTTTCCATAAGGAGTGTTTTGCCCTTCTCCTGCACCTGCTGTGGCCTTGTTTTAACTCCTGCTTTCGGTGATACCAATCCCCTATGGCCTCATCAGGCACCTGAGCCCAATAATTTCTTCTTGACTCAGCTCCCAAGACTGAGGCCTTACTTGCAGGTGAGCCCAGTCAGAGTCTCTATTTGCAGAGCTAAGCTGAAAGGCATGGCAGAGGGCCAAGAAAAAAGAGAAATTCTCCTACCCCATCTAAGAATTACTGACCCACTTGGGTCCCTCTCCCCTGGGTTCTATCCCACATATTAAGTGTTTTTACTCCAATTATAAACATATTTAAGCATACCAATATAGAACATATTCAGATCCTGTCTGTACACAGGTATGGATGGACGGCTCTACATCTGTGCAACATATATGATGTATAATAATAAATAACAGCTAACAATTAGATGGTGCCTACTATGTACCAGGCACAGTAGTAAGTGCTTTAAAATCATTTCATTTGCTCCTCCCAGCTACCAGGAAAGTAGATGCTGTTTTGCCGTGCTTCAACAGTTTGTCCAAGGTCACGCAGTTAAATCAGTGTCTAAGGCCAGATATCAACTCAAGTCTTCCCGCTTCTAGGTCTAGCACTATAACCACCGACCCACCGAACTACCTCTTCTAAGCCATCAGAGTCATATGTAACATTCATGTATATGCGCCTGGATGTATGTGTTTATATCTCATGTAACACAAGGAGTTTAATCAATGCTCTTAGACAGGTACACACCAAATAGCAGCAGGGTCTAGTGGACACATTTCTGGCCTCAAACTCTACCTCTAACATCACCTATGTGATCATGAGCCTCAGTTTCTCCCTCTGTAAAATGGTAATACTTATAATGCCTACTTTATCAAGTTATGTGAAGAAAGGGATGTGTAAACTTTTAGGTGCTGTGTAAATGCCATTATTGTTGCAGTTCAGTTGTTTCAGTCATGTCCAACTCTCCTTGATCCCATTCAGGGTTTTCTTGGCAAAGATACTGGAGTGGTTAACCATTTCCTTCTCCAGCGCATTATAAGGAAACAGAGGCAATCAGGGTTAAGATTGCCCAGGGTCACATATCAAGTGAGTGTTTGAAGTCAAATGTGGACTCTAGGAGAAAAGACGTTGTGACTTCAGGCCCAGTGCTCTATCCATTGTGACACCTAGCTGCCCTATATAAATGTTGGCTAGCCTTTAATTAGTATGTCTGAAACTGGTTACCTCCTTTGGGTAGAACACAAAGAAATTGACACAGAGATTGCCTAGATCTTCCATATGAAACCCAAGTTTACAAGTTAATGTTTTTCCCACCTCCAGGTACAGGCTGCACTCTTCCCATTCAGATAGCTTCCTCCTAGATACACGCAGTTAATAACCAAAAGGTACCAACTGACAATTACTAAAGAGAATCAAGCCCACAAACACTAGTCCTAAGACGATAACTTTTGTATAGGAAAAAACTAACAAAAGCAGTTATAATCTAGGAGAAATGGTCCAATATTAAGGCCAGCAGGAAAGCCACATAGATAATCCTGACCAGCGAGGCCAGGGTCCCATAGAATGCCCCTTTGATTCTCTTTCATTTAAATGTACTACAGAGCCATCTGTTGTATGAGTTGTGCAAGGTGTTATTTGGGCCATTTCCTAATATTTCACTTTTAGAGACAACTTCCCTCTTTCCTTGAGCAAATCCTCAGCCACTGTCAAAGTCAATTTCAGAAGAGGAAACTACAGAAGGTTGTACAGAAATTCCAGTAGAAGCCAGTCGAAGATAAACTACTCCAACAAAATGTACATTTTTTGAGTACATGGAATACTGATTATTTCATTTATTTGCTTTTATTGTGTTTTTATCCCCAGTACCTAGCACAGTGCTTGCCATATAGTATTTACATAATATGTGTTCAACTGAATTAAAATAGAATATTAACAACAGAGATCCCTACACCTCCCTACATAGTGGTACAAGTAGAAAAAAAGATCACTAGATTTGGAATCCAAAGATCCTGGTTTCAAAACCAGGATATGTTCCTTGTTATCTGGGAAATTTTGAGAAAATCAGACCCTCTCTCTGATCCAAGTTTCCTCATTTGTTAAAAAAAAGGAAGTGGGACTAGAGGATCTCTAAGTTTTCTTAGTCCAACTCTAAGTCCTATGATACCCATGATCATTATAGATGAGTCAGAGGTCGGATTTAAATGATATGGCTCCAGGTCCTCAGCACTACTAAGCAGAGATGCTATATAGCCTGCTAAAAATTTGGAGCTATAAGTGCAATAAGGTCTTGAGATGCAGACTTGGGAGTCATAAACATAAGAGTCGTAGGAAGTCATGAAGATGGATAAATTCTTGAAGGGACTGAATGATTAGAGTGAATAGGAGAAGGCATAGGACTGAGTCTTCAGAAATAATCCTTCTTTAGAGAGGATAAGAAAAAAATTCATTAAAGGAAACAATGATGAGATAATAGAAACTGGAAGAAAATCAGTCATGAAAACCAAAGAGAGAGAGTGTCTAAGGAATGAATCACTAGCAGCTGAAAAGTTAAGGAGGTGGCCAGCAGTAGTGCTACATTTCTGCAATCCCAGTTACTGGGGGAGGCAGAGGTTGATGGATCTCTTGAGCATGGGAGTTCTAAGCTGTAGCAGGAGCAAAGTCAATTGGATATCTGAATTTAGTGTGACCCCAATATAGCGAGACACAAAAATCAGGGAAACACCAGGCTGTCTAAGAAGTACCAACGCAATAGAAGTCAGTAATGGAGGAGGTCAAAGATTCCATGATGATTAGCCATGGGATTGGCTCATGAGCAGCAACTGCATTCTAGCCCAAGTGAGTTAGGGAGAATCAGTCTCAAAAAATAAATAGGTAATAGCATTTCAGGAGGCTTTGGAAAGAACTAAAAAAAAATCTGTTCAATAAACCTTACACTAGTAGAATATTCCAGGAAGGATGATACAAATTGATCACACTAGCTTGGGACTTCTCTGACTTTTACATGATGCTTCAGGAAGCTCATTATATTTTCAATAGCATCATCATCATCATCATTATGCTGTAAGATCTCAGTAGCCTTGGTGTTCCCCCCCCTCCCATCCTTAGCCTCTACTTTTCTTACTGACAGGTGGGTTAATAAACTCTAAACCTCCATATATGGAGGGAGCCCAGCTCAGACATCTCATTTCTCAACTGGCTGCACTACTTTGGGACTTCTCCACTGTGCCCCCAGCATTGGGTCCCTTTCTTGGCCACCTCACCCCTACTTCTCAGTTTCCTTTTGTTCATTGTCTTCCTTCATTAAATTGTAAGCTCCTTGAGGGCAGGGACTATCTTTCTTGTGTGTGTGTGTGTGTGTGTGTGTGTGTGTGTGTGTGTGTGTATATCCTCAGCACTTAGAATAATGCCTAGCACATAACAGGAATTTAATTATGATTGATTGACTGAAATTGCCAGATTTCAGAAAACCTAGACAACCCTTCTTGCTTCTGTGATTTGGATAAACTACTTAACCTCCATAGGCCTCAGATTCCCAAGATGGCCACTGGGGTGACTTTCAGGTTCCTATTCTCCATATCAAAAGTTGGACAGAGACAGCAGCTTGAAGACAGGATTCCTAAGCTGAGCACTGGGATGGGAGGAGGGGGTACAAGAGTTGGCAAAGGAGTTGGTGCTTTTAGGTAGTAGCTAAAATTAAGTCTAAACTAGAAAAAGAAAGAAATCGCTTCTCCAGAAAACAATCAATAAGCATTTATTATGCACCTACTGTGTGCCAGGCATTGTGCCAGACTCTAAACAAAGACAAGTGGAAATAATCTCTGTCTTCAATGATGATAATAATAACAACAATTAGCAGTTATACATCAACATAAAGTTTTCAAAGCACTTTACACATGTGATTTTATTTGATCCCTATAAGCACCCTTTGAGGTAAGTGCTGTTATTACCCCCATTTTATAGATGAGGAAACTGAGGCATAGAGGAGTTAAGGAACTTGCTCAGAGTTACATACCTAGGATGTGTGTCAGGCTGAACTCAAGTCTTCATTACTCTTGAGTCCTATCCACTGTGCCACATAGCAGCTTAGGGATTTATATAAATCACCTTAGCCTGGGACAGACTGTAACAGTGAAAGAGACTAGCCAGGAGAACTCCAATCCTGCTAGAAGAGTCTACAGATGAGCACAGTGTAGCAGAACAGAACTTCTAAAGCTTCCAACCATGAGCCAAGGTGATGGAATAATATAAGACTGTACTGGTAATATACCCAAATATACTTCATATACCAGTGGAGGCAAGATCTCACTGAGGTGAGCATTTCCTTTAGTAGTACAGATTGCAAGCTGTTTTATGCTTCCCCCTCCTGTAAGACTTCTTTCTGTGTCCTCCTATAAAAACTCCAAAAGGGATCCATCCAAAGAATCAGGGACCTTTTTCTTGGCCATTTAACTTTATGTGGCTGTAAGTACAACACCTGGACTGTTCATCGATTATTTCCCACTTTTGTTATTCAATTGACTCATTTCCTTTTCCTATCACAACACCTCTACCTATTCTGCCACTACCTGTAAGTCATCACTGATGATATATGATAGCCTCTTTATACCTAGAATATGTCACTCCATTATCTTTTGATCCACTCACAATTTTGATTCTTCAGTGACTATGATTTCCTCTAATTCACAACCATATAACATCAATACAAGAATAAGAATGCAATTTTTAAAAATTCATTTGCTTGTTTGTTTCAGAGAACTGCCTAGGATTGTTGCAAGCACCATATAATTACCCAAATGCATCCAGCCTACTGTCCTCCTTCTATTCAATTCTGGGCCTGGTTTATTGCCCATCCTCGCTGTCTACCCTAGGTATTATACTAGTGTACCAGTTAAAGGTGTGAACTACCCATCCAGCAACATAACCTACTAGTTTGTACACTAAAATTATCTATATTATAGTAAGACTACTTTAGATGACATAGGGAAACCTCTTTGCCAACCTTAATACAAAACATCAAAGCTAGCTATTACTACTATTGTAAGATACAGATGTTTATTTGAATCGCCCATGTGTTTCCTCCCAATGGAAAAGCTTGGTGAAGATTGGAGAAGCATTAGTGCAGAAAATTCAAAGGCCAATCTCTTTGACAGAAGTCATCCCAATTTGGGGTCTTGGGTGGCGCCAATGACACTGGACTCCAAGATCCATCCAGGGACAAGTCAAGGCATCATCTCATTTTGCCACAGTTTCTATCAAAAGGTGATTGACAAAACTAGCCATGTGACCTTGGGCAAGTCACTTAACCCCAATTGCCCGCCAAAAAACAAAAACAACAACAACAACAACAAAAGGTGATTGACAGCTACTCAATGCTATTGGCACACATAAACTAATCAACTTGGCTATAATTAACTAAATATTTTACATGTAACGATGATATCCAAATGCTTCCAAAATAAGCACGTTGTTTTCATTCCCCAAAGACAGATTCTTCTTTTCATTTAAGGCAGAGCAAGAAGAATCAATCAACCAACAAGTATTTATTGAATTAGTGCATTCAATACACTAGGTTCCATAGAGCATACCAAAGAAGAATAATAGCTGAGACAATAACTCTTAAATAAACTTGAAGATTTACTGTTAAATAATTATCTCATTTGATTTTCATGAAAGACAAGGCAACATCAATGTCCCCATTCCACAGACGATCAATCGGGAGACCCAGAGAGATCATGGAATGAGCTTAAGGTCAGACAACTCATAAGTGGTGCAACTGGGAATCTAACTCAGATCTTTTTGCTTTAAGTTTGTTTTTTTCCAACTATACATCATGCTCTCAAGATGTTCAAATGTTACAGCAGAGATTAGATATGTATTCAAATTATACTAAGAGGAATGCAATGGTCCATGTAGACTTAGATTTCACATCTAGTGGGGATCACTGAGATATTTGATTAAGGTTTCAGTTTCCATTAAAAAACAAAATCACTGATGTTTATATCAGGCTTTTCATTGGTGAAACATACTCAGAAAGAAAATGCATGCTTCAACTCATAGGCATGATCAGCCTTCACCCTTCCAGACCGAATACTATTGTATATCTCTACCACTATCCAGTTTACAGACAGACTCTACCAATAGTGTGTTGGCAAAGAGTCTCAATGTTGTAATAAATCTGGTCTGGGAATAAGATATCTGGCACTGCCCCAGATCTCCCTTCTAGACCGCAGTGATTTAAGAAGTAGACATTGAATGTAGCCTTTTATGAGCGTGAGTCAGCAAAAGTCCCAGTCATGAACCAGTAAGTTTTCATATGACACATGAATCCAATCATAGGCAAGTATCACTGAAGTTTCCAATAAGTTCTCTCAAATGAGGATGCATTCGTGCAATTGTACTAAGGATAAATTATTCAAAACACAAAGTGTAACTGCAAAAACTAATAGCTAATATCTACACTGAATTTTAAAGTTTATGGGTAGTTTTAGAAATATACTGCTTCATTTGATCCTCCCAAAGGAAGAGTCAGTGTGCTGAAATGGAAGGTGCATTGTTGTATTTGGGGTCAGAGGACCTGATTTTAAATCTCAGTTTTATCATTTGTATTACCTTAGGCAAGTCACGGACACTCTCTATGATTCATCTACAAAATTAGGAGGCTTGAGTAGATGATTTCTAAAACCCTTTCCACCTCTAAATCTAAGCTACTCTATGAGTAACCCAGTGAAGTGCTTGCTATTATTAGTCCCATCATACAAAGGAAGAAATTGAGGCAAAGAAAAGTTGACTTGTCAAGGCTCATATGGCTAATGTGTCTAAAGCACATTTCAAAATGAGTTCTTCTTGATTCCAGTCAAGATTTCGAACCATTATTCAACAAGCTGCCTTCAGTCAAAAGACAGGTTTATAAGCCATTCAGGTTACAGATTTATAGCCAATAATATTTGACGATGGGAAAGTACCATCTGTCTTGGAATGAGTGTATTATCTCAATTGATCAGTACCAATTAAGTGCCTACTATGTGCCAAGCACTCTGCTAAATTCTGCGAACACAAAATGAGGCCAAGGACAGTCCTTATTTTCAAGTTCAAAGAGTTTATAATCTAATCTGAACCAGCTGTAAGATTCAAAGGAAGAGAAATTTCAGGAATACAGGAATACAGGATGGGAAGATTATCATCAAGATGTAAGAAGGGTTCTGAATATTGACTGAGCAAGTAGTCAGGAGGCATACAGGTGCGGCAGTGGGTGGGCTGCAGGGCCTGGACTCAAGAAGATCTGTTCAGATCTGACCTCAGATGCTTAATAGCCACACAAATCATTTATCTTCTGTTTGTCTGTTTTCTCAACTTTCAAATGAGGAAAATAATAGCACCTACCTCCCTGTTGCTAGTACTAAATGAAATCATACTTGTAAAATGCTTAGCACAATGCCTGTTGTTGTTAAGTTGTTTCAGTCATGTCTGACTCTTCACAACCCAATTTGGGGTCTTCTTAGCAAAGATACTAGAGTAGTTTGTCATTTCCTTCTCCAGCTCATTTCAAAGATGAGGAAGCTGAGGCAAACAGGTTTAAGTGACTTTCCCGAGGTCACACAGCTAGTAAGTGTCTAAGGTCAGATTTGAACCCAGGAAGAGGAGTCTTTCTGATTTCAGGCCTGGAACTCTATCCATTCTGCCACCTAGCTCCCCACAGCACAGTGCCTAACACATAATAAATGTTTGTTGACTTCCTTCATGAATTGGGGTCATCCATGTCAACAGAGGTAGTCTATTGAAAGAAAGCCTCCTAAGTCTCTGAGGCAAATGTCAACTAAACCAACTATAATGTTCTAACAAGGCAGGAATTCGCATGCTATAAAAGGAGTTCACTTGAACTTCAAAATGATGCATTCACATCCATTTAGGGAAAGGACAGAAGATCTGTTGGGAGCATGCTAGAATGCATGGACAAATAGAGGAATCTGTCTCCCCTATAAAGGTAAAAGATAGCCTTTTTCTTTCTTCTCTCTAGATTTGGTCCCAAGGAGAGTCTAGAATCATGAGTGTCTCTCTTGAGCAAAGAAAGAATATCTCTCTTTTTCAAAGGTCTCATATCAGTCTTGCCTTTCACATAGCATCATATCAGTATTCTCTCCATCAGTTAGGAGACACTCATGCTGAAGTGCCCTAGGCTTAGCTAGAAAACTTGATTACATTATGATTTCAGGTTTCTCAAGGATTTCAAAGTAGTTACTAACAACTATCGCTAGCAATTATGATCAGAGAGACCCTGTGTAAGTCACTGTACTTCCAGAAACTCCCTAGAGCTTATTTATTAAGGTATAGGCAGGTTGAGATCTAGACTAGTGCACGGAAGTCCTACACTAGGACTTCATTTGGAAATCACTTACATTTTTAAAATTGCATTAAAGAACCTTGAGACTAAATGTAGCATAGTAAAATTTTAAAATAATAATAACAATACTTATATATTACAACATATATGTACTTACTTACAATGTGCCAGACGCTATGCTAAGAACTTTACTATAATTATCTCATTGGATCCTCACAACTGTGGGAGGTAGGTCCTATTTTTAATCTAAATTTGCAGATGAGAAAATAGAGGTTAAGTGACTTGTCCAGGGTTACACAAATAGCATCTGAAGTATTTGAATCTGCATTTGAACTCAGGTATTCCTAACTCCAGACTCAGCACTTAAGTCACTGTATCACCTAATGTAGAGATAAGAAGATAGGTCTGGGCTCTAAACATTTCCAGGAATTTGGGGAAAATCAATGATTTCTTAAATAATACAAGGAAAATAACAGACTGTGTGTTGTGTTCACATGGATCTTTTTTTTTTCTTTTTCCCCTTCTTTTTAATAAACAAAATTGAATGGTTGAAAAAAAGAACTCATAAGACTCTGAGTAAGCACTCTTAAGTAATCATTGTTTCTTTGTTCATGGAGCTGGGAAGACACCCTCTGTTATCAGTATTTTCCATTTTGGAATTTCTTTTCCTTTAAGTATGACTTATTTTTTAAAATAATTGTAGCTTTGTTCCATTTTTACTAGTCTTGCTTTTAAGCCATTTTAGATATTTTCTCTGTAAAAAAAAGCATTCGGAAATGGTCTGTTTGTTTTCACCATCCCCAGTGTACATTAACAATATATCTTATGATTAGGAGGGAAATAAACACTCCACAGGAATCTTCTGATCTCAGAGTGAGGTTGGGATGTAATATCATTTTGCTTTGGTAAATTTAGAGCCAAAAATAAGGAGAGGGTACTGTAGGAATTGGGATTTACAGAGCATTGCCAACTTTTGTTTGAACAGCTACAATAAGGCACATTCAGGTTAAAAGAGACGTCTTTGGCTTGTGAAAATCAAACTTGGAATAATCAGTTTCACATGGAAGCAAATGAACAGTTATTTTTGTTGGTTTCAAGCACACACATGGTCTAGAACACAAACAGAACACAAAGTCCAAACCAGACTTACCACTGGCATATATAAGCCAATCAGCTTGGTTATAATTAGCTAAATTCTATGTGCAACTGTCCAAATCCAAGTAAAGTAAGAATTTACTTATGTTTCTCAAAGATAAATTCTTTCCTTTAATCCCTCTCCATATTTTCTAAAGATTCTAGTTTACTGCATGATCGCAAAGATAGTAGTATAATATTCTAATGTTCATCTCAATAATGAAATATTGTGCATTATTTTCAGAACAGCAGAAACAATTATTAGTCAAGTGTGGATTTCATGGAGAAGCAGCAAAAGAGCCTAGATACAGCTCTCTTGAGGGTACTTCTTTTCCATAACAAATATATATACAGCCCCTACTGAAGATCTTGTGATGCATTAAGATATATATAGCTTCTGGGAACAATAAGGCCATATCCCTGCTATTTTCTGTTCCGGCCAAATGACATCAGGACTATTAGGCTCAGTTTGGGGTCCAATAGTCCAAAAAGAACACACCTGGGGAAGGTGTCCAGAGAAGGGCAGCAGTGTACATAAAGGCCTTGATATCATGCCATTCAGGGATCAAATAAGAGAGTAAGAGATGGTCAAGACTAGAGAAGGGAATGCAGAAATGTCACAGCTGATTTCAGATGTGTGAAGGTCTGTTACATGGATGAGGGATTAGGCTTGTGTTTTCTGATATCAAAAGGCAGAATTTGGAACAGCAGTGGGTATAAGTTACAAAGAGGTATTTAACATGTAGGTGGCATTGTTATTCACTAACATGATCCTATTCACCACAAAGAATAGGTTTTACGGTATCCCACATTCACCCTGACAAGTTAAGCATACACCACTCTAGAGAACATCATTATTATTAAAAGCTCTCTATGGTTGTCAGAAAGGAGTGGGTAACTTGACCTCTTTCTAGGTAGCTATATTCATCTTCTTAGGCTAAAGAGTGTGATTAGTCTGCATTTACCCAATCATTATAGTTGAGTCCCCAACTCCTAGAAAACCCTGCCTCTATACTAAATTGTTATATTTCACTAAATTGTCATGACAGTCCGTAGCATAGTCGACCCATCCAGACAGGTAGGCATGCTCAACTACATAAAATGTTTTGAATTTTTGCTTATAATCAATATAATAAATAATAGAATACCTAATAGAATATATGTCATATAACTGTGAACCCACAGCTTCTCCTAAGTCCCAGGTACCCCCTTCCCAACTAATTTATAGTTCTCCTCAAAGCCTGAGGATATTAATGCAAATTTCACAGTACTTAGACTACTCCAGCCGTTCTGGAATGGTAACTGTCCATAGTACAGGTATCAACAAAATTCACAATAAGCATAGCCAGTTCAGAAAGAGAGAGACTAGACTGTAATGTGTAGATGGGGAAAGTGGGACAAAGTTCAACAGCCTTTCAGAGTTATATAGTTAATTCAGTCATTGTTATTCACATAAAAAAAACAGATGCTGGGGTAAAGTTAAAATTTTTTCTTACTACAATATCTTTTACTATCTGAGAAAGAACAAGAGCCCAAAGACATTTATCTCAATGGAAGACAAATTAAGAAAATATGAAAAAATTAAAATCAATTCCTGACTATTGTAGACAGTAGTCGTAATAACAATAATAGTTGGCATTTAAATGATACTTTGATTTACAAAATGCTTTACATATATTGCATCCTTTCACCCTCACAACAACCTTGAGAGGCAGGTGCTATTATTATCCTCATGTTGCTGATGAGGAAACTGGGGCTTAGAGAGCTTAAGAAAGTTGGCCAGGATCATACAGTTGGTATGAGGCAGAATTCTAACTCAAGTCTTCCTAACTCTAGGTGCAGTGCTCTCTCCACTCATCCACCTATCTGCCCCTCAGTGACAGCTGAAATGAGGGACCAGGAGAGAAAGGCATACAATCATTTCATCAAAGAGTTTATAAGAGAAGCAGTTAACAAAAGAATTCTAGGGAGACTTGAAAAAGCAAGTCTCCACCTCAGTGTGTGTGAAGAGAACAGGGCTTCCCAATTATTGACTAAGAAGTCTGGTTGAGATAGCTGAAGCAATACACATAGAGACTGACTAAGGATTCTGATTAATGATAGCTTTAGACTTCTCTGTAGGGGAATGGTTTAATATTCACAGAACCTCCAGTACAGGGAGATGAGTCTGAATATAACACATCGACAGAGGACCGTACCTGAGGAATCAAGCAAGTGAATAGCCTGTCCTCTTCAGGAAGAGAATTTTTAACCACAGTACTCCTCAAAGGATCATAAAGATGACTAAAAGAGAGGATGATGAAAGAACTGTAACCACAATATACTTAATGAATATTGTTTCAGGGTATTAGTTAATTCTAAAAATAATGAGAGTTCCTGATCAACCAGCAAGAGTAAGGCGCATTGCCTGGTAGGCATACATCAGTGAGCAAAATACTGGGCAAGGAACAGTGGGGAAAGAAATGCTTAGTGGGGAGCAATAGGAAGCAAGATTAGCAGAGAAGAGATCAGCAGGAAGATGGTGCCTTGGTTCTCTGGTCACATATATTCCCTTTATTTGCCTTCCCATCAAGTATCAAATCCTATGTGTTCCCATGTGTTGGTGTCCTATATATAATTCCTATGAAAGTCCTTTCATCCTTCTAAATATTTATGTACTCATGGGAATGTGAACTAACATTATAGGGGAAATGTTACATTATTAAGTTATTTATATATGAGTAAGTCATAACTTGAGTGTATACATGATTTGAGTGTATACGCATTAAAATGTGTGATCCTTCAGGACAGGTATGGAAACTGTTTTTACCCTTCTATCTCTAGCATTTAGCACAATGTCTGGCACATAATAAGCACTTATGAAATAAATACTTATTGACTAGCTATGGCTGACTGGTAAGAGTAAAACACATCAATGGGGGCTCTTGGGCTATTATCCAGAGAGGTAAAAGGAATAAGTATTCATGTGGTATTTACTATGTGCCAGGCCCTGTGTTGAGCAAGTAAAAAAACCCCATGAGGTAGATAATGTTGTTATTCTCATTTTGCAGTTAAAAAAAATGAGGCAAACAGGGGTTTAAGTGACTTTCCCAGGGTCAAATAACTAGTAAGCATTTAAGGCTCAATTTGAACTCAGGTCTTCCTGAATCTAAACTGACTGCCTTATTAACTTATTAATCAGCCCCACTGAGTTTCCAAGATTGCGTGGAGTTGGAACCTTTCACAATGATATAGTTGTAGACAGCTCATTAGAAGGCTTCCACATTAAATAGAATTACAGCAGGTCATAACGGGAAGGAATTTTAAGGATCATCCAATCCAATGCCCTCGTTTCATAGCTGAAAAAACAGTCCCCAGAAGGATGTAATAACTTGCCTCAGGTCACTTTGGTGCTAATTTTCAGAACAGGGTCTAGAACCCAGCAGATCTTTCTCTTATACCATTCTACCAACATCTCTACTTTATAATAATTCTTCTATTAGCTATTACCTCTTAAAGGCCTTTTTAATGTAGTCATACTCCAGTTTATCCATTTCTATTTTATAAATATAGATCTTTGCTGTTGCTTCAAAGAATAGTCTATTGATCTCCCCTTTTCTTTTCTTTCTTTTCTTTTTTCTTTTCTATATCTAGAGCAGCATAGATACATTGGAAACACCAGTAGGTCTACAGTCAGGAAACCTACGTTTGGATCCTGCTACTGACATTCACATTGTTCATGACCTTGGAAAACCTGTTCAATGTCTTTAAACCTCAGGTTCCTCAACCATAAAGTGATTTGGGGAAAGGAACCTACTAAATGACCTTGGATGTTCTTTCTAGCTCTAAATCTGTGACCCCTTATTTTCCATGATGCTGCCTTCTTTTTTTCAGATTACCCTTTGCCCAGAAGCTACATATTTATAAATCACAAATATATTCCTCAGATTTGGGAGGCCTTGTACATGGAAAGTACCAAGTAATAACACTATTTTTTTAAATGGATTCTTCTTTAGCAGGCAGAGAGCATTCATTCTTAAACTATCTGTGTGCTCTTAAGACCATTGACTTTTTTTTTTACTTTTCATCAGCTGCCTAAAGAGGATTCTAACTCAGAAGATATCTAGACCCTCAAGCAGCTAACTAGGGGGCTATATGGGTTCTGCACGGTCTGGATCCAATCATTGACTCCTCTGGAGCTTTATTCTAGGCCATAGGAGTTTCCTGGGGCTTTCCAGCTCTCAAGCCTAGTGATTTTCCATTTGGAGTCCTATCACTGACATAGACCTCCAACGCTTTTTACTTTAGTTGACTTATCACTTGTAAATTGGGGAAATGACTCAAAGTCAGATCCTAGTAAGATCAGGCCCCATTGTAATTTCTGAGGATATAAAGGAAGTACAAAAACCATCCTTGTCCATAAGGAACTCCTAATCCAACAGGAGCAATGATATATGCATTATGTATATATGGGTGGGATTTTTTTTTCAACTACAAGTTGTACTAAGATGGCTGCTGACTACTGAGGTTCCTTCCAGCACCAAAATCATGTGATTCTCTCATTCTATGATTCCATAAAGCATAAGAAATCTGATCTGTTTGACACTTTTCAAATTATCTTGCTCTGTATCACTCAAAATCAATGGATTAACAAGCATTTATTAAACACCTCCCACGGGTCAAGCACTCTTAGGGCTCTGCCTTCAGGGAACTTAAATTCTATCAGGAGAATCAACATGCACACATATAAGTAAATATAAAATCTAGAAAAATGAAAACATAAATGCTTTGAGGCAGGGGGAGAAGAGAATGGGAGTAGAAGCTGAAGAGACTCAAGAATTGTAGGATAGGGAGGCCATCTGTACCAAAATACTGCTGCATTTTTACTGAAGGCTTATGAATACAAAAAAAAAGGAAGCTGAGTTCCTTGAGACAAAGTAAAATTTATGTGAACTCATTAAAGGTTTATTTTCCATCACTTAAACAATATCCAAATGCTTATCACCAAGTAACGGATACCAATAAAACCTGATTTGAACCAAAGCCAGAAACTCAGAGAATTTTGCTCTGAATGGGATCAGGAAGGCATAAATCCTGTCCACCAAACAGGCAGGAGAGGCGAAGGGAATCATAAAGTTTCAATGCAGATTGAAACTTTCCTCCTGAAGGGTATATAAAGTCACACAAATGGCAACTCCTTAGAGGTATTTGCAAAGCAGTTCATATTTTTTCAAGGCTTTCCGGGTAATCATTTGTTTGATTCTCAGAGGTTTTTCATGATAAAAAGATATTTACATATTATGCCCATTTACCATGCTTATATCATTCTTTTCCCATTATCACATAAAACCAACAAAAATTACATCTTCCTGCTACATCAATATTGTAGAAAACTGATTAGTATTTTGTTATTGGTTAGAGCAGACAGCTAGGTGGCTCAGTATACAGAGTGATGTACCTGGCATTAAGAAGATCTGAATACAACTCTAACTTCAGATATTTACTAGCTGTATGACCCCGGGCAAGTCACTTAACTTCTATATGCCTCAGTTTCCTCAATTACAAAATAGGGATAACAGCACCTACCCTTTATGGTTGTTGAGAAGATCAAATGAGATCTTTGTCAACCTTAGTACACTGCTAACATGTAGTAGGCACTAGATCAAAGATAAACATTATTATTATCATCACTATTTCCCCTTCACTTATATCCAGGTCCTTTCTCTTTTCTAGAGCATAGTTTACCCTTTGAGCCAGTTCTTATACTAACTCTTAACTCATTCATTCATTCAATCAATCAATCATCTACGTATCTATCTATTTGCTTATTTCAAGGAGAGTGAAATAGAGACCCATGATTTCAACCATCTTAGGAACTCCCTGGTTTGGTAAATTCCCTCCAAAGATGCAGATCTGCATCTTCTCTGATACGCATATTCTCTTTCTGGAACCTTGAGAGGGGAAATGACTTCCTCAGAACGTATAAAGAGTCAGCTTTTGCAGAATGGACATATTTGCTAGGACACATCAGAGGCAGGACAGGGACAGGCCTTCCTCTATTCACATGCAAGGTTTATAGCAGCAGGTGGTATTTCTGCAAGTCTCCACCTAAGCACTGACCAGCCTCAGCCCCACTGAGTTTCCAAGATTGCATGGAATTGGAACCTTTCACAATGATATAGTTGTAGACAGCTCATTAGAAGGCTTCCACATTAAATAGAATTACAGCAGGTCATAACGGGAAGGAATTTTAAGGATCATCCAATCCAGTATCCTCATTTCATAGCTGATAAAACTGTTCCCAGAAGGATGTAATAACTAGCTTGAGGTCACTTTGGTACTAACTTTCAGAACAGGGTCTAGAACCCAGCAGATCTTTTGGCATCTAGTCCTGTACTCTTTCTCTTATACCATTCTACCAGCATCTCTACTTTATAATAATTCTCCTATTAGCTATTACCTTTTAAAGGCCTTTTTTAATGTAGTCATACTCCAGCTTATCCATTTCTATTTTATAAATATAGATCTTTGCTATTGCTTCTTAGAACAGTCTATTGATTTCCCCCTTTCTTTTCTTTCTTTTCTTTTTTCTTTTCTATATCTAGAGCAGCATAGATACATTGGAAACACCAGTAGGTCTACAGTCAGGAAACCTAGGTTTGGATCCTACTACTGACATTCACATTGTTCATGACCTTGGAAAAGCTGTTCAATGTCTTTAAATCTCAGTTTCCTCAACCATGAAATGATTTGGGGAAAGGAATCTATTAAATGACCTTGGATGTTCTTTCTAGCTCTAAATCTATGACCCTTTATTTTCCATGATGCTGCCTTCTTTTTTTCAGATTACCCTTTGCCCAGAAGCCACATACTTATAAATCACAAATATATTCTTCAGACTTGGGAGGCCTTGTACCATGGAACGTACCAAGTAATAACACTAATTTTTTTTTAAATGGATTCTTCTTTAGCAGGCAGAGAGCATTCATTCTTAAACTACCTGTGTGCTCTTAAGACCATTGACTTCTTTTTTTTTTTACTTTTAATTCATGCTCACAGCAGAACATAGGAGAGGATTCAAAATATATAGCAATAACTCATCATTTCAAGAAAGCCTGTATATTAAATACTGTGGTTTAAGTTGAAAGCTGTCCATCTTTTCTTTGCTTCCTTGATTTTCTTTTGTTCTCTGCTGTACACTTTTTACCTCGTTCTTTTTTCCCCCTTCCTCCTTCCTACCCATCACCACAAGGCTACAATTGAGAATGGATATTTTTATATAGGTATTGATATATACATACACGTATACAAATACATATATACATAAATATAAACATATACTTTCCCTAAAAGATTCTACTCCTAATTTTGTTTTTGTTTGTGCATATCGTTTCTTTCCTATGTCTCCTAAGTCCCCTACTTTGCTTCTACATACTACCTTGCCCTCCTGTTACTTAATCTATTCTGCCTCCAGCAATCCCTCCCTTATTCTCCCATTCCTCTAAATCTAAACCACCTTTTCTACATGCCTTTAACCTATTCCATCCCTCTTCTCTCTAAAGCTCCCTCCTTTATACTTTCCCCCCTCCTTATTCCCTTAGAATTTTATCTTTTTTTAAATTTAGATGACTTTTATACTCTTCGAGATGTATATATATATGTATATATATACACATATACATATATATATGTATATATAATATAATATATTCCAGAGCTAACAGACCCCTTCCACCATCTAATTCCTCTGTACTGGTTCTTCCTCTTGCACTTCATTTGTATAATAAAGCTTTTAGCTGTTCTTGAATGGTTTTACTTTTTAAAGTCATATCATACTCAGGTCTACTCCCAATCTTTCTTATAAGCTACCTAATTACAAGTAACAATCTTAAACATAAGTTTTACATTTTCCACACATAAAAGGTCAACATTCGAGCCTTATTTAGTCCCTTGTAAATGGTAATTTGTATGGATTTTATATCTCTCTCGGCTCTTGTATGTCAAATCTTCTACTGAGTTCAAGGGAGTTTTGTTGTTGTTTTTGTTCTTGTTGTTGTTGTTGTTGTTGCTACTGCTTTTTTAGCAGAGTCCTGAAAGTCTGGTAGTTGCTTACATGTCCATTCTTTGCCACTCGATATCATGCTAAACTTTGCTGGGTATGATATTTTTAGCTGGTGGTCCAGTTCTTTTGCTTTTCAATATATAGTGTTCCAAGACCTGTGATCTTTTAGTGTCACCAGCACTAGGTCTTGTATGATTCTAATTGTGGTACCATCATACGTAAATTGTTTTTTCTGGTTGCTTAAAAGATTTTGTCCTTGATCTGGGAGTTTCAAAATTTAACTATAATATGTTTTGAGTTTTCCTTGTAGGATCTCTTTCAGGTGGTGATGGGTGGATGTTTTTCTGTTTCTACTTCTCCCTCTTGTTCTAAGGTTTCAGGACAATTTTCTTTAATTATTTCTTGTATTATTATATCAAGATTCATTTTGGGATCAGAACTTTTAGGTAGTCCAATTATTTTTATATTTTCTCTTCTTGTTCTGTTCTCTAGATCTGTTGCTTTTCTTATGAGATGTTTTACATTCTCTTCTATTTTTTCATCCTTTTTTCATTTTTTAAAATTTCTTCATCTCTTATAACTTCACTAGCTTCCCTTGTCCAATTCTGATTTTCAAGGAGTCATTTATTCTTTAAGATTCTGGATCTCCTTTTCTAATTTGTTGACTTTCTTGTCATAATCTCTTTGTTTTTCTTGTATTATTCTTATTTTCCTTTTTAATTTTTCCTCCTTCTCTGTCATTTGATTTTTAAAGTCTTAAGTTCTTCAATGAATTCTTTTTGGGCAGGTGACCATTTGACATTACTCTTTGTGGTAGAAGAGGTTTTCTTTCCTTCATTATTCTCCTCTGAAGATGAACCCCAGTCTTCTCTATTCCCATAATAACTCTCCATGCTTAGATTCTTTCTCCTTCTCTTGTGCATTTGGGGAGGGGGAATAATAATTTAGTTTTTATAATCACCTCTAGTCCTAGGTCATAGAGGATTGTGCCTCTAGCCTCTGACCCTTTTCAGGTCTCCCCTCTGATCTGGAACTCAAACCAAGACCTCCAGCTCCCTGTTAAGTGCCTGCAGTCAGTTAAGTCCCAGTTCCATTGCTTCTGCACCCATCAGACATGTGCTGGTTCCTTCTTGCCCCCATGCTGTCAGCAGCACAGCTGGGTCTGGAGTTCCTTGTCAGCAGAAGTTCTCTAACTCTTCCCCAGCTCAGAAGCCCAACTCCCCTCACTGTCCCAGGGATAAAAGTTCCTGTGGCTGGGGGGTAGACAGCCTCCCAAACCAGCTCCCCTAGCGCTAGACACCTGCTGTAAGCAGCTTGCAGTTAATTGTTACCATGAACTCTAGCCTGGAGGTGTTCACTCTTCACAAGTTGGAAATCTAGTCCTGGGGGGTTTTTTCAGGTCTTTTCAGGTTGCCCCTTCTCTTATTTGTTTTCATGGCTCTCTGTTCTCCCAGAGGAGCTATTTTATCTCTTGTGGATGAAAATCTTGAGAGTTGAAATATTCTAACCTGCTCCCATCTTTCCAGAATCCTCTCCCCCCACTGATTTAAAGCAAAGATCAAAATTAATTAAAAATTAAAAGACTAAAAATGAGAAAAAATTGAACTAAAACAACTCTATGACCTATTAAAACAAGCTGTCAGTGGAAGGAGGAATAGATGTTGACATTGATTATAACTATTTTTGAAGCAAGTGTAAATGATATGCATAAATTGTCATAACAAGGAATCTAATCTACCTAGCTTAGGAACAGTCTCATTCAGCAAACAGTCAATATCTTTGCCAAATGGAGTGAGCTGGCAAGCTAGGGTATTACTAATTTAGAATGCAAAGTCATCTATAAAATCTTTCAGAGAAGAATGATGAACGATTATGAGCTATATCACCTCACAAACAGTGAAAAGCAATGGAAGCAAAAACATGTTTAGAAAGAGCTTGGGAAAAAACCCAACTAACTCAAGTCATTCAAAGGGCATTTAAGGATGAAACTGGAAGGAGGAAAGAAATAGATGAAAATGGAAACTATAAAGATTTTTATTACACTGTTCTCCACCTAGGTCAATTGAGTCACTAGTCATCACAGTCCCATATGTGATCTAAGAAGAAATGATATAACACTGAAGAAAACAAATGAGACTGGACGGAATACACATACAGGAGGTCTATGCTGAAGACAGAACAATTTCAAAGTAGAGATCAATTTTCAAGCGTTTCTGAAAGAATGGAGCATACCAAAAGCAGTAGAAATATTGCTATTATTTAATAGACAACCAAAAGAATATTGATAACCACTGACCTATAGCCTTATTTTTCATCACTCCACCAAAACTATATGAGAACAATTGATATACACAACAAGACATCAGTAATGAATTTATGAGAAGGAAATAATTAGACTTTCAGAGGCAATACTGTATATCACACAACATTTTTAGCATCATATAATTGATGCAAAGTTGTAGAAAACATACTCAGCACTTAGCGCGGTGCCTGGCACATAGTAGGTCCTTAATAAACGCTCATTGATCATCTTATTGATTAATATGTAAAGTCTCTCCATGCTTATTCTTTCGTGGCAAGGGATTTGGTAGAACCAAATGTCAGTTTCAAGCTCTCCTCCAATAAAATATTGCCCTTGGCATGTCAGAATCATCTAAGATGACTCAAAAGAAGTAACTTGAGCCTTTTATGCTTTCATATCAAGAAAGAAATAAAATTGGATGATAACATACTAGATCAAACTGTTTATTGCTGTCATAGGACACACCCAGTGCAAAGTTCAAATTGAATGCCCATTCTCTTCAGCTGCTAAAGTCCTCCAATTATGGAGGACATTGTGTTGATTTAACCAATCCCCTTCTCATGGCCCCAAACATAACAAAGAGTCCTAAATGAGATCCATAATCATTCCAAAGAGTGTAACTATCTACACAAGAAAAAAAATCCCTTGGATGAATAAATCAATTAAAAAATAAACAAATAAAAACATGTATAAATGAATGAATGTTTTTTTTTAAAAAATTAATGAATGAAGAATGGTTTTGTGCACATTATATACTAATTTGGATACATGGGCTATAGAATTCATCTATCAGCACATCTTTTTTGAGCAATCACTGTAAAGGGGAAATGAGCTAGGCCCAGAATCAAATATTTTTGGTAAATGGCCTGATTCTTTCAATGACATCCTGTTTTTCCCTGACAGGAACCCCTGCCACCCCTTTTTTCACCAATATTCTTCTGGTACTATAACATAATATAATATAATAATGTTGTTACTGTCATCATCATCATTATTACTATTGTTGGCATTACCTGGGGTGCACAGAGCACCACCTAGATCCTTGAGGATTCCAATATAATACAATCTCTGACCTGAAAGAGCTTACAGTCTGATATTACCTCCATCTGGCTATTCTGGCTCAACATGAATGAAAATTTTACATTAGAATGTATAGAGCTCTATATAATACAAAGTATTATTATTTGGAGTTCTATATTAGTTTATTTTAAGAACTATCGTTTGAGCAAGTCCTATTGATTATTTCACAGCCAAGATACAAGGGGAAGTAATCTTGCAACAGTATTGGAATAAAAGTGATTTTGTTTTTGAAAACTCCTATTTCTCTTTCCCTTACTGACAATACCATTTAAGTGGCTTAAATATTTGCATAATTATATATGCTGTAGTGGCTTAATTCTCTCAAGATAAAAAGGTACATTATCTTTCTTATACAGCAGGCTCAGAGTGATATTGTCTAAATGGTTCACATTTCTACTCCCTAAAGATAGAATTCCTGCAGACTAATTAGAAACATAGAACCAAAATATCAGTCCTACACTAACTACAGTAGGATTTTTGTACCACCACAAACTACACCTGGGGCTAAATGGAATAAAATAAATTCTTAGGGTGGGAAGGAACAAAATATCATCACATGGAGATGAGGTAGAGATCTCAGGACACTGTCAAGGCTAATGCTTGAGTGGCTGCCAACCATGAGGACAGAGTGTTGGATAAGATGGCGGACTATATAGAGAGCTAGCAGTAGGAATATAGGATAAAATGGAAGATGAGCTCATCTCCATTGACCCATCTGTGTCTGCCTATTTTGACCAATTATTCAGGTAGCATGGTATAGTGGGTAGACAACTGACCCTAGAATCAGCAAAACTTAGGCTCAAGGTGTGTCATTGACACACATTGGCTGGGTGGTCATTGGTGACTCACTTTATAGGCAATTCTCTAAGAAAACAAGTTGAAGTAAAGGCGCCAACCTTCCTTAATAGACAAATTTTATTTATTTCAGATGAAATAAATCTCCTCATTTTAATGAAATCACAGGTTCCTTCTCCCTTCCTACTCTTGGTGATTAATTTAAAAGGAGGATATAACCTCCTTGGAGTAGGGATTATTTCATTTACTGAATTTGAATCTTCAGTACCTAAGATAATTCATGACACATAATAAGTGATTAACAAATGCTTGTTGATTGATTTGCCATTGTTGACACACCAAAGCAGTGTCAACACCCTCTAAACTCAACATCCCAGAGAAAAATCCCAGGCAGCCCCTCCTGGTGATGGTTCTTTCTGCATTCACCTGAAAATGAAGGATTTCTTTTTAATATAGTATGCTTTTTCATTAATAGAAGTTCTCATAAGCTTAAAATGGGAAAGTAAAGATTGAAGATTCAACTAAAAACAGAAAAGACTCATTTTTTGGTGGAGGTCAAATAAATGAAGAACATGTCGACTATATTCTGTTGGTTACACAACTTTCTGGAAACTGGCCCTTACTTCATAGTTGTACAAACTGAATCTTAGTCATTTTAAGGTCAACATTTTATGTAGAAAATGGCTTTCATTATATTAAAAAAGAGTTTGTGCTGTTTAACTTGTTTGAGGGAGATGCTTTTCAATGTTGTTCTGGGATACACTGAGGCTCTCTTTTCTTGATGTGTCACGTCTTCTGTTCTCAGGAAAACTACAGCCCAATTTTGGAAAAGTCTTTCCAGCTATCATCCTTTGAGATATTTTGTACCATTTGTTCAATCTTCTCATGGCTACTGTACATTTGCCTTTTTCCCATAAGATTTAGAATCCAGTTTATATTTTCCTGGGCCTCTATAATATCTGTTCCCCCTCACTTCTCTCTTTGTAATACCTAAATCAATTTGAATCTTTTTTTTACCTCCTAACCTTCAAGACTTATTCAAATGTTTTCAAATGCCCTTGTATTTGCAGTCACTTTTTAGTAGTTTTTTTACCTCTCCACATCTCTTACATATGTCCCCTCCCCTCTACTCACATAGCTATTGTTTAGAGCCTCAGCATCTCTCACATAGATTATTCCAATAGCTTCCTGATAGGCCTCTTTAACTCCAGTCTCTCCTCTTTCCAATTCATTCTCTACATAGTTAAGCTTTTTTACAATCTGGCTTCAATCTAACTTCAAGAAGAATTTTATATTGTATCCTCCCATCCATCACCTCCATGGAATCTACATTTCATCCAAATTGGTCCACTTGACTGTTCTTCTTTGGTGGAACAAGATATTGGTAGAATTGAGAAGAGAGTTAACCCTATGCATATACTTTCTTTTTTAATGACAGCTCCAGCAGTTCTCAACCTGTGGGTTACTTCCCCTTTGGGGGTCGAATGACCCTTTCACGGGGGTTGCCTAAAACCATCAGAAAACACATATTTCCTATGGTCTTAGCAACTGAGACACTGCTCTTCTATTCATCTCCAGGTGGGTCTGACTACATGCAGATATACCCACATACGAGTATTAAGGTGTTGTGGCATTAGGAAGGTTGAGAACCACTGGCTTAGACCATTTTAAGCAAGGTAGTTGTGGTACAGCCCTGGTTACCCACACATAGATTGATTTAAGATACAGCTATGGGCCCTTTGGGAAAGAGGAGCATATAACTCATTTTTCAGATTTTGGAAAGAACTCCAGAGACTTCCCTAGGCAAATAACTTAACCTTGATTGCATCAGTCTCCTCAACTGTAAAATGAGCTGGAGAAGGATAAAAATGATGAGGTAAGGGAAACATAAACTGTTGAAATATAGGGTTAGTGGTGCTCAAGACCCCAAAGTGCCAACACACCAGATCTTGCCAAATGAATTTGACTCAAGACTTCTCTCAGCCAAAGAAAAGTAAAGTTTATTCAAAGTTTGCCATAATGGGTAGACTCTTAAGAAGCCTGGGTATGAAGAGGTTGCCCAAGGAGGGATAGGGGTGCCTGTGACCCTAAAATACCAACATTCCAGGTCCTGTGGAAAGAATTCCACTCAAGTCTTCTCAACCAAAGAAAAAGTAAAGTTTATTGAAAGATATGGGATAGACTCTTACAGAGTAAGTCTCTACTAAGCTATCCTAAGGTACTCTCACCTAGACCAAGTATCTGCTAGGGCATTCTGTGGCTCTCTCTCACAGGAAGTCTCTGCCAAGCCATTCCACGGTGCTCTCACAAAGATGTAGAGAAGATGGGGTCTTATATACAGAGGAGTCTAGGAGTGGTTCAGAGGATGAGCCAGGGAAGGGTCTTCAGAAGGAGCCAATGAGGTCTGACTCCAGTAATGAGTTTGGGGAGGGAATTCAGGTGGAGTTAATGACAAGCAGACTCCAGTACTTCAGGTGGAGTTAATGACAAGCAGACTCAAGAGGTTTCCCATGGTAAGTACCTCAAAGATTCAAGGAAAGT
>CM053599.1:35889801-35904796 GCA_028646575.1 Pseudocheirus occidentalis | reverse complement strand
CATGCAGGAGTTCCCTATAATAGCAAAATCAGAGGTCTCATTCCAATCTTTTTTATTTTATGAATACTTACACATGCACACCCTATCTTCTCTGATGGAATATAAGGTCATTATGGGCAAAGACTACTTCATTTAAAAAGATCTTTTTACCTTTAGTAGTAGCATGGGGGTGGCTTGGCGGTGCAGTGAATAGAGCAGGAGGATCTGAGTTGAAATTCAGCCTCAGACACAACACAAAAAAACCTAGCCACGTGACCTTGGGCAAGTCACTTAACCCCAACTGCCCTCCAAAAAAAAGCAAAAAAATCGTTACATGACTACTGAAAAAAAATGGTATCCAGATATAGTCAGATCATGGAAAACTGAACGCTGGAGCTGAGAGAGAATTCAGTGAAATTATTTTTAAACTCCTGTTTTGGGTAAGGTACTGTCCTAGGTACTGGAAATACAAGGACAAAAATGAAACAATCCTGTGAGTGGGGTGGATATAATATGTAGAAGTGAATAAATGCGAAGGGTCTATAAAACTGAGTCTATATAGATTATAAAAAGTGAGTTGAGCCTCTCTAGAATTTGGCTAGCTACTCTGAGTTCCAGTATAAAGCAGATCTGATCAGTTTGCATTTGTACTTTGCATCTAAGGATTACATAGGCATATCCCATGAAACACCAAGAAGAAATGGTATAAGAGAACCCAGGAAGGGATGTTAGAGGTAGGATTTGTTCCAAGTCAATGACTGGAAATTAAAGACCAGAAAGAACAATGACCTGAAGCACTGGTAGATAGTTTCCCATTTATCAATTTTTCACTAGGCATAATAAAATATAATGGCTCTAAGATTTCCAATGACTACATGGTAGTCTAATCTTCTTATGAAATATTAATATTAAGTGTCTCGAGGCTCAAATAGGAAACTGGTTTCATGTGCTTCCAACCACTTGGAAAGAAACCAAAAAGACCAATTTGAAATCAACTGGCAATATTTCAAAGCCATCCATTGGAGAGCTCAAAAATGAAATGAAGTGAACTTTATGTTACTGTAAGCAAATTTTTAAAAAGGGTTTGGTAATTTAAGTTTTCTCCCCTCATTCTGTTGTAAGTCAAAGTGTAATGAGGATAGTTAAGACAATATTATGAGAAACTGACAATTTCATTTCAGCAAGATTCTTATGTAGCAGATTAGCAATTGGAGTCATCATTATTTGATGAAAATGAGTAAGCCTGGAATGTCTCAGAATTTATTGTAGCCAAATATCAAGCTGCATTATGAGGTTTAGGCACATATCTTCAACACAGAGCCCAGTCTGAAATGTCCATGTAAAGTCAAGCATGAACAGCTTTCCAGAGGACTACTGTTGTGAACAGCTCTCAAGGTTCTTATTGCACAGTATAGTGAATACTCTATTTATTCAATAACACATCAGAGCAAAACATTCACAGAAAGGTACAGCATTCACAATGTTACAACTTATCTCAGAAAATCAAAATACAATATTCATCATGTCACAACTTAACAACTTATCACAGAAAATGGCCACATAGTTTTTACCACAGTGGTCACATAGTTTTGAACAAATTACAATCACTGAGTCAATTAATGACTTAATAACTCAATCATTCAATTATCCTTAAGGAGGTTTGCCTCCTGAAGGGTCACAAAACACAAAAGTCCAAGTTCTCCACTTATGGGGCACACTAAATCACAATATCACTCACTACTCAGCACTCTCTTAAGGGGTAGTATAAAAAACACAGGCCATCCCCCCCAGTCACAAATTGGTTACAATTTCAAGGTCATAAATAAGTTATAACTTCAGTCAGTCACTACTTAGTATCCACGGAGATATCTCTTTATCTTGACCCAAGGTAGGCCCTCAGATTCCCCAGCTCCCCTTCCATGGTCCCAGTTCCTACATGGATTCACCAAACTGTCATTCGGGTTCAAATGCAGACATCTCTCAACTCCTTGTCCAGCTGTTCATGCAGTCCCTGTTCTGTGCTGAAGCTCACAGTGTCCAGTCCACCTTAAATCCTTCACAGTCTCTGCTCCTGGGAAGTCAAGGCTTAACAAAGCCACAAGCAGACAAAGTACTGACCCCACAGTCTTCTGCAGCTTCAGCTGGCCCTCAGAAATCCTCAGCAGTTCTGGCTGGCCCTTGGACTCAGCATTTCCTCAGCAGCTTCTCAGTAGCCCTGGCTGGCTTTCAGACTCAGCAGAAGTTTTAGCTGGTTCCCAGAATCAAAATCGCTTCATCCAGGCTCTCAAAATAAAAATAATTCTCTTCAGCCTGGGCTTCTTTTCCTCAGCCTCCAGAACCTGGCTCCAAGAAGATCTGAAATTCCAGCTAGGGCTTCTCCTTATCTACCTATGGCTTCTCCCTATTCAGCCCCTTCCTATGATATCAGCAACAGGGGTTTCCTGTTTAACCTCTTCCTGTTACATCAGCAACAGTAGTTCATACCTTCTGTTTCTTTAGCAGAGGCTTAATTTGAAAGTAAGTACTAAGTACCTGTCAATTTATCAATACAAAGGCATCTTCAAATTTCATTACCATTATGGTCCATTAAGCAGTATGGATTCCATATGAGATGAACGGATGCTGGGGATCAATCTTTCAAACAGAAACTGCTTTCTCTGTATCAGAGTTGGAATTTGGAATTTCTGTGCACCAGGAAAAATCATGTGGGAGAAAAAAGGGAAAGGTAGAGGATGGTCCAACCAGAGTAGTAATCACATCTGGAGAGGTGGAGGTTCATCTCTCTTCCTAGATTCATTGTCTATAAAATGCAGGAACCATACTAGAAGATCTTTAATAGCCCTTCCATCTTTGAATCTATGATTCTATAATCATATGGTCCTTTCTCCTGAAGTTATGACCATACAGATAAGGAGTAGAAAAATACATCTTGGGTTAGGGGAATCCCAGTGATGGAACCTTAGGAGTAGCATTTGAGGTTTGTGACAGTAAAGATGTAAGGTTATTTGGAATCCAGGTGGCAACACTTTGGAACAAAGTCCTGTTTGTCCTGTGCTAAGCAGAATTATTGTCTTAGCTTGTTCCATCAAAAAGTGATTTTTAAAAATCTAAAATGGATCTTAGGGAATGTAGGCCAAGTCCCTCAGTTTAGCATTGTTGAAAGTGATGTCTAAATTGATTAATGGACTCACAGGAGTTTATCCAGCTATTCAGTAGCAGAGAAAGGGCTAGAACCTGGGTCTCCATATATTGTACCACTCTCATGCCACACATGCCACACGTAGAATTCCATATATTTTCTTATTTCCTTAGTCTTGTTATTTGTTTGGCCTTTCTAGAAAGCTGCCCCTCCCTGTCCTCCATGTCCAAGTTAACATTAAAGCTGTGTTTATATGTGGCAAGCAGACTAAGTCTGGAGTATGTATTTGTTCCAGGCTCAATAGCAGTGGTAGCATTAGCCACTAGGTCAAAATATTTTTCTAGATCGATTCTTAACATTTTGATGTCATTAACCCCTTTGAGAATCTGGTAAAGCCAATGGACCCCTTTCCAAAACAATATTTTTAAGTGCATAAAATAAAACAGGATTATAAAAAAATCCAATTATATTGGAATAGAGTTGTTATAGATGTAAAATGTATGATCTATGATATATAATACATAATATATAAAATAAGCAATATAATTGTGCATATATATGTATATGTATGTGTATATATATGTTTTTCATAGACCCCAAGTTAAGAACTCCTGGGACAAAAGGGAATGATGTCCTGTGTTAAACACAAAATTTTCTTCTTCCAAAAAACTCTCTTTGATTGTTTTTATTTCTATTTTTTGGATTGACTGCTTGCTCCATAAGGTCCTCCTTCACCCCTCTACACCACCCTCTTTTCTCTTTCCATTCCTGTCTATGTATGTCTCTCTATCTGTTTCTGTCTCTGTCTTGTCTCTCTCCCTCCCTCCCCCAGACATATTTCACACCTGATTGCATTAATTCCTTCATTGCTTATGGAATCTATATACTATATTTGCTTGCCCTTGTCTTGCTTTCTTGCTTGCTGTTTGTCCTTCTAAGCTTACCTTTGTATGAAGCTTTGTAATTGTCATAAGACTTTGTCATTTACATTGTGTACTACACAGCCCTAGGTCTCTGAAAGTCTGTACTTATGTATTCTTTTCCTTTGCCATCCTTCCAACAGCACAGAGTGTACAGATCAACATGTCATGGATGAGAGATAAGGAAAAAAAGAGAACCAAATGGTTGGGAAAAAAACATTGAGATCAGGGTACAACTCAGCCTGGAGGGCCAGCAGAATTCTTGATGCTTTGTCAGTGATGAGAATTGGCCATCCCCTCTACCCACTGTTCTGGCTCGTTGTACATTTTGACACTGATCTTCCTTTACCTCTTTCTAAAATTAATTTATTTTATTTTACTTTGATCAGGGTGGCCAACCTTTACACGTTTGCTACTTGAGCCAGATTGGACTGCTAACTGCTACTGCTTGACTTCAACAAACCATCTCTCTACTTCTGTGTACCCATGCAAGTCATTCTTCTTTCTTAGAATGAATGCTCGTCATCATTCTCTTCCTTCAAGGTTCATTCCAGGAGCCACTCCTCCCATCTTTAACTTTTCCCTGATTCTCCTCACCTGTAGGTATTCTCTCTTTCCACAAAATAGGTTCATTTTAAGGATCTTTCCTTCACTCTAGTTGTGTCGCACCGTGGCCGATACTTATCTGTGTTTGTGCCCTATCCTCCTCATTGAATGCAGGCACCATGAGAGCAGGGGATTGGGCATTTTTATCCTTGTATTCCTAGTACTTATCACAGTGTCACATACATAGTAAACCTTGACCCAGAAGGATAAAAGGAGCACAGACATGAAAAGGAAAACAATTTCTTATGATATCTACTCCATTTTCATACAAGAGAAATCTGAGATGCAGGTGGGTGAAAGACTGGCCAAACTCACATGGTTACTACCCATGTATTAGAGATGGAATTTGAACTCAGGTATTTCGACTCAGAGCCAGTGCTCTTTCCATAACCCACATTGTCTCCCAAACTTAATAAGTACATTGCTTGCTCAGAAGCCTTCCTGTTACAGTTAGGTAGATCCCAGAGATGGCATAACCTTTTTCTTATAAGAGGTTCTGATAAATAACCGAGTCCAGATAACTCAGAATCTTCATGCTTTTGAGGAGGGTCTATGTCATCAGAAATGCACTAGTATTAAAATGCTTTGTCAGTCTTTTTGAACTTTCCAGCACATTTAGGATTTTGAGTTCATTATTAATTAGCATTTGGCTTCTCCTTTCAATATCACTATTCACCAGATATATGAAGAGAAACAAAAACAATCCCTGCCCTCTGTGAGATCACAGTCTGATAGGAGAGACAATCCCAAAACAAAGGTGTATGTACATGATAGAGACAGAATGAATAGGAAATCATCTCGAGGGAAAGTGCCTTCTATGTATAGAACTGGGAAAGGTCTTTTTGCAGAACATGGAATTTGAACTCAGTCTTGAAGGAAGCCAATAGATGGAAGTGAGGAGAAACCAAGAAAACCAGTAGATGAGATAGGGAGGAAGAGCATCCAGGTATGGAAGACAGTCAGTGAAAAGGCATCATATTTTGGGAGTGGTATTCTATGTTTTAGGAACAGCAATAGGGTAGAGTAAGTAATGGGCAATAAAATGTGAGAAAACGAGAAAGACTGTAAGGGACCATGTTACAAAAAGCTTTGAATGATCCTGGAGGTAATAGGGAGTTATAGAGTGTGGGGGTGCATGTATGTGTATGTGCATGTGTGTGCATGTGTGCATGCCTGTATGTGACATATTAGACCTGCGTTTTAGTTTGATCACTTTGACAAGTGAGGGGAGGATGACCTGAAGGGTAAAGAGACTTGAGAAAGGGGGACTAGCTAGTATGCCATTGCAATAGTCCAGGAGTGAAATGGATGACGAGATATTTCCTGCTTTCCACTGTCATGCCCGTTCTTCCCTTGCTATAGACATTTCTCATATGAAAGCTGGAAGACACCTTCAAGGTCATCTAATGACAATAACAACAGCAACTCATTTTTATATGATGCTTTAAGCTTTGTAGGGTACGTTGCTTTGAGAGGTGTTATCTGAACCTTTTAACAACATTGTAAGGTAGTTGCTGCTATTATCTCCCATTTAACACATGAGGAAACTGAGGCAATTTGAGGTTAAGTGACTCAGGGTCACACAATTCTTTGAGGGGGAATTCAAACCCAGCTCACTCTGACCCCAAGTCCAAGATACTTCATCAGCCAGACTATGCCACCACTATATATATCCTTGTATCATAATCATCATCATCATTTTTAATATTAATTGATATCTACATATGATTTTCATATATTTCACTTTTCAAACTATTAAAGAAAGTTATATCCTTGGTTAGATGTGGCTAATCTTCATACTAGAGGAGTATTAGGCCTTCCCAGCAATGCATTTTTCTTTTAAGTCTGGACATCTATTTTCAGTGAGCTGGCTGTTTTGAAGCAGTGGGTGCCTCTTAGTATTGCTGATATATATCTTGATTTTTTTTTCACATTTTCACCATGTAGATTGATTTCTTTTATGTTTGTTCAGCTCAAACCTGCATACTTGAGAGAGGCTGAAATGCAATGCCATTTGTCATTTTACCTGGCCATGTCTTTAAGTGACCTCCCTTTTATTGAATATTTGCAACATCATTTATTTATAGAATATATATGAAAACAGCCTTTTACCACATTAGAATATCTTTCATTCATTGACCTCATACCACATCTCTCCTCATTTTATTCTTCAGGAACTGATTCTTAAGGGGATTCGTGGTTCTCCTATTCCTGTACATGTCACATTTTATCTTCAATAATTCACCTCCACCAATGCTTTCTTTAAGTCCATAGCTAAGAAATAGAAGAAAAAAAACTCTAGTGCTGCTTTCAATCTTGTCTTTTCTTTGAAATTGTGGGTCTGGATTGGAAGCTTACAGTTTGGT
Organism: Pseudocheirus occidentalis; assembly: GCA_028646575.1. Classification (NCBI taxonomy): domain Eukaryota; kingdom Metazoa; phylum Chordata; class Mammalia; order Diprotodontia; family Pseudocheiridae; genus Pseudocheirus; species Pseudocheirus occidentalis. The sequence goes on along the minus strand of CM053599.1, from coordinate 35,897,786 downwards.
GGGCTAAAATTACATTGGCCCTGTCTGCTTTGCTCAGGTCAGGTACAATTCCATTTGCTGTACTGCATCAAGAGATATGTTGGTTTGGGCTTTACTCAGCATCTCAGAAAATACAATAATCAGGAAATTTGAAATCATCCTGACCATTCCTAACTCTACAGTCAGATTATTTAGCTACCAGGAACTAGAGTCTCAAAGGCACCTATCTCAGTTCAGATGGAGAAAGAATTTTGCTCTAATGCTTGAAAAAACTCCGTGAGTGCTAGAAAGCCAATAATGACTTTCATGGTAGAGGACAGGCATGGGATTAGGGCAGAGATATTATTCAGTTACTTAGTGGAATGGGAGAGGAAGCTTGATTTCTCTGAAGCTTTTCTTAATTAGCTGATCACTCTGAGTTGCTTGCTTGACAGTAAAATGTAGAAAAGATGATTCTGCTTTATTGGATCTGGAAGGCTCTGCAGATCACTGTCACCAAGTACACTCACGACTCCTCTCTGGTTTTGTATCATTCCTATGTTGTTTAGACATTTTTCAGTCATATCTGATGCTTTGTGACTCTGTATGGGGTTTTCTTGGCAAAGATACTGGAATGGTTTAGTTATTTCCTTGTCTAACCGTTCCTATACTTGCAGGGAGAAACCTAAATGATTGTTATCAATACTTTCATCTTCTGATAGAATGATGATGCAGTGGTACAATTCTGGCCCATTGGATGCTATTCAGAAGTGAGACTTTAGGCTAATGCAGAGTGGTTCTTAATTTAGGGACAGAAATGAAAGAATTTAGATGAATAGTCATTTTTGTATTCTCATGGCTGTGGTATCTGAAAAAAACTCCATGTTTCTTTTTTAACATCAAAATATGGAAAGCTAGGGAAGTGTGAACATTTCAACTATTACTGTTTTAGGGGTCCAAAGAAGTATAGGTCATATGTTTAGTTTTGAAAAATTTCTTCCAGATCATCTAGTTCAACTCCTTTCTTTTATAGCTAAGGAAATAGAACCCCACTCCAAAAAGAAAAAAAAGAAGTTAAGGTTTGGGGGTGGCTAGGTGGTACAGTGAATACAGCACCAGCCCTGAAGTCAGGAGAACCTGAGTTCAAATCCGGCCTCAGACACTTAACACTTACTAGCCATGTGACCTTGGGCAAGTCACTTAACCCCAACTGCCATGCCTTCCAAAAAGCAAAAAAGAAGTAAAATAAAAAAGTAAATGAAACCCCAGTTTAGGAACAGCAATTTGAGATTTTTATCTTCAGGGTTCTTATGATTATCTTTGGGATGTAGTAAAGGACTAAGGAAATGTCAACTCAATGATAAAACTTGTTTTATTGTTTGATTTACTGCCACTGTGGTGGAAGCAGAAATGGGGCTAGGGTATGCTGAAGAGGAATTATAATGTAGAGGAAGGAGCTAAAACATAAAGGACATCACTTCAAGAGTATCCAGGGATGCTGTGATTTTTCAGCCATTCGCGTTCACTTTTTTGTAATATGTAGCTATTGTCTCTTGCAAAGCTTGGGATCTCTCTTGGGTTCTGAAATATTAAACATAATCTCCTTTTCCATCCAGGAACCAGAAAATTGCCAGCAGAAACTTGGATTTAAAGGGCAATGGGCCCATCATAAAACAAATCACAATTAATATTATATTTCAGCAGGCTTAAGTTATTGTCTGAACTGAATTCAATGTTGCTTGCAAGGAAGTCACATAGAACTAAATGGCTGCAACTTTTAAGACTAGACTTTGTATCTAAGATACAAAAATCTTATATATTTGTTGGGAGGTGATTTTAAATCCAAAATAAATATGGACCTGGGAGTTGTAGATAAGATTAAAATGTACCAGAGACAAGTATAAATGGGCAGCACAATAAACTGGAAACCATTCAGTCAGTCAACAAACATTTATTAAGTACCTACTACATGCTGGGCACTAAGCTAAGAGCTGGAGACACAAAGGCATGTTAAAAAAATGGTCCCTGTTCTAAAGAAACTCGTGGTCTAAAGGAGGAGGGAACATGCAAACAACTACATACAAACTATGTATCACATTAACTAGAAACAATCAACAGAGGGAAGGTACTAAAATTAAGAGGGATTGGAAAAAGCTTCTGGTAGAAGTTGGGACTTTAAGGAAACAAATGCCTGAAGTCAGGTGATGGAGTACGTTGTGAGAAGACTAGCAAGGAGGCCAGTGTCACTGGAGCTGGGCTGGTGGTATTGACAGATTTCACTGCTCTCACTTTCAGTTTTCTCATTTGTAATGATATAACATGTATGAAAAGACTATGTGAAGTGCTGGTTGACATTTGAGTTGTTTGTTATTATTTATTTGGTGAATGTCTGTCAACAAGGAGGGAGTTAGTGAATAAATGAATGACACTAAGAATCATGGGGCTGTAGATTTAGAATTGGAAGGGACCTCAGAGGTGATCAAGTCTAAACCCACCTCTGTTTTCCTTCCTTCCTTCCTCTCTCCCTCCCTCCCTCCTTCCTTCCTTCCCTCCTTCCTTCCCTCCTTCTCTCCTTCCTTCTTTCCTTCCTTCTTTCCTTCTTTCCTTCCTTCTTTCCTTCCTCCCTTCCTTCCTCCATCCCTCTCTCCTTCCTTCCTTCCTTGCTTCCTTCCTCTTTTGTTCCTCCTTTCTCCCCAGTTTCAAATTGTTTTTCTCATCCAACAAACGTACCTTCTGTTTTCATAGAATTTTACCTTTCTTCTTTAAGGAGTGAGGAGAACCCAGCAAATATTGTCTCATTTGTCTGACTAATAATAATCTTTTCACCTATCAATACTTGAGTTTTTGAAACTCAGGGTGGTTATGGAAATGAAAAAATGAGAAAAATGAAAGACCAAGGAAAGAATCCCATGAAATATTACTGAAGAGGCACAAGTGACTGGAACCATCATGAATTTTGCTCATTTCACTCTCTTGTTTCCACTGCTTCAAGGTAATATCTTCTTTCAGGCCTGAAGGTTAAGTGAATTATATCTTTTTTTTCTCCTCTGACATGTCAAGCAGTAAAGCCTCTTCCAAAGATGACATAATCCATTATGTCCCAGAGCAGTGACAGCCTCTTCCCAGTACCCCATTCCATTTTCCTTGTGTAGTGATGAGGCTTGCGGAGTCATCTCCTCCATACTAGACTCAGATGGGTCCCAGGTACAAATCAAATCTGCATTCTTTCCGCAAACATAACCTGGACCATCCCCAAAGGTGTCTGCTTTCTCATTTGATTAAGCACATCCCAGGCAGCAGCTATTTTGTTAAGGAGTTTGAGTCTACATGTCCTATTCTTGAGGATAGTCCCAAATGATGAATTCAAAGGTGCATGATGTGCTGGGGAAGAGTCCTCGAAGATAAGGACCCTCAGATTCTGGGTCAAGTTCTGCCATTGACTAGCTATGTGGACTTCAACAGATCACTTCCCTGCTTGAGAGTCTTCCTGATATCATAGGTTTAGAGCTCAGAGGCACATCAAAGATCATCTAGTGCCATCCCTTAATGTGACCAAGGCCACACAGTGCATAAGTGGCAAAGTGCGATTCCAACCCAAGTCCTCTGGATCTAAACCACCAACCCCTTTTAAAATCTTTTATGTTACTTCTCAATAAGTAAAAACAAACAAACAAAGAGATAGGAAGAGATGATAATAAAAGCTTCTACTGGCTTCTAACATCCATCTCTTAACACTTCATTATGTAAAGATTGTTGAAGTAGAAACTTCAAGTGTTTATTTATTCACAAGAAAGATCATTGCCATTTTGTATGCTTGGAAACCTCTCCCAAAGGTTAACTTGTCTTGGCAAAGATGTATAACTTGATAAAATTCTTTGGATGGATAGTGTGGAGGAGCCAGAGAAAGATTTGTAATAATACCATGAAAAAAAATCACTCTAAAAGCTGACATTTATATAATGCTTAAAGGCTTCTATATATCCTCTCCTTTGATAAATTTAACTTCCTGTTTTGCCACTCTATTATCAATTCCACTAAGTTTGACATTACATAAGTTCCCTTTCCATACTTGTGAATTGATATGCTGTCTTGGACATTGGATTCTTCTTTTATTCTGTGGAATCTATGATCTAGAAAACTATATCTTAGAGTTACATTTCATTAATGTCTTCTGGTTATTGATGGTTTTCTATAACTGGCCTTGCTCCATGCATTGGTGCTGAATTGTGGTGGAGGATGACATCTGGTCTGTTGAGACACCATGTAGTCTCTTTATCTACCTGTGTCCTGTCCCAATTTCTGAGTACCTTAATCCCTCTCACTTCCAGAATTTTCCATCATCATACTTACCTAATGTGATGAAACACTCAAATAGCATTCTATCTCCAAGGGCCAGACTCAATAGTTGTGGCCCTCATTACTACTAGCTTTCTTGTCAAATTTCTGTTGGTTTTCTGACTCTCTGTACTCCAGTTTCAGTCATGCGAGCTCCAAGGACATGGCCTGATTAATCCCAAACAAATCAGTCTTGTCCCTGGATAAAGTCATGCACCCATGCTGATCGAGTCTACTAAAAATTTATGCTACATAATCTCAACTTGGGGCCCATTGTTCAGTTTACTCTTTCAACTCACTACAATGGCAATTCAAAACTTTTTCATCCCCCTTCATTCCCACCCTAGCTGAGGACCTTGCCTCATGCTTTACTGACGTGACATCCAATGAGAGCTTCCTCTTTTCATTCTGTTTCATCTCAGATCATTCAGACCTCTTCCCCACTGTATCTTCCATTAACTCTAATTCTCCTTGATATCTTGGTCCTCCTGGCCAAGGCAAATCTCGCTACATGCACTCCTGGCCTCATCTCATCATGTCTTTTCCAATAGATTTCCCCCTTTAATATCTCCTTTCTCTAATCTTCATTCTTTCCCTTGATGCCAATAAACTAAAACTTGCTGCCTACAAACTCACCCTTGTACCCCTAGCCTTAAAAACTCTCAATTAATCCTACTTTCTCAGTTAGCCATTGGACTGTATCTCAACTTCCATTGACAGCTAAACTCCTACAATTCAATGCCTCACTTCTCTCATTTGACTTGATTCTCCTACAGTCTGGCTTTCAGCTTCCTCCTTTAAATGAAACTTCTCATTCCAAAGTCATGAACAATCACTTAATTGACAAATCTAATGATTTTTTCTTCTATCCTAATTCTTCTTAGCCTCCATTCAGCCATTGAGACCACTGATCATCCTCTTCTTTTCATTATACTCTAGGTTTTCATGACATGTTCTTTCTCTTTTCCTACTTGTCTGAGTTGCCTTTGCTATTTCTTTAATCCAAGTCATGCTCACTAACTGTGGTTGCCACTAAGGATCTATCCTGGGACCTCTTGCCTTTTCCCTTTGTGCTGTCTAACTTAGTGGTATCATCATCTGCCATGGGATCAATTGTCTTCCCTATGCACATGATTCTCAGATCTATATATCCAGCCCTAGTTTCTCTTCTAGCTATCTAGCCTTATACCACCAATTGACTTGGAAATCTTGAAGCAGAAATCCTATAGTAGTCTTAAGCAGAGTATACCCCAAACAGAACTCATTATCATTCACCCAAACCTTCACCTTTTCTCAACTACCCTATTACTGTCAAGGGCAATGCCATCTTCTCAGTCACCTGGCTTTGCAACTTCAATATCATCCAATCTCGGCAATCTACCAGTTCCTCTGTTTTCTACTTTCCTGACATCTCTCCTGTAAGTCCTATTCTGTTTCCTCACACAGCCACCACCCTAGTGTACACTCTCACCACTTCACTCTGAAATTATTGAAATAACTTTCTGATTGGTTTACCTCCCACAAGTCTCTCCCCATTGCAGTCCATCCTTTGCAAAACTGTAGGAGCAATTTTCCTAAAGCTCAGATACAACTATGTCACCTTTTCTCCCACCCCTACTTCCTTACTCAAGAAACTAAAGTGATTCACGGACCAAATATCAAATCCTGTTTGGCATTTAAAACTTTTCACAACCTGACTCCTTCCTGTCTCTCTTAGTCTTATACTTTACTGCCTCCATATTTATTATGATCCAGGGACATTGTTCTTATTGCTGATCCTTCTGCATCTATCTCCTGGCTACTATGCCCTTTCCCTGGCCAAGTATTCCTTCTTTCTAGAATTCCCTGTCTCTTCACCTCTGTCTCCTAGGTTCTCTGGTTTCCTTCAAAACACTGCTACAATCCTACCTTCTGTAGGATGTGTTTTTTCCAGTCCTCCAATCTTCAATGCTACTGTCTTCCCTCTTAGATTACCTTCTCTCTATTCTGAATATATATCTCCTATGTAAGTGGTTATTTCTATGACATCTTCTCCATTAGAATCTTAGCTCTGTAAGGGAATACATTATATTTTTGCCTTCTTTTCACTTACTACTTTACCTGACATGTACTATGCTCTTAATAAACACCTGTTTACTGATGTAAATATCTTAAATTCAGTGTACCAAAAACTGAACTCATTATTTTCCCACAAATCCTCCACTATTCCTAACTTCCTTAATACCATTGAGGTTACCTCTATCATCCAGTCACCCACAGGTCCACAATCTAGAATCTAGGTGTCATGCATTCATTCATTTATTCATTCATTCATTCTTCTCTCCCTCTCCCCTTCCCCCCTCTCTCTCTCCCCATCTCCCTCCCTCCTTCCATCCCTCCCTCCCTTCCTCCATCCTTCTCTCTCTGTCTCTGTCTCTGTCTCTCTCTCTCTTATATCCAATTATTTTTATGTTCTGTCCTTTCTACCTCTGCAATATCTTTCATATACTTTCCCTTCTCTTCCACGACAATGCCATGACCCTGATGTAGGCCCTCACCTCCTCATGCCTGAACTGTTGCCATAGTCTTCCAGTTGGTCTTCCCACCTGTAGCTTTTCCTCACTCTCATCCATCCTTCACTCAGCTACCAGATTGATTGGCTTGACCAGATCATTGCCATATTTGATAAACTCCAGTGTCTCCCTATTACCTCTATCATCAACTATAAAAGCTCCTGTTTTGATTTTAAAGACCTCTGTAACCTGACCCTTTCCTACCTTTCCAGTCTTCTTACACATTATTCCCTCCCCCCCGCCCATACTCTATGATCCAATGACACTGGTCTCTTTGCTGTTTTTTGCATACAACATTCTTATCTCCTGAGAAGTAGCATTTTCTCAAGTTTTCTCCTAAACCTGACATTCTCTCCCTGCTCATCTCTACCTCCGGGCTTTTTCCTTAAAGTCCCATCATCTGCAGCAAACCTTTTTCAGTCTTCCTTAATCTTCATATGTATCATCCTTTGAGATTATCCCCATTTTATCCTGTGTGTATCTTGTTTGTAAGTAGTTATTTATACGTTATATCCACCATTAAATTGTGAGCTCTTTGGGAGCAGGGACCATATTTTGCTTTTCTTTGTAACTCAGGCACTAAGCACAGTGCTTAGCATGTAGTAGGTATATTATAAATGCTAATTGAATGACTGAGTGAATATTTTATAAAAAAATTCATCAAATCCAGGAATTAGATCTTCAAGGGACCATATAGTCCAATTCCTTCAATTTGTATTTGAGGAAATGGATGCCTAGAGAGGTTGTGACTTGCCCAAGGTCACACAGTAAGGGTCAGATCTAAAATTTGTACCCAGGTTCTTTGACTCTGTAGTCAATGCTATTTCCACTGTACTACAATTGTCTGGTTGATTTGGAGTTAGCTCTTGTCAGAGTAGTTTTGATTTTTTTGGAAGCATTAGGAATTCCCAGAACATCAGGCATACCAATATACAAATATATATTTAAAAATATTCCAAGGCCAATTATGTTTCTTGCATTATTTAGAGTTGAATTATTCCCAGTGTGTCTCCTTTATATCAGGCATGCACAGTCTATTGTTTGTTCTAAAACATTAGCTATGCATTAACATTCAAATGAAACAAACATTTATTAAGTTACTTTTATACTTGTGGTATATTCCACACACATAAGCACACA
>CM053599.1:35870163-35881547 GCA_028646575.1 Pseudocheirus occidentalis | reverse complement strand
TATATATATATATATATATATATATATATATATATAAATCAAAATATTTGGGCTAGATGACTTCAGAAGTACCTTCTATCTCTAGCTCTGTGACCCTGCAATGCCCTGTTTCTTCCTTCTCTTCAAGCTTGAACCCAGCACAAAGACCATTCTGATCAATCTCATAAAAAGGAGAAGGCAAGATGCCAAGGTCTTCTTGGTTGCTACTTTTGGGTGGATACTCTTTGGATGAAATAGTTGATTGATTCCTCATAGGCAAATAATAAATTGATCAATAAACATATATTTGAACACAGGTTACACTTCAGGCATGTGCAAGGCACTTGGGAAGAAGGGAGGAAGGAAAGGAGGAGGGAGGGAAGGAGGAATGGAGAAAGGAAGAGAGAGAGGGACAAAGGAAGGGAGGGAAGGAGGGATGGAAAGAAGAAGGAATGCCATGATGAATTCTATCTTACATTTTATCCTTTCATCAGTATAGGAGACAAATGCCATGCATTCTGTATTCCTGCTTCTGACCTTCTCCTGGGCCTCTAGAGATAAGTCCTTCTTAAATCTTACTTTTTAGCATCAGTTTTTGTCTCCTGCTCTTCCTACCCACTTTTGTAGATGCAAAGCCAAGCAAGGGAAAAGGAATATTGCATCAATGATCAAACCCATAGCCCAGAATCACAGACTCTGATATATTTCCTCATCTTTTGTGAACTAGCCCCAGTGAAAAAAGACCAACTACATTAGTACTTTTGTATTTGGTTCCCAAGGGCTATAAAACCTCTGCCCCAGGGATCTTTAGACCACTCAGGATCAGGGAAATGTCTGCTTACTGCCATGCACCTTTGATGAGCTGGGTTTGCAGTACACCTCAGAGTACAGGAAGCTGAGGCATAGGGTCAGCTGTGCTCACTGTCAAGGTGGTGGCATGGCACTTCAGGGCTAATGGGAATGGGCTATAGGGCTGATATCTTGCCTTACAACTCTGTTCCTTTTGTGTAGATATTTCTTGTACTTTGTGATTCAAATTGGAGCACTAATCAGCTTGTCTGTAAAGGGCAAAGAAAAGCACAGTCTGTGATCTTTTCCAGTTTTTTGGAATCTTTCCCTCAGAAATATTTTGAAAATTGACCCTGAATGCCTTAAAAATTCTCACCGTTAGCATAGATTTCTTCTGTCCCTATTTGGTCAGGTCTGGTCCTGCTGTCTGCCTTCATTTTTTTAAGTGTCCCTGACACTCTCACATAGTACACTTGGGTATAAATGCAGCAATGTTACTGGCATTGCCAAGGAACTAGAAAAGTGCTGGCTTGTTTGGTTCCATTTCAATCTCATCTGTTGAAATTCTTTGAACTGTATTTGCAATGCCCTTGGGATTATCCAGATCTTGTACCATTGGCTCTTCTCCTTTTCTCAGCTCATCTGTACTCTTATGTGAGATGATGCTGAAGCCTAATTTTTCATTTATTTTCCATTGTGAGATTTTGCAAATGAGCTTAGACTTTGAACTGATGCTGTCCTTGTCAGCCATGATTCTTAGCCTGAGGCACGTTTTGGTCTCTCCCATTTTCCAAGTTGTGGTGACTAATCATTTTTCAGATTGATGGGGTTGGTGGCATGGGAGAGAAAGTCTGGAATAGTCGGAGCAATTTTGTGACTTACCCAGGGTCGCATAAGCAGAATGTGTCCATCAGGACATGAACTCATGTCTTCTAGGCTCCTGGGTTAGCTATCTACTATTCTATTCTGCCTCTTAATAATATAATGCTGATAATGCTTGTTTGTATGATTCTTTCCTCATAACAGTGGGTAGTACAGATCATATCACCCTCAATTTTACCATTTTAGTGATATTTATTAATAGCTAGTGTTTAGAACTTGCTAGGCCTTTTCTGTATTTATCTCCTTTATCCCTCAAAACAGCCCTGTGTGGAGGTTACTACATGTATGATAGTCTCCATTTTACAGGTGAGGGACAGTAAAGAGATTTGCTTACAAACAGACAGCTATTAACGAAGAGACTTTGATCAGCCAATAAACATTTATCAGGGCCTATTATGTGTCAAGGCAGCTAGTGAATAGAGTGCAAGGCCTAGAATCAAGAAAGCCCCAGGTTAAAATCTGGCCCCAGACACTTCCTAGCTAGATGACCACTGCCAAATCATTTTACTTCTCTGAGGTTCCTTTTCCTCACTTATAGAATTAAGGGGTTCTTTAAATGCTCTCTGAGCTTCCTTCTAGATCTCAATTTTTGATCCTGACATGACTGTGTCCCTGTGACTTGCTCAAGGGCAGCTGGGTGCTATAGCAGAGAAAATGCTGGCTTGGGACTCAGAAGGACTCATCTTCAAATGTCTCCTTAGGCATTTATTAGCTGTGTGACCCTTGGTAAGTCACTTAACCTTATTGGCCTCAGTTTTCTAATCTGTAAAATGAATTGGTGAAGGAAATGACAAACCCCTCTGGTATTTTTCCAAGAAAATTCCAAATGGACTCATGATAAGTCAGACACAACTGAAATGACTGAACAAAAAGAATTAACTATGTGTCTGGTACTGTGCAAGGGCTGAAGATACAAAAAGGCCAGAGATGGTCCTTGGTCTCACAGTGCTCACGTTAATGGGTCTGAATACAGGCTTGTCTCTGTCAAGTGCTGTGTTCCATTTGTTCAATCACACTATCCCTGACTGCTTTTCTGTTGCATGGGATATTAGATGGAGGTCCCCTATGCAAAATGGCCTGTGGAGACTTGGTCAAAGGAGCTACGGTGATGAGTTTGTTCCCAGTAGGGCCTAGTAACATTTGTTCTGTTCTAGGGCTCCCCACTGTACCCTAAACCTGGCATCAGTTTTCACACAGGTTAATAATGCTACTGATCTCAGAGCAAAAGAGGGTGCAGAGATCAGTATAAATCTGTCACTTCTATTGGAAATTGAATGCAAACATGTTTTTATCCATGGCATGTGAGAAGCATTGTCTTTACAAATGAATATTATCCTGCTTGTGAATTTATCAGTGGTTGATAGAAATACCGATAAGAAAAGGGCAGAGGATTTGGAGAGAGGGAACTTGGAATCAACTCTTGTTTCTGATGCAGCCTGTTTGATCACTTAGAAACACATAATTGGATCATAAATTTAGAGCTGGAAGGTATCTCAGAGAGCATCTTATCTAACACTCTCATTTATGTATGAAAAACTGAGATCTGAAGAGACTGGGAAGTTTTTAAAGACCACACAGGCAGTAATTACTACAGACGGGATTTGAACCTTGGTCCTCAGATTTCAGAGTGACTATAAGCAACTTACTTAACATCTTCCAGCCCATTTCTCCTCATGTAAATTGAGGTTAATGATAATTATACTACCTCCTTTGTAGGGTTATTATGAGGAAAACACGTTATAGATCTTAAAATGCTATGTAAATGTAAGTTATTTATATAAAGATGATCTTCAATTACTCATTTGATTGATGTATTGCTGCAGAATAAGATTGCTCAGATTCCCCCACACTTTTACTGTAAGCTTTAGACGTTACAAAATCGACCTTCCAAGTACTCAGCTCCGTGCGTGTGTTTTCTTCTGAAATATTCGTCATTTTAAAGTGCTTGAGTGTTTGTAGCTTGGAGAGAGAACTATTGATTTCAATATTCTCATTGTCACAGGCAGAGGGAAAGGTGAAAGGGCTGGAACAGATGGAGGGGGAGTCGTGGTTAAGGACTCACTGCAAATGCTGATCAGCTGGAGACCAGAGGCAATCCAAGCGTTGGCTGACTTTGGGAAGCTTCCCATCCTCCTCCTTGGATTGTGAGTACACTATATGTTTGATACCGGCTGGCGCGTTCATGTATAAATAGTCATTATATGGCTGATTCATCCTTACTCTTAGCCAGGGAATAGCTGGGGTTCAGAGGAGGTAATAGCATTTCACACCTTTTTTGGGCAATAAGAAAAGAAGCCTCTTCCTAACTTTTAGTTTAAAGCAAAATTTGGATGCGTGTAGCTGCATATGTAGGGGACCAAGATGGCTGCTGAGCCACACAATCACAACATTTTGGAGCTGAAAGGAATCACAATGGTTCCAAACTCTGACTAATGGGTATATTAAATGTAGAACTAGGTAGAGGCATGTTTCTCGAAGTTGGTGAGTCACTTCCCCTCCAATTTGGCTTGGGTACTCCTTTTCAATATGTATTGGTGCTTTTATTTTCTGAGTTGATAAATCTTTCATGACATGGTGTCAGTGATCTGCCTATATGGCCCACTTGGCAGGGGTGAAAGGGAGCCAAAATTCCTTCTTACTTCATTATAGTACTAATAGTAACAACAACTAACATTTATTTAGTGCTTCTGGTCTTCAGGGGCAGCTAGGTGGCACAGTGAATAGAATGCAGGGCCTAGAGGCAGGAAGACTCATCTTCAAATCTGGTCTCAGGCACTTAGTTTCTGTGTAACCCTGAACATGTCACTTAATACTGTTTGCCTCAGTTTCCTCATCCATAAAATGACCTGGAGAAGGAAATAGCAAACCCTTCAGTAACTTTGTCAAGAAAATGCCAAATGACCTCATCAAGAGTCAGATACAACTATAATGACTCAATAACCCACAACAAAATTGGGTTTTCAAAGGGCAACACATGTTACTTTATTCAGTCTCCACAATAATCCTGTCAGGTAGATGAAGAAACTAAAGCTTAGAAAGGTTAAATGACTTACCCAAAGTCACACAATATAAGTATCTGAAGCTAGATTTGAACTAAGACAAAGATTATTCATTTGGAGTTCATTTAAAAAACATATTTGAAAACTATATTTCAATGTAATTGATTTCCTTTGTAATCCTACATATTTTATTTTATTTATTTAAAAATGTTGTTCTGAGGAGGTCATAGTCTTCACTAGACATCCAAGGGGGTCCATGACAAAAAAAATGGGCCATAACACAAAGCAGAGGCCATTGAACTAAGATATTTCTGACTTCAAGGCCAGCCCTCTATCTTCTGTATCATGCGACTGTCCTCAGAATTTAACCTCTAGGAATAGAGAAAAAGTCTAAGCAATAGACATCTGTAATTCCTTTATGCCCATCCCTTAGGAAGAGGTATCAAACCCCACCATATGGATCTCAATACCTACAAAACTTCCCTCAAAAAACTTAGATTCTATATAAGGAGAATGCAGGTATACAAATGAAATGTGTGTGTGTGTGTGTGTGTGTGTGTGTGTCTTTTTGGAGGGCCATTGTGGTTAAGTGACTTGACTAAGGTCACATGGTTAGTTTTTTGTGTTAAGTGTCTGAGGCTGTATTTGAATTCAGGTCCTCCTGACTATAGGGCCCATGCTCTATTCACTGCACCATCTAGACGCCCCCCACATAAAATATTGTAAGAACATTTAAGTTTATAAGATCACTTCCAGGTCTTAAAATATGGGATTTTATGAAAAGTTATGACAATAGACTTCTCAAATTACAATGATGAATAGATGAGTAAGTGAATAAATCAAACAATGGGCTTTTACTGTGTGCCAAACACTGTGCAAAGAACTGGAGATATAAATACCTAGGAGGGAAATGTTCACCAGGTTAAAAAGGAACACCATTCTTTCCCTTAAGGAGCGTTCATTCTAATAGGAGGAGACATACTTATAGGAAACTGGTGGTAGGAGCGGGGGTGGGGATGGGGGGGTTCGATTTTGACTGGGAAAGCAAATCCTTAGGGGAGCAGATTGGATATACTATTTCCAGTAACAAATAGCAGTATTGATTTTATTATGGCTCCAGAACTGGAAAGGGGTGGGCACATGCCAGTCAGTAGGCAACTGTTAAAGATGCCAGGGGATAAAGTGAAGCCATGGGTGGGGTGGCTTATATATAGTGAATCATTCAGGTATGGGCATGGGGCAGAGCAGGATCTCTATATCTCAAATGGTTGTCTTCCAGGGCATAGTTTCTGGTCAGAGGTTGGGGAGGCAGGATAGCTTTCCATAATAAAACATAAATGAAATCAATATTGCCATTTGCTATTGGAAGGGGATGTCAATTTATCTCCCTATGATTCCACTTCCACTAGTTACTCTCTACAATGACCTGATCATTAATGTGATGAGTTCATTCTTTACCATCCCAGTAACTCTAAATCAAAGAGAAAATGAGGTAAAAAGATGGCTACATATAAAAATGATGGGGAAAAAAGAAGATGGAGAGAGATAAGCATAGCTAAAGACCAGCTGTGGTATAATAGATTAGGAATAGAATAAAGAATGGGTCAGACAAATCTGTAGAACAGGGATCAAAGGTGGAGAGAAGTGTACAGAGATTGAAAGCCACAGAGGAGCAGAATGAGGGAAATGAGAAGAAAGTAGGGAGAGAGACAGGAGGAAAGCTCCATTGCCTCCGTACTGAGTGAATAGAGCAACCAGGGAAAATACTTGGAGGGGTTGCCCAGGGCCTAGGATTTGGAAACCCTGCACTCAGGCTAATCTGGCCTCACACTATTTCTAAGCAAGAGCCGGAGACTGGATCTCTGGAAAATTAGGCAAGTTCTAATGTGTTTTCTAAATGCACCATTCTTGCCTAATGGAAGATAGGTATTAAACAGAACTACACAAAATTGCTTTCTGTTCTTACCCCATCTTTTAGCACTTATTCTATTAACTATAGAAAAAAATATAGATAAACTGCCTGGCCTGGCATTTAAGGTCCTCTACAGTCTAGTAGAATCCTTACATGATATATGAGGGGACTAGAAAGACTAAGGAGGACTTTTTTTTCTGGCTCATTGCCACCACTAAGGCTCAGCATGGCATACCCTTGTCAGTGAAGGTGCTGTGTTCTATGAGCAAAGCCAAATTGAAGTAGCTCAAAAGAAATACAAGATGCCCAAATTTAGAGAATCCTTCCCAAATCTTCACATGGCCTATATGTGCCTAACCTGTGGTAGAACACTTCACACTCTTGTTGGTTTGATCAACCGTAGTTGGACGCACAGTAACTCAACTCTAACACAGTGATGCTATTTTGGCTCTCTTGAGAATGAAGGACAACAACCAGGCCAGCACTAATGTGATTTGGTATTCCATGCCATTCACACGGACTAGTCATCAGCTTTCTTTATAACCACACAAGCCCATGAGCATCAAAATACAAATAATTTTACTTATAAATTATGAGAAATATTATGAAGAATAATAAAAGGCAATCCACTCACAATGTAGATTATCAGAACCCTTAGAAAATGATGAAGTTAGGTGGCACAGTGGATAGTATTAGTCTTGGAATCACATAGATGGGAGTTTAAATCCTGTCTCAGACATTTTCTAACTGTGTGACTCTGGACAAGTCACTTAACTTCTGTCTGTTTCAGTTTCCTCATTTGGAAAGTGAGTATAATAATAGCATCTCCCTCCCATGGTTGTTGTAGGGATCAAATGAGATAAATGCACTATACTTGTTGTTCATGATCTTCTTCATCATGATCACGATCATGATCATCATCAATTTTTCCTCTTTGTGTTTTGTAAACTAGTCTTTCCAATTCTGTCTAGGTTAAGGGAAGTTAATTGTATTTTGTGATTTCTCTTACCCAGTACCTGGGCATGATGGTTCCTAATCAGGTTAAAACTACTACTGCGTCAAGATGGGAACATGCCACTTCTCTTTGTTCTTGTCTACCAGGGATGCTGGGTAGAATTATTCTAATTATCTGTGACTTCTCCTCCACACAACAAAAAGGAGGAAAGGAACCATGTACTTTCTCTAGCGCCACTGGGAGAGGGATTTGTAGTCACAGTCACACTGCCTTTCACCTGCCTTCCCAGCTTTATTTCACATTGATTCTACCAATTCATGCTGCCTTCCCACAAGACATCCTGACTGATTGCTCCCTTCTCTTTCCCAGCTGTCCTAAGCCTCTGTGCACTCACTCAGATAGTCTTGTATACCTAGAATATAATCACTGCTCTTTTTTACCTGCTGAAATCCTCTTCAGATCAAACACCACCTCCTACCTGAAGCCTTCTCTAATCATAACTCTGCTCTATCTTCTCTCCATTCTAGCTCTCCCCTTTGCCCTTATCATACTTATGAACAATCATACTAGAATCTACTGATTCTCCCTGTCCCTCTCCCTAGTCAATTGTAGTATGCTCTGGTAAAGGTATGGACTATGCCATTAAAAAAAAATCTTTGTAGCTCAGAGCTAATAAGAAGACCCTTGTGCATAGTAGGTACTCAATCAGTCCATCAATCAATAAGCACTCACTAAGTGATTATTATATGCCAGGTGTTGCTTATTAAATTTTAATGGAAACCCATGTTCCTATGATGAAGATAATTGCTTTGGGTTTCTTCCTTGGCCCTGTTTCTCATACAGAGCTGGTGCCACAGTAGACTGGCTCTACACCACAGATAAGTTACAAGCCCTAAAATGCTATATTCATTTGAGTGCCTTGGACCCTAGGATCACAGAGTGGGAGCTGGTAGAGATCTTAGGATCCATCTAGTCTAACCTTCATTTTATAGGAGAGGAAACTGGGGCCCAGTGAAGTAAAGTGACTTGTGGAAGGTCACACAAATGGTAAGGATCCTCGATGAGATTTGAAATCAGGTTTTCAGGCTGCAGAACTTTCAGAAGTCACATTTTCTGACTACAGAGATGGTGTCATTGATTCTACTGTCAACAGAATACTTGTGTTGAAAAGATGGCTTTTTGTAACAAGAAAGGGCTTGGGTGCATTGAAAGTTCCATGTCATTTCCCCAGGGAAATCTATCCTTTCTCTCCATCCCTCATATTTTTTTTTTGCTTTTTTGGAGGGGGGAAGGCAGGGCAACTGGGGTTAAGTGACTTGACCAAGGTCACATAGCTACTAAATGTTAAGTGTCCGAGGCTGGATTTGAACTCAGGTCCTCCTCATTCCAGGGCTGGTGCTCTATTCACTGCACTACCTAGCTGTCCCAATTCCTCATAATTTTGAGATCCATTTGCTGTCCATCTTTAATGCTTGTCCAGGATAGATGTGCTGATAAACTGCCTCGATGGACTGTCCACCAAATTGTCATAATTGGATAATAAGGGGAAGGGAAAAGAATAAGCATTTATTAAGTACCTACTATGTGCCAGAAACTAGGCTAAGCACTTTGAAAATATCTTATTTGATTAATCTGACAACAACCCTGTGAGGTAGGTGCTATTATTAACACCACTTTATGGTAGAGGAGACTGAAGCAGGGAGCTGTCCAGTGATTTGCCCTGAGTTACCCAATGAATTTGGGGCATTGTTTAACCATTTTTCTTGTGTTCATATGTATATACACAAATGAGCATGTATAACTATATATATATATGTGCACATAGTATGCAATGTGGACTGCATTGTGTATATATAGATAGTTGTCATATGTGCATTTGCGCATATATATATATAAAACAACTGTTCAACAGGCTATTTGATCAGAACACCAGCCCCACAAAGAATTTATCATGGAAACCAGAATACTTCATTTCCCTTTGCTTAAAGCAGGTTAAAACTGACCTCATCCCCTGTTCACAGTCTGTAATAAACAACAAGTCTATAATTAAAGTAATTCTTTCATCTGTGTGCTGAAAAGAGGCAATAGAAGCTGTAGATAAATTATGGGCCACTTTATGTATGCTATTCAAATATTTTCCTCTGAGAAGAATACAAAATAGTTTATCTATCCTCAATGGATTAAAGTCTTTAAATGTCTTCAGTCAGGGAAAGAACTCACTCCAGTAGTTTCTTTTCATTTCATTAATGTTTTTTGAAAGCTGGGAGTTCTTGAACAATATTACTAATCCAATAATTTATGCCAATTTTCATCTGGAGGCAGGAGGCAAGGTATTTGACATCAGCGAGTTCTTTCTCCACCATTTCATGTCATCAAGGTTATCCAGCCAGCCAGCCAGACATTGAAAAAGAGGGGGGGAAGCCCTACATGCCTGTCATCCAGGTTCTAGCTACACTGTTTTAAAGAACCAAGAAGGGAAGCTGATCAACTGGAAGAATAAAAAAATGCATATGCTGAACAGAAAACAATCACATTTGAAGTGACTAATGAATATTAATCGTTTCAGCTAGAGTGATTTCTGATTTTGTCACTTGCTACATAGGAGACTGCAATTGTGTAGTCAAGAGAGCAAGAAGAAGGCTGAATCCATTAACAGATTTAAAAGAATTTGTGTTAGAAACATCGCTATCACATGATGTTATTTTTAACTACCGCCTCTCATGATTATAAACCATTGAGATTTTGAGTCAACTACTTTTCATTAAAAACCTTGATTCAAATGTGGAAGAACCTAGGTGGACTTATTCAAGCTAATGCATTTTAAAGCAGTTTTGGAAATCAGGAAAGTGAGGAAGAAAAATTATGAATGACATGAAACTGCAAATAAATATTTAATTGTGTATGTGTGTGTGTGTGAAGAATCACAGGAGGGATAAGACTGTTAATTATGATGAATGGTTGGAATAGTGATGATAGATGTTGATATAAAGACCAGTCTATAAAAATATTATTTTGGTTATTTTCTTTTTAAAGTATGATGGTCTTTGGAGAATGATGATGATGGTGAACATTATTAAATGATAAGCATTATATAAATGCTTAAAGGTTTGCAAAGGCAACTAGAATTAATAAAAACTAGCATGGCTTCATTAAAGAAAAGTCATACTAGATTAATATAGCTTCATTTCTTAAAAAAAAAGTAGGCAGACATTGATAACAGAAATGCTGAAGACACAATACGTTCCGGTTATGGTGAAGCATTTGAACAAAGTCTTGTGGATCAGATGAGAGAAAACTCTGTTATATGGTATAGTTAGAAGAATAGACATAAAATATTCATTAATGACTCTGTCATTTTGCAGGCACTTTCCCAGTTGAGGCTTCTAGGCATCTGTTTTTTTTTATTTTTTTATGTTTAATAGTTTTATTAATGATTTTGATGAAATCTCTGAAGGTCATATATATATATACACATATATATATTGTATAGAAATAATACTTACTATTTCTGACTGATAATTTGAAGATTAAGATTTCATACCATATCTGTTACATTCTAAACTCAACTCAACTTTTAGATTGCTTTCCCAAGAATCTTCCTCATGTTGTCCCCAAGAAAGGAAAGAGGAAAGAGGAAGGAGAGAAGAAAATAAAGAAGAGAAAATATAATTTTTAAAATTATAATATTAAATATGTTACATCAAAAACATTTTTGAATGCAAGCAAGGGAAGATGTTTTGCACAAATCAGGCTGGCAGCTCCCTAAGATGGACATCTAATAAGGAGAATTTTGAGAGTTTATCAGCAGGTCACTTCTACTGTATGTTTTCCATTCCTAGGTTTCAATGCAAAAATATCTATCTGTATA
>CM053599.1:35857921-35870063 GCA_028646575.1 Pseudocheirus occidentalis | reverse complement strand
CCCCCCCCAACTCAGAACTTTATCTCTATATCTTTGTAAAAGGTACACTCTATTTCAGAAATGTATCCCCTCCAATCTTGGACTCTGTGGTAGGACCACTATTTATCAGGGTTCTATCCTCAAACCCCCAAAACATGAGCTAGGCTAATTCTCCACTGAAAAGCAACAAATCTCTCTAGGGACTTCATTGGTTCGGGGGACCAATGCTCACTCAAGCTGCAGTGCATCAGATACTGGTTCTTGAAAGTCTCTGGCCATATTGACTTGAATTCTTGGTTACTTACAGGTGTAAAGACTTCATGTGGAGTCAGGGCTCTTCAAACATTGGCAAATGTCCGAAGACTGTGTGAGTCACCACACCCTGCCTTGCTGACCAGATGATTTTCCATATGGAGGCTAAAGGAGCCAAGCTGAATGATAAAAGCTAAATGATATTGAATACACTTTCTATGCTATGGCTAAGCAAACTTCCTTTTATTAGCTCTCTAGAAAAACTGGAAAATGCCTTTTTTGGTTCTAAAACTGTACTGAAACTAAGGAAATACTCTCCTGAGTCAGGCTCACCCCTGATGACCTCTTACGGTCCCTAACTTCCTTCAAAGTTCAGCTCTCTTGGATATCCTGTGATAAGCTTTTCCTTATTCCCTTTCTTATAATGACTTGCCCTTTCCTCTAATCTTCATGTTTCTACATAGCTGCTTACATGGTATATTCCCCTAGTAATATGTAGGTTCCCTGAGGGCAGGGACTGTTTTTTTATTTGTTTCATCTCTGAATTCCAAAGTCCCTAGCATGGTGCCTTGAACATATTGGATACTTAAATGCTTGTTGTATTGGATTTGATCCAACAAAAATAGTAAAAAAAAAAGTCACAAACTATTTCCTGTTTTTCTTTTATCATATTAGATTGTGAGAAAACAATAACAAAGATAAACATAGATAAGGGAAAAGAAAATATTCCAGTAGTTTTAAATTCTCACTCATGTAATTTTTTGCAATGTGAGCCTGTTAGCTTACCATGTGCCCTGCTGCTTTCTTCTAAGGACCACCATTTCTTTCTATCAACTCTGCAGCCAGACCCTCTTGAATGTGTTATCTCCTCTTAGAATATGAGAACAGGAGTTACTTTGCTCTTCCATTTGTAAAACTAGCACTTAGCACAGTGATTGGCATACAGTAAACACTAAATAAATGTGCATTTTTTACACTTATTTTCATTCATTTTTTTCAATATGACGTTCACTTGTTATATTTAGATGAACAAATAGATAATGATGAAATAAAAATAAACCCCTACATTCATATTGGTTTAAAGTTATAAAATTCTATGGATATAGATCATAGACTAGGTATTTAAATAGGATAGCTACAAGTCTGGGAGTAAAGAAGGAAATACTGGATTTCTAATTAGGGCCATCATGATCTGAACCCTCCTACTTCCTGCCTAAGACCTTAATAAGTCATTCAATCTCTTTGGGAACTGAATTTTAAAGTTTAGTTTTAAAGCTCTGATCGTAAGGCAGCTAGACCAGCTTCCTCATTTATAAATGCATAAATTGAGGCCCATATAATTTAAATGCTATGTTCAAATGTTACAGAGCTACATATTTGTAGTAGAGATCACAGTAGAACCCTGATCTCTTTCCCCCCAACCCCAGTTTCTTCTCCTTTCATTATGCCACAAAGGGCATCTTAGGGAATCATTGGCTATATTTCATCAGAATGAAAGCCAGACTTAAATGCGAGATAGGAGAAAAGGGATCTGTTGTGATATTCTTAAGCAAAGGGTGGGAGGGAGCAGGGGAGAAAACAAGAGTATACATGTTTGTAAAAATGACTTTGGACCCCTTAGAGAAAGGTAATTTCCAGATAAGAGTTTCCTTCAGTCTTTCTGAAATGTTTATTTTAGGAAAGAGGCTGTTTTCATTAAATACTCACTCATTTTAATAGCAAACATTCATATTAATGCATCTGAAATTTATTTAAGCAAAATTGTTTGTTCTCATAGTCCCTTTAGAGGGATTCCCAGGCTTCAAAAGTGGATGAAAAAGAATTTTTCCCCTATCAAAGCAGTTAGGGTATCTTTCCCTTCCCCCCTTATTCTCCTCTTTTCCCTTCTCCTTTTTCTCTTTCCTCTTCTTTTTCTTCCTCCTTTTCTGCCTTCTTTTTCTTCCTCTTTTTCTTCCACTTCTCTTTCTTTCCTCTTCCTTTTTTCTGCTTTCATCTCTTTCCCTTCTTCACATAAAAGTAAATTTTGCAGTGAAATAACTCAGAAAATAACAATACAGTCTTAACTTGTGACCCAAGTTCTAATGTATGTCTGCTTTGAGTGAGAAGTGATCTTCAGTATGGAATAGTGAATAGAGCATTTGACCTAGAACCTTCAGAAGTCTTAGAATCAAATTCTGGCTCTGACAATTTCCATCCAATTACTTTAACTCTCTGAACATCTATCATATAGAGATAAAAATACTTTTCATGTGTACACCAGAGTTGTTGTGTGTAACACCAGTGGATATTTTTATAAAAGGTCGAATTGCCTATCTAGGATTCAATCCTTTCTGTCCAGTTATCGCTACTGAATAGTGGCATAGCTGAAGCCTTTTCAGATCTTTGCCATATCCCCTATCTTCCGTGTGTGTGTGTGTGTGTGTGTGTGTGTGTGTGTGTGTGTGTGTATGAATATAGGGTAGGATGCAATCTTTTCTTTAGACATTTCCTCTCATCCTGACCCCTCATTTTTTCCCTTTGGGTATGTAGACAGCTACACCCCATTATAACAGTTTGCTTGCTCTTTTAGTTTGGTCTAGAGGCAGCATAAAAGTTTGCAAGTTCATGTGGTGCCTTTTTTTTCTATTTTATGGAGCTTAATATCACACACAAAGATATTACACAATCATAATAAGGCAGAGTTTCTGATTAGGAAAATTTTGACATTCAAGCAGTGATTTGGGTCCCTGACTTATTCAAATTATCTTTAAAAAACTTTTACTAATTCCTGATGTCTTTATTTTTGAGGCAAAAATCAGAATACAGGAAATGTTTAGGCAAATGCAGTGAACAGAGTCTTTGCCTGGACAGGAAATGCCAGGAGGGAGGGGAACAGAAGATCTTTTTTGGTGGGGAGTAACTTTCATCAATCCATTAAGAGATAGATAAAATGGGGAGATTCAGTCTGAATCTTTTGTGTTCTTCTTTCAAGCTTTCCATTTGATTTTTCCTTTCTTACTGATGATTCTTTCTGGTTCAGCTTCGTATGATATGAGCTGAGCAGGGGATGCTATCTCCCCCACTGTTGATGCTACTTTGTTCTTACAGGCACTCCCCTCTCAGTCCTTGTCTTCTTGACTGTGACCTTTTAGGAATTCCCAAATTTGATTCAGGTCTGCCTTCCATTTCAAAGTCTTCAAATCATTCTCTGCCTTGGGGCAAAGAGGGAATATTGGGTTTTGTGAATTACAATCTCACAATCCCATTCAGTTTTCTTTAAAAAAAAACCAAATTATTCTTTATTTTAAACAAATATAAAACATGAAAAAATTTCCATGTACATAGCAGAAGATAAGTGAAGATTCAATATAAAACAATAAATTTCCATTTCATGAAAACCTATGAATGAAATGCTACATGTTGTTTTCTAAGCAATCCAACTTCTCCCATTCAGTTTTCAAACATTTGCCATATTCACAAAGTTCAGTGTTCTGAACATTCTATAGGAATGTTGTTATGGTAGGTAATAAAAATGATGTCGTTTCCTTCTGATATCACAAGATTCCAAGTAGTTATTGTACAACACACTCTATCTCACAATGCTATCAAAACTTTGCAAAAGCAGTGCCCTAAGCCTAGAATGCCCTCTATATTCATCTCCACCCCTTAGAATTCTTAGCTTCCTTCAAGGTTCAGCTGAGATGCTCAAGTTATAAATTTATTCATAAGTATATATCTTGTATTCCTTCTGGAAAAGTAGAAGCTCTTAGAGGGCAGGGACAGTTTTGAAACTTTTTTCTTTATCTTAGGAGTTGGTACTGGCTACATTACTTAATAGATGATTTTTGGATTCATTTGAGCTGCAGCAATGCCACAAGGCAAGAAAGGTAAAATGTTGCTTTGTTTTCATAAGTGTCAGATGCCCTCATTCCTTGCTACCAGTTTTCTTATGAACCAGCCTCCCCAAAGACACAAAAATCTTGTAAGACTGGAAATCTGAAACATGTCCCTGTGCCAATCAATGGCTATTTAGAAGAGGATGAAGCCAGAGGCAAATAAATAGAGTATTTCATGCATCAGAAACTTTCCATGACATCGAGCATGGCATACGGCAAGAACACATTCATTTGTAACCTGCTGATTTAAAATTCATGATAATTTGTGATTCTGTGAGGTGGTTTGTCTTTGTTCTCTCAAAGGGGGAAAAAGCATATTAATGGTAGAAACAAGAATTTTGGAAGGAATGTTTAACATCCTTAAGGAAGCATCATTTTTTGCATTGATCAATGTGTTCTTTACAAGAGCAGGTAAAAACCTCTTGAAAACAGGTGTAGTACGAGTGCTCTTTTGGGAACAACAGAAGGTTAGACTATTGAATCTATAAAATATGACTAAAATAATGAGGCTAGACATCTCTAAGTATTCTTTAATTCAGACTTTTCATTATCATGATATATACACACACACAAGCACACAACTGGTTTGCCTATTTTGACCACATTTTTGTATTTGTCTCATTTTCCTCACAAACAAAGCCACTGACCAGCTGGGTGATATAGTGGTTAGAGTACTAGGCAGGGAGTCAAGAAATGCTGAATTAAAGTCTGGCCTCTGACATTAATTATGTAGCCCTGGAGCACTTAAATGTTGTTGGCCTCAGTTTTCTCATCTATGAAATAGAGATAATGATATAGCGTCTACCACCTGGGGTTGTGGTGAGGGTAAAGGAAAAAATTAAGCACTTTGCAAACCTTGAAGTATTAAGTAAATGCTAGTTATTTTTGTTCATCATCATCATCATCATCATCATCATCATCATCATCATCATCATTCCAACTTCAGATCCTCATCATCTCTTCCTTGGACTGTGACAATAGACTTCTAATTAGTCACCTTACTTCCATTCTCTCCCCTGTTTGAACTGTCCTCCACACAAATGACACTCAGTTTTGTCATTCTTGCTTCTAAAATACAGTTGTTGCCCTTCTACTTCCCTACCCCCAAATCTTCAATGGCTCTCTATTGCCTCTGGATAAAATACAGCATCCTCAGTCTAACATTTAAACCCTCTACAATATGGCTTCCACTTATATGTCTAGACATTTTTTATTGCTCCCCTTACTGTATCTGTCTTCCTGCCTGCTCTTCCCTGGATTATTCAATCATTCAATCTTCTTAGTGCTCCGACCATGGCTAGACTACATGCCTAGAATATATTCTTTCTCTTTTACCTCTTAGTATCTCTGTCTTTCTGCTAGGTTCAGATTAGCTAGGTCCATCTACTTCTGGATATTTATTCTGATCTCCCCAGTTGGAAGTCTCTTAAATTGCTCTGTACTTGTCTATTTGTGCATGTGTCCTGCCCCATCCCCCCTTCCTTCTGCTCTCTTTGCCTCAATACAATGTAAGTTCCTTAAAGTCCAGGATTGTACTGCTTTTCTTTTGGTACCTCTTGTCCCTAACATAGTGCTTAGAGAGAACTTAACAAAGGTTTGTTGAATTGAATTGACCTAACTGGTCTGTTAAGCAATTTTTTAAAGAGCTAAATTGGATTAGACAGTATCTTCCAGCTTCAGGATATGATTTATGAGTCAGAATTTTCTAAACATTAAGTCAATCAAAATAATCAAAGTGGTTCATATGTGTAGACATGCCCTATGCCACTCCAACGAGTTTGGCTTGTTGGGGACTAAAATAGGGGAACAGAGAAGCAGAATGACACTCAGCCTATATATTCTTTTCCTTCTGGTACTCAGGAAAGACCAGTGATGAGTGTCTGAATTTTCATAATTCTTAGGGGAATTCAAGATGGTTTCATCTGTTATGTCCAATCAATCCAAACTACTAATATCATACTTGCACAGCAGTTTGCTATGCTTCTAAAGTCAGAGAAGATGGTCTAGTGAGAACTAGTGGCTGTTGGCTTTAAACTTCAATTGTTTTATTTATGGGACTGGTTAACTATTTCTTTGGAAGCCATGTAGAATCATTTAAATCCAGTAAAATCAGATAATCTCTTGATTTATCTTTGGTGTGAGTCTTGCTCCCTTTTATGAAGTGGGAATATGGACAGGGTGGAATAAGCTGAGTGTCCTCATTCAGTGAAGTTCCTCCAGGATGACCTGCTTTATTGTTCTGTTCTGAAAACTGGAAAAATGTAATGAAAGTAACAGGAGGGCATGCTATCAAAATAGATAATTGTCATGGATGTTTCCCCCCCCACACACACACAATGTGCAATGGGAACCAGGGAAATGTGGATTGGCTTCTTTAATTCTAAAATCCACTTCTGGAGGGGTGTTGTTATACAACTGTTCATGAAACTTACCAACCCGTTCTTTTCCAAAGAACCTATTTGGATTCCAAGGATAATACTTAGTCTCAAAGAAAGCACTTTTGTTAATGGAAACTGAAAACTGTGTTTTGCTGATTGTTGCACTGAAGCTTGCAAAACCTCAAACTTGAAGGTCCCCTTGACCTTTTGCATGATATTGGGTAATATTCAAAACATTTCATTTCAGACATAAAGGTTAATAAGATTTTTAAAATTCTATGTAAAATCCATTTATATTGAAAAGAAAAATGCAAGAATAGGAGGGCATAATTGAGAATAGATTTGTCATGTCTTCTACCCTCCCCTACTGCAAATAACAAAGTATGAGGTTATAAGAACACAGATGTGGAGGTGGAAAGGAAATTGGAGACCATCAAGGACAACTGATTCATTTTGCAGAGGAAGGCCTAGAAGGTTAAGTCACTTGCCAAAGGTCTCTCACAGTTAAGTGAACAACTTGGGATTTGAACTTGAGTCCTCTATTTCCAAATCAAATTTTCATCTCTATATCATGCTGCTTCTATATTTTTTATACTTTAATATCCACATTTCTGGGGTGGCTAGGTGGCACAGTGAATAGAGTGCTGGTCCTGGAATCAGGAGCACCTGAGTTCAAATTTGACCTCAGACACTTAACATTTACTAGCAGTGTGACCTTGGGCAAGTCACTTAACCTCAATTACCCTCCCTTCCCGCCTCCAAAAAAGCAAAAATAATAAGATGTCCACATTTTTGATGATACCTGTTAACAGTAGTCAAGACTCTCAGTTGCTCTTATTCAGTTATTTCAATAGTGTCTGACTCTTTGTGATACCATGTGGGTTTTCTGGGGCAAAGATAGCAGAGCAGTTTTGTCATTTCCTTCTCCTGCTCATTTTACAGATGAAAAGCTGAGGCAAACAGAGTTAACTGACTTGCTCAAGGTCACACAGCTAGTACATGTCTGAAGTCAGATTTGGACTCAGGAAGATAAGTCTTCTTGACTCCAGGCTTGGTGCCCTATCCACTGTATTTCCTAGCTGCCCCAAGACTCTCAGTAGCAATCATTAAATTGAATTTCAAGAAAGAGTGAATAAATAAGGAAATCTTTCATTTTCCACAGACAATATCTATAAATAGGTAATATAGTAAGTAGGCATAGTTTTATTCTCTGTATTTGTTTCCCCATTATCCAGAGCAGGGCCTAATAAAGTCAGCTGGTTGATTGATTATAATGAACAGAAAGCCTGACCTTGAGAAAGACTTGAATTCAGATGCTGACTCTGATCCTTATTTGCCAGGCGACAATAGACAATCCATTGAATTTCTCTCTATATAGCTTTCTAGATATGAAGCACTCAGTGTTTCTTCAGGATGAAGCGGCATTTGTTTGTATTTCTGAAATAAAATATTTTCAAGAGTTTCTTAAATTTCCCTTCATTTTCAGTGTTGATGTTGAACATGAGATCCTTAAGGAAAGGGGTCATTTTGTTTCTTTCTTTGTATTCCCAGAGTTTTGTGCAGGACTTCACACACGTTAAGTACTTAATTGATGTTTGTTGATTGAGAATCGTGGCCCCTCCGTGTATAAACACCAATACAGTTTGTGTACACCTGCATCCTTTGAGGGTTCACACATTTTATACTGACTGAATGTTCTATTTAAAACAAGCTTTTAGTGAAATATGTGATGAAAGTAATCATCTAGGAGACATTCTCAACCTCTTCTTTGGAGAAGCAATGTGGAATAGGAAATTTGGAAGCAGAGGACCCAAATTAAAATCTTGGCTCTGCTACTTTTTTGCATGACTTTGGGGAAAGTAATTTAATACTTAAAAACTCATATTTTTGTATCAGTTTAAGGTTCATGAAGTACTTTATTTGCAATATCCCATTGGATCCCCACAATAATCCTGTGTGGCAATGGCTATTTTTATCTCCATTCTACAATTGAGGAAACTGAGTCTCAGAGAGGTAAGGTGATTTTCCCAGAGTCAACAGAACTCGTAAGCAATTGAAACACAATTTGAACCAATGTCTATAAACACAAATTTAGCATTCTATACAGTATTCCAGTCTGCCTCTCATAAACTCTCTGGACCTTAGTTTCCCCATCTGCAAAATGAAGAGATTGTGTCAGATGGAGTGTCATCCAGCCCTAAATCTATGATCATGCTGCCAAAGGGTCTGAAATAAGACCAGGTTAGGTGCCATAGACTGCCTAGAAAATCTCTTTGTGAAGATATTTTATATTTGACATACTATTTTAACTTGGGGGAGAGAGACCTTTGTTAGATGGAGAAATTTTTAAAAATTTAAAAAAATTTTAAAAATCAATCAGTCAATCAATCAATCAAAAAGCATTTATTAAGCCTCTCTGATGTACCAGACACTAAACTAGTCACTGGAGATAGAAAGATAAGAACGAAATTATCCTTACCTTTAAGAATCTTACATTTTAGGGGCAGGTAGGTGGCACAGTGAGTAGAGCACTGGCCCTGGAGTCAGGAGGACCTGAGTTCAAATCCGGCCTCAGACACTTGACATACTAACTAGCCGTGTGACTTTGGGCAAGTCACTTGACCCCAATTGCCCTTCAGAAAGCAAAACAAAAACAAAGAATCTTACATTTTTCTGGGGGCAATGATATGTAAGCATAAGTATGCCTAAGTATATTAAAAATAAATACAGAATACTAAAAAGGTAATTCCAGGTGTGGGAGCTGTACTAACTGCTGAGGAGGTCAGGTTGGACCTCATATGGAAAGAACAACTTGAGCTGATTTTTTGACTTAGCTAAGAAATCTTAGAGCTTACTGGTAACTTCATTAAGAGCAGTTTTATTTCAGAAAAAGAAAATTGTGAAGTAGAAAGGGATCTTGTCATTGTTATTTTGTATAGCGAATAAGGTACACTTTTCCACTTTTCCTTTGGGAACTTCTTCCATTTCCTCTCACCCCTTCTCTAACCTTTCCTCAGGGGCAAAGAGTCCCCATGCTGTCCTTTGATCAAACCTGACACTTCACCATTCTAGACCTGGCCTAACTCAGGACAGTCCATTGATGCAGGCTCAGGGCTTAGAAAGCAATGAAGTTCTTTTTGATAATAATGCAACTTTACTGGTAACAAGAGGTTCAAAGACTATAATTCCTAAGTTTGAAAAGGATACTTAGTTAGAACTCTACTGCCCATTGTCTCCACATCCTCATGGTAAAAAGCTTTGCCAAGTCAGGATGGTGTTCTCTGCAGCGCAAGAGGGGCTTTGAGATCCTCTAACCACAGCTCCCCTAGCCTGGACCTTTTATGCCTCCAGTGGCAAGGGTGATGAATAGTTTCCTTATCTCTTTAAAGGACCAACTCCACCTACATAAAATGAGTCTCTCCCTTCACATATAGTGAGGAAAGAGTGAATTCTAGCCATGGGGTTTTTTTGCGGGGGACACCCTGTACAAAGGCAAAAATAGAATGTTATGTGGGAGGAACAACAAGAAGGTACTTTGGCTGAACTGAAGAGTGAATAAAGAAGAATGATATATAGTAAGCCAAGAAATGGAGGTTGAAGTTGTAAAGGGTTTTAGTGGCCAAACAGAGGAGTTTGTACATGATTCTGGCATTCAATGGAAAGCTCTGGACTTTCCTTAGTGGAAGAGTAAGTTAGTCATCCCCAGCTCTGTGGAAGATGGAATGGAAAGGGGAGAGAATCAGTTGAGAGACCTGTTAGGAAGCTGTTACAGTATTCCAGGAAAGACAGGATAATGAGAGTCTGAACTAGGGTGGTGGCTGTGTAAGGGGAGAAAATGGGACAAATTGGAGGGATATTGCATAAATAGAACTAATGCAACCTGACAACTGATGGAATGAAGTGGGAGGAAAAACTAGACTCTGATGTTATAAACTTGGGTGTCTGGAGGGGTGGTGCGGTCCTCAACAGAACAGAGATATTTCAAAGATAATGGGTTCTCTTTCAAATTTGAGAAGTGTACATGATAAGCAGGTCAAAATATTTAACAGATGTGGAACCAGAGGTCAGGAGAGAGACTAGGGTAAGATGTATAAACCTAGAAATCATTTGCAAAAAGATGCTAATTGAAATGGACAAAATCACATATAGGAGAGAGAGAAAGAAAGAGAGAGAGAGAAAGAGAGAGAGAGAGAGAGAGAGAGAGAGAGAGAGAGAGACGGAGAGACGGAGAGAGAGAGAGAGGGAGAGAGAGAGAGAGAGGGAGAAGAAAAGAGTCCAGGACAAAATCCTGAGGTATACTCATACAGAGCTGGTTTGATCAGTAAATGAGACTAAAATGACAAGTTGGAGAGTGTGTGTGTGTGTGTGTGTGTGTGTGTGTGTGTGTGTGTGAGAGAGAGAGAGAGAGAGAGAGTCTTAAAAATGCTCAAAAGAGAAAGTATCCAGAGGAGGGGATGATTATCAATGTCTGATGATAGAGAGAAGTCAAGGAGTAAGAGGATTGGAAAAGATCATTGGATTTGGAAATTAAGAGCTTACTAATAGAAAGATGTTTTGTTATCACGATTGTTCCTTTTTGCGGGGAGAGGGCCAAGGTACCCTATTCTATGTTCCTTTCTTTGACCCTCTTTTCCCCCTCTAATCTTTCCTCTAACCTTTTACCAGAGACAGAACTTCCCCACTTTGTCCTTTGATCACACCTGACATTTCAACATCCTTCCAGGTTGGTCCTCTCCAAAAGTACTCTATGTTTCAAGAAGAGTCCTTCCCTTATCCTTTCCCTTTTTGCCGCCCTGAGTCTAAACTATAATTCCACTGGTGCTAGTTGACTCAAAAAGGGGCTAGGAGGAAAACATCTAAATTGATCTAATTCACAATAAAGTATGGATAATCAGAATTCTATTTAACCCTCTCAGGGAATGTTTGAATTTTTTTAAAGTGGAACTTGTCACCCAAATTAATGAGTGTTGTAAATCTCAGTCCATGGGATACAATGAAGAGAAAGAAATTCATGTTTTCTGAGGGCAATTTCCTTATTTGAATACCTCATAGTCACTTTATAGAGGGGATCCTGGCATCATAGATGGGTTGCATAGTGAATAGAGAGCTCTGAACCTGAAATCAGGAAGACCCAAGTTCCAATCCTGCCTCAGGCATTTACCAGATATGCAACTCTGGTCAAATCACTCAGTCTTCATTTCTTCATCTGTACAATGGGGATAATAGAACACACCCACAAGAGTTGCTATGAGGATCAATTTAGATAGCATGTAGTATGGTTTATAAATCTTGAAGTGCTATAGAAATGCTTTTTATGATAATAATAATTATTATTATTCCAAATAACAAGACCTCTGTGGGGTCCTCCCAAAACTGAAAAGCTATGCATATAAATTCAAGGAAACAACTTCTTAAGGTAAAAAGGGCCAACCTACATTGGTAGAGGGATTTTCCTCATGCAGAAGTTCCCTATAATAGCAAAATCAGAGGTCTCATTCCAATCTTTTTTATTTTATGAATACTTACACATGCACACCCTATCTTCTCTGATGGAATATAAGGTCATTATGGGCAAAGACTACTTCATTTAAAAAGATCTTTTTACCTTTAGTAGTAGCATGGGGGTGGCTTGGCGGTGCAGTGAATAGAGCAGGAGGA
>CM053599.1:35839607-35857421 GCA_028646575.1 Pseudocheirus occidentalis | reverse complement strand
AATTTTTCCTCAACTTCTCTTATTTGGTTTTCAAAGTCCTTTTTCAGTTGATGTATAGCTTCTGGGCATTCTTCAAGTGTCTTGGAAGCATTTGGTGTGGGACGTCTGACTGGGTTGTCTTCCTCCCGTTCCATGCTTTGATCCTTTTTGTCCACAAAAGAAGGATTCTAGAGTTTTATTTCTGCTCTTATTTTGCTTCCTTTTCCTCATGTTGGCCAGTCAGTTAATTGGTTGTTTTTTTGTTAGTTTTGTGAAACTCTGCTTCCAGGGGGAAAGCTCTGTTCCAAATCACTGGGGTTTTCCCAGCTCCCAAAGCTATTGGGGGGTGTTGCAGCCCCCCCCCCCGCTTTGGCTTGCTGAAAGCGCACCCCAGGACCACCACCCAAGACCACAATCCAGATCCAGGCCGCTCAACACAAGAGCACTTGGTCCTGATGAATAGATTCAGCCCCCCTGTGGAGTCAGCAGGCCAGGGGCTCTGAGCTTCCTTGCCCCAGGGGCAGAATGGCCAAACTGCTTTTCCTCCCCCAAATTAAGTTTCAAAAGTTTCACTTTCACTGACTGTCTCATCCTGATTTGGTGGATGTGAAGATTCCCTCAAGTGCAATAGATCTTCTCTGAAGTAGACTCAAGCTGTGGCTTGTGAGACTCGGCTTCTCCTGGCTTCCCTGGGGCCTGAACTGGCCACACCAGGCTGCTCTCCACTCCCCGCCTGCTGGCCTGCTGGACAAGCCCCTCCCCCCGAGCTGCCCCTCTCCAGTCCCCATTCCTCACACCTTGGTAGATGTGGAGGTGCTGGAGGCTGTAGATCTTTTCTGAGGCCTGGCTGCTGCTTGGCTCTGCTTGGCTCAGTTCAGCTCCTTCCCACTGCCTAGTGCCTGGCCAAGGTCTTGGCTTCAGGCTGGGCTGGCCTTGGCTCCTGCCCACTGTGATGAGCCCCTGCTGCCGAGCTGCCTTCAGAGAGAGATGTGTTTTCTCTATTTTTGTAAATCTGAGAGTCCTAGACTTTGTCTGGGCTCATGTTTTATGGGTGTTCAGGGTGGCGGTGTGGGAGCTGTGGGACCTTGCTGCTTCTACGCCGCCATCTTGGCTCTGCCCTGGGAAGACAAATCTTAACAAAGCCATAACAATATTTACACACGTTAAGCTTAGCAGAGTTACAATATTCACACACTTTGTCAGCACCATCATCTCAATTTACTTTCTGTCTGTGAAACCAACACAAGTCAATAGACATAGTGCTTCTGCCTGACAAAGTAGCTCTAACACAAGTCAATGGACAGTGTGCTTCTGTCTGACAAAGTAACATCAACACAAACAGAACAGATAGACACAGTGCCAACACCACAAGTGTTCTCCTCAGTTCTGCTTCATGCCAGCTTGTACTTGAACTTTTATGTCTTCTGCTCCTTCCTGTTCCGTCCTTCCTGTTTTGCTCTTTTGGCAAGTTCCTCTCATCTGGGGCTCCATGTGATGACATTAGGCCCATTAAGGGCAGGGAAAGTCTTCAAACTCCTTTAGGCCTATGAAGGGCAACACAATGTATACTGTTTCCAACAAAGACTTGATATAATCACAGGCAAGACTCAAAGACAGTTGAAAAGTTGAAACAAGCAGTTAAGTGCTACTTTTCTTGCCATTACAATAACTGAAACATGGAGCAAAGTACCATTTTGTTTGCCATTACACAACCCTAGCAAGGTAAGTACTATTAATATCCACAACTTATAGATGAGGAAAGTGAGACACAAGTTAAGTGACTTGCCCAGGGTCACATAACTAGTAAGTCTCTGAGCCTGTATTTGAACTTATATCTTTCTCACTTTAGGTCTGGCACTTTATCCATTGCTCTGCCTAGTTGTGCACCCTTTCAGGTAGCCTGGTGAATGCTATGGGCCACTGTCTTGCTATAATGTTTGTAAATGAATAAAATAAAACACATAGGAAACCAATGATATTGAAATACAATTATCAAGATTTTTTTTAAAATAAGAGACTCTAGCTTAAGAGTCCCTGCTCTGACTGTAACTTGCATAGAAAGTACTTATTAGGCATTGCTAAAGAGTATTTTCTCATCCTGGAGATAATATGATATAATGTGATATATAACATAATATGACATAATACAAGATTAACAACTTTCAAGGAATTGGAAAACAATACAAATTTTTAACAACAAATATATACTTAACTTGCTTTCATTTGCCTTTAATTCAGAAGACACTTTGGTTGGCATCTTGTAGAACCTCAGGTGTTCTTTAGGAATATGAATTACTATTATACTTATAAGCAATAAAGAACTTTCATCTAAGGTAGGCAGGGTATGCCAAGCCTCCATTTTAATTTTTATGTTTTGGGAGAGACGTTAGTCTCTTTCGGATATCCTGGTATCGTAGAAAGAGCACTGGACAGAGAATGGGACCTTATGGACTATAAATCCTTGCACAAGTGACTTCCCTCTATCCTCCAGTTGCACCGTGTATAAAATACAACCAGTGGACTGGATGATGCCATAGAATCTCAAAGTTAGAAAGGACCTTAGGAATTTCTAATGTAGAAGCCTCTCACTGTAGGGAGGGATGTCTCTAATGACCTTGATAGATGGCCATCCAGCCTCAGCTTCTGAAGGCTCACCACCTCATGATCGTTAATTTTCTTTTGCACAGCTCTAGTTGTTAAATAATTCTTCCTTAATAGTCAATTAAGGAGCATGTGTGGGAATAAAGCAACACTAATACATTATTGGTATATCCAACTTCCACAATTATGGGGAAAAAACTTAGAATTATGTGACAAAGCATATATTTTAACATACTGGCATATTACTCTTAGTACTGGATATATGCCCCAAGGAAGTTAAAGACAGAATGGTTCCACATACACATAGTAACAGCAGCACTTTTTGTGGCACCAAAGAACTAGAAAGAAAGGAGAATCCATTGATTGAGGATTGACTAAACAAATTGTGGCATATGAATGTAATGTAACACTATTGTACCATAAGAAATGACAGATGCAAGAAATTCAAATAAATGAAGGAAGACTTTAATGAACTGATGTAGAGTGAAGCAAGCAGAAATGGGCAAACAATCCCGTCATTGACTATAACAAGATATGTGTAAACATCCATAAAACCATACTGAATATTTTGTAATTTTAATAATGGACCTTAGAGAAGAGATGAAATGATATGCCTTTCTCCTTTTACTGGAGAGGTGGGATATTATGGGAATGAAATATGTCAGGTGCTTACAGGTGCCATCAATGGATTATTTGTTTCATTTAACTACTCTATTGTTGTTTTAAAACTTTACTTTGGTATAAGGATAGGTTCTAAAAGTGAGGGTGGAAATCAAAAGGGAAATATCTTAGAAATGACTATAAAGTAAAAACAAAGTTAAAATCATAGATTCAGAGGAGGAAGGAACTTTAGATATCACCAAGTTTAACTGCTTCATTTTCCAAATGAGGGAAGTATAGCCCATTTTACAGCTGAAGAAAAAGAAGTAAATAGGTTAAGTAATTTGTGTGAAATGACAGTTAAGTACCTGATTCCCTTGTCATTACACTACTTCCTTCTACCGATCCAATATCTACTACCTACAACTTTTACTTTTTGGTACTAGTTGTGCTCTAGGAAGTTAATTAGACTAAAGAAACTCCCTTTTACAGTTTTGAAGACAACTACTATGCCCCAATTAATAGCCCTAATACTGTGAGCTGTTCCTCATATTTCCCGACTTCAGGGTCCATTCTTCCATGCATATACTGAAGATGGTCAATATCCATCTTAAAATGTGGTACCCAGAAGAACTCAGCACTACAAATGTGGTCTGACCTGTACCAAATCCATCAGAACTTTTAGATTCCTTCTGACTCTAAAATTCTGTGATTTCCTGGAGTGTATTATAAGGCATAATGCTTGTGGAGGACACTTGATCGCTGTTGTGATTTTTTAAGACATTTTTGAAGGTCATACAGCAGATGTGAGGCAGAACCAAGAATAGAACTGATTCTTTTACCTCCTCAGATCTTGTTAGCATCTAGTTGCCAAAGAAGTTCATGATATACACAAAAAAATTAAGAACTCTTGTATTAGAGAGAGCATACCTCTTCAAAGGCAAGATACTGAAAACTATTTTGGAGTACCTGTGGGTCTTTTTATATGTTTTAGAATCCTAAATAAGGACAACATGAAGGGTTAATGACTTAGATCAGTGGTACTCAACCTTCCTAATGCCATGACCCTTTAATACTTGTACGTGGGCATATTTGCATGTGGGTGGACCTGCCTGGAGACAGAGCAGCAGTGTCTTGCTTCTTAGGCAACCCCTGTGAAAAGGTCATTCGACCCCCAAAGGGGTCACAACCCACAGGTTGAGAACCGCTGACCTAGATGGTAAAAGCCAAGCCCACAGGAATCACAGGATGTTTGGATCATCAGGAACTTTGAGATCATACAATTCAACATCTTCCACCCCAATTTTATAAGTGAGAAAAATGGGCCTAGACAAGTGATGTGAAGGGAAGTTCTTCAAAGCAGAAGAAAGAGTAAGTTCATAGGATCTGAATATTATACATTTAGAGGTAGAAGGAATTTTATATGCTATCGGGTGCAAACCCCTCATGTTGTGAGTGAGGAAACTAGGAATCAGTAAAGTTCTGCAACTTGCCCAGGACACACAGGGAGTAGATTACAGAGCCATGATTTGAACAGAGGTTCTCTGACTTCAGTCAATTCTCTTTCCACAGAAACATATTCAGGGCCAACACTCGAACCCAGAATTTTTTACTTTAACTCTAGTACTTTATGTCTGCACTTCCTCTCTTTCTGTCCTATCCCATTTAGTCTGCTTGTGTTCACACTGAAGCACCAAGATACAGTTAGACTAATTTCTATCTTGGTATTTGGTAACATACATCATCAGATTTTGAGTTGGAGGGGACCTTGGAGGTTGTCTAGCTATAGGATTTCAGATTGTAAGGTCCTCTAATCCAACTTCCTCATTTATTTTATTTATTTATTTCATCTATCTATCTATCTATCTATCTATCTATCTATCTATCTATCTATCTATTCGCTCATTCATTTGTTCATTCATTTTTTCATTTATTTATTCATTCATTCATTTGTTTTATTGATTTGTTTATTTACTTTTAGTTGACAAGATTCAGTTCCACGATCTCTTGAGTTTTGAATTTTCTCCCCTCCCCCCATTAATTAAATTTTTAATCATTTAACAAAAATCTATTTCCTTTCTCTCCCACCTCCTCCAAACTGAAAAAAAAACAACCCCCACTTTGTAATAAATATTCATAATAGCACAGAACAGATTACATCATTTACATGTCCAATGTACCCTCTCTATTAGAAGGCAGATAGTATGTTTCAACCCCCCTATTTTATGGTTGTCCTTTGTTCTCCAAGAGGACCATGACACCAGGAAGATGATGACATGAATTGCAGTTGATTAATTTGAGTAAGGGAGGACTGGGCAATTTCACCAGCCTCACTTTCTCCTCCAGAGACATCTGGGTCCAGTGGCCAGATATTCATCAGGACTCTGGAGATGGCCCAGGATGTACTGGGAGACCCTGGCCTTTGTAGGCTAAGGTCTTTTCAGGTTCCCCCTTTGAGTGAGACAATGCCCATTTAGTGAATAGGACTCTTTAAGTAGTTACTCAAGGGATGGTCCCTTTAATAAAAAAATTAAAAAGTTCTAGAGGAGAAAATGAGGCTAGTGACCTTGCCCAGACCTTCCTCATTCAAATCAAAGACAACTGCAAGTCCTGCCATCATCTCCTTTATGTCATGGTCTTCCTTGAGCTCCCCTTTATTTTCCAGAACAGGTAACTGAGACCCACAGAGTTTGATTGGCTTTCTCAAAGTCACATGAATAACCAGTAACAGTTCTAGGACCGGAACCTGGGCTTTAATTCCATTCAGTACTCTTTGTGTTGTTCACCAGGCCATATGAGAGGGTCTACAGGAAGCCACATGAGTACATGTGTCTTGATGCCATGCATAAATGGCATGCTGATAGAAGAGCCATCTATAAATCCATGTCTTTTTCTAATGTTTTGAATGAAATCACTCTTCATTGTAAATTAAGTTTCAGAGCTTGTTTGTGTGAGAAAGAGAATCCCTTTCAATCAAGAACTGATGATTGATGACTGGGATGTAAATTAGACTGAATATGTACATGCCCTAGAAAAGTGGATTAATATCTTAAGGCCTCATGTGGTTCCCATGACAGTAGACAAACTGGGTCCTATTTCCATAAAGTTTCAATCTTTCTGGGACTCACTATTTGAGTCCTGACAAACTGCTATGTAGGTAAATGTTTTAGGGATCTCCTCTCACTCCACAAACCCCTGGAGATTAACTCTGAAAACTCAAACTGGTTTTGATGTTTATACCTTTTCCATCTGCTGGTGCAATTTTTGTGCATAAGTATTTTTCCCGGGGGAGTAATATAATATTTTTAACAACATAGCAAAAGATCTGTCTTCTAACAAAAGAAACAAACCCTGATGTTTGTGTTCTCAGAGCAGCATGTATGAAGAAGAATTCCATTTGGCTACTCCATTGACACTCCTTAGAAAGGTGCTCAAGAACTTGTCATCAACACAGAATTTTTTACCATTTGATTCCTGGAAGGACAGGGAGGAAAGATGCCATTACCAATGTAGCTACTGTTTGGAACTGGACTAGGAATAGTGTTACTAGGGCTTTGTAACAGGGTGCTATTTTATTCTTTGTTCTATTGTGTTGTTTGCATTTCTCTGCATTCCCAGTACTCAGCACAGTACTTGTCACATAAGGGTTTAATAAATGTCTATTGACTTGACTGTTTGGCTTACAGGGAGGAGAGGTAGAGAAAAGGTGAACTTCTTCTCTAGTTATGTTTCTAGACTACCATCCCCTGGCTGTCTCCCCACTATGCCACCTTGTGTATATCCTTCCTCTTAAAATAATCCAATCAACCCTACTATTGCTTCTGGGGGAAAAAAATATATCAATTGGCTACTTAATGACTCTTTTCACCTTCATAGGACTTCTCTAACCAAAACACTCTTCCCCGTGCCCTATGTGTCATCCCCCCATTTGAATATCAGCTCATGGGTGGTAGGGATTGACTCATTCTTGTCTTTGTATGTCCAGAGTTTAGCATAATGAAAGACAAATATTGCTTTTTCATCCATCCATCTATCTATCCATCCATTCATTACGGCTCTGACTCTTCTGGCTCTATGCTGCAGAGTTTACTCCTAGGCTATACCTTATCTAATGACTTCACTTTCCTTCTACTTCTTTTGAAAGATTGAAGGGTCAAGGTAACAACCAGGGCTGGGCCTTAGGGGCTAAAGCTACTCTTTTAGGAACAGGTGCTCCCTCTCCTGGCACAATTCCATCGGACTGGGGCTGATTGTCCTCTTCAGCCCTGTCTGGTGCCCAGAATGAATTGACTCCTTGTGCTAAAATTCCCAGTTACAGCTCTGTGGCTATGAGTCATAATAATAGCTAACACATCCATAGTACTTGAAGGTTTGCAAAGTCCTATCCTCACAATGACTCTGGGAGATAATAGTAACTGACATTTATATAGTTGTGCAAAGTGTTTTTCATTCATAATCTCTAGGGATGCTCCTAGAGGATGGGTTGAGTGTGCCTGTTTGACTTGGAATATAATATTCATCCACCTCAGGGGAGATTGGCGTAGCTGGTCCACATTCTAGGCAAATCTATGATGATCTCCTTGAGCCATATAATGATCTATTGGCGTTGATACTTTAGTCATTATTAGGGTCATTTTTACAGATCATCAGAGAAGTTAAGTGATTTGCCCATTGTCACACAGTCAGCAAATCTTACAGTAGTGATTTAAACTCAGGTCTCCCTGCACTGCCTCTCACTGGGAGGTAATAGCAGTGCCAAGATGTGTGATGGAGTTTGGTTTAGATTCCCTCCCCCCTTCTATATTTGGAGTTCAAATCCCAGCACTACTACTTACATATACACTCTGTCACTTTAGACAAATCACTTGTCCATTCCCCTGAGCCCTAGATTACCATCTGTAAAATGAAGGCTTGAACTATATGCCTTCTAAGGTGTATTTTCTAGATCTAGATCTATTATCCTATCACCTTAGTAAGGACTACCCACATGCAGTTTCTGGTATCAGAGGACCCAAAGTCAAACCTCAGTTTTGCTACTTAAGTGACCTTGGTTTAATCATTGTCTTTCTCTGGGATTCAGTTTTATTCTCTGAAAATTGAAAGCTATGAACTGGATGATTTCTAGTGGTCCTTCCAGTTACAAATCCTTTAATCCTATTGTTCCTGTTCTGTAGATGAAGATGGAAGCTCTCAGGGAAGAGTGAGGTAGTTTTCCCTTAGATTATTGATTCAAAATCAGATCTTCTCACTTCAGGTCTAGTGGTCTTTGCATTATACCATCAAACCCAGCTTACGAAGTCTAAGTCTTCTTAGAAACTGAGATGGGGTAATGGATTGAGCTGAGTTGAGCTGGACAGTTCTGTAGCATACACAAAGAGTATCATGGAACATTGAGTATGTGCCATAGAAGCATGGAGTTAACACAAATACTCCTCCAAGACCTTCTCTGTAGCACCAGGCAATTCTCATTGGTTTTGTTTTCTATCCCTTTGTTCTGGGAGATTTGGCCCACGTTAATTGACTTCTGTTTCGATGCTTACCCATCTGTTCTTTCTGTGTGCATCTGATTTATTTACTCATTCCCTAGTCCTAGTCAATCCCATCCCTTGCATCATCAAATCTGGGGCCTAGTGATCATGAAAGGAATGTCTAAGTTGCTTTCCTGCTTGACTACAGTTCTTTCATTTACACAGGCACCTTTTTGGCAAGCCTTGGTATCAATGGCAGCCAGCCAAGAAAGTGTGAAAAGTTGATACAAAATGGACTGTGAAATTCCTGGTACTCACTGTTGCTAGAGTCTATTTGCATCCCTACTGAGAATTGAGAGCTATAAAAGCAGGAACCAGACTCTTGACTTCATTTTGGAGAGGGATCATGGTTCTCAGGAATTGCATGATGGTGCTTTAGCAATTGATATTACAACATAGAAACATCCCCCCAACTTTATTGAAAGGAATGCCTTGATTTCTAAATTGACACTGGGGTATTAAATATGTCCATTTTTTTATATGTCCACATCTGACTTGCTTGGGGAGTTAGGTTCCAAGTACAGTTTTAAAAGAGGTGTCATCATGAGATTTTTCTTTCCTCAGAATCACTTAGATGAAATACCAGTTGTGACAAGAGTACTGATAAGAAAGCAAATCAGATTGGTACTTTGAATAAGCAGACCATTTAAACCCTACCTCTGATGCTTACACAGCAAATCACTTAACTTTGATCAGCCTGTTTCCTTAATTATAAAATAAAAGGACAGACCTCCATAGCTGCTGACATCCTTTGTGACATTATATAGGATTGCATGACTCTTTTTCTTTTTCATCTAGACCTGTGATTTCATAACATGTTGTCAATTTGCTTGAAACTTACAATCTTAGAAAACTGTCTTAGGAAATGAGAGATTAAGTGATTTGCTCAGGGTCACACAGATGATATGTCAGAGGAAACACTTACACTGCAAGACTTCTTGACTCCAAGGGCGACTTTCTGTCAACTGCCCCACGGGTTCAGTGGTAGGAACTTGGGCCGTCAGAATGGATGCTCAGGAATATAAACAGGGGAACAATGTAGTGCTATGGAGGAAGCGCTTCTCTTGGAATCAGAGGACTTCTTTATCCCATCCTTACCTCTGACCTTGGGAAAATGACTTAACTTCCCTAGGCTTCAATTTGCTCATCTGTAAAATGAAGTTATTATGATCAAGATGGGCAGCTAGATGGTAACTGCAGGACCCTGGACAAGTCACTTAACCCTGTTTGTCTCATTTTCCTCATCTGCAAAAATGATATGGAGAATGCAATGGCAAATCATTTTGATAACTTTGCTAAGAAAACCCCAAATGGGGATCATGAAGAGTCAGATATGACTGAAACAACTGAACAACAAATCAGATCATATTTGTATTTTTTTATCAGATACACTTGCATATTTGTTTTTCCTGACATCTAACATTCGTCTCCCATCCCTGAGTCTTTGCAAAAGCTGTCTCCCGTGCCTGGAATGCTCTCCTTCCTCCCCTCTGATGCTTAATTTCCTTGATTTTCTTGAAGGTGAGGGTCAAATTCACCTCTAGCAGGAAGCCTTTTCCAGCGCCCCCAGCTACTCATGCCTTCAACTCTGAGATTACTTTCTCTCTATTCTGCTTCTACCTTTCATGTACCTAATCATTTATGTATTGCTTAGGAGCTGGCCATTGCCCTTTGAGTCACCATTTTGATTCTTTGGGGATATAGCTCCAGTATTCATAACCATACAGTATTGCAGTGCTGCTCATTCAATGATAACAACCTATTTTCTGACAGTGATACTCATTAAAAATAAATAAAATAAAACTGATACTAAAGACTACCAGGTATCTAATTTGAGCTACGAGTAATGGGATACACATTTAAGAGGACCTTTGGTTCAAGGAGAAGAATTCTAGTCAGGAATTTTATTATTTTGAAAAGTAATTCAAAATAAAGCAGGAAAGAGGATATTTTGGTTCAGTCCCTGTTCCTGTGCTGAGCTTTGATGATGGCAACCAGTCTGCTGAAAGTATTGTTAGCTGGCTTCAATAACCTCATTTCACAACTGAGGTTAAATAGAACCCTTAGTAAAATTAGCAAAAAGCAATGAGATCTCTCTCATTCCAACAAATATCCAATGAATACCATTTTGTTCAAGGCTGTGTATGTGGCAAATGTTGAGGTTAGTCAAACACCCATACACGATTTTTTACTCTGACATTTGCTATTTTAAAATCACTTGAAAGAATGCCAACAACCCAAAAAGGGTTGGAATTGTATTCAATGTGGTTCTTTTAAAAATCCTACTTTTTCATACTTTCAGTTTTGTACTCTTCTAAAGCTGACATTTTTGAGTCAAAATGGCCTTCTAAAGTATAGGCTTAGAAAAGGCACTGAAATTTTATTAGAAACATTTTCACTCTCTCACATCAGACACTACTCTAGAAGCTAGTGGCTGAATTATTAACATAGGTTTTGGTCACATCCACCAAGACGGCAGGTTTTTCTGGTGAGGAAATTTCTATGGGCTCACAAGTTTACTTGCTAATGTGTGCCATGCCCATCTGCTATTGAAGCATTAACACTAAAGAGCCCATAAAGCTCCCATTACCCAGAAAATTCTTTTACAGTGAGCCTTTACTGAGCTGTGCTGCAAGGAATTAAATTGCATTATGTATAATGACTATTTGATTGTTTGATTACTTTTGCCTGGTTTTCTTCCCAGGCCACTGGGAAAAAATGTTCCAGAGTTCCTCAGAGCTTGTCTCTGTGAAGAAACTTCTTGAAAATAAACCAAGACGGGAAGAGTTAGAGTCTCCTGAAAAGATTAGAGCTCCCCATTCTAGGCAAAGTGACCTACCAGCTGCTCCCTCTGAGTAAAAAATTTTTTTAATTTTTACTTTTTAGAGGGAGGAAGGCAAAGCAATTGGGGTTGAGTGACTTGCCCAAGGCCAGGCGGCTAGTAAGTGTTACATGTCTAAGGTAGGATTTGAACTCAGATCCTCCTGACTTGAGGGCCAGTGCTCTATTCACTGTGCCACCTAGCCACTCCTTCTGAGTAGCATTTGGCTTTTACATAGGTTACCCTTGGTACAATTCATTCCTTCCTCAGCTTCATCTCTTAGAATCCCAGGCTTCCTTTAAAGCACAGCCTTTAGTCCACATCTTATGCCAGGCTTTTCTTGATCCCAGTTGTTAGCATTCTCTCCCATTTTCTCATTACTATTTCTCATATTATTTCTCATATTACTTTGTATTATAATTTAATTACATTATATATTTAGGTACTTGTTAAATTCCTCCTCCACTAGAATGTAAGCTCTTTGAGAGTAGGGATTACGCTGTATTGGGTCTTACATTTCTAGTGCCTTATACATAATAGGTGCTTAATAAACACAACCAGTAACACAGGACTAGAACTTACCCCAAGCTCTTAGTTTCTGATGATAAATATTGAAATTTACCCCCTTTCCTTCACACTCACACACATACACGTACACACATGTGTATATATACATAAATCATATTTCCCCTATCCAGAATTTACTCAGAAAATAGCTCATTTCTAGGTCTCCACAAATGTGGATAAAACGGCTCCCCAGGGTTCCATAAATTCCTCAAGAGAAGAAATGCATCTATGGAACAGGACAGTTTTTATTTCACTCCATCGAAAATGCAGCAAAGTATTTGATACCTTCATCCAGCTACACTTCTCCCCTCCTTTCCCAGTAGGATTGTGTCATTACTAAAGATCAAGTGCTTTTAATTCTAGGTAAGCATACTGGGAAATGTAGGCCAGTGTATGGATGGAACTACTGTATGGTTTAAACTTCAAGGTGAGATTATGCCAACCTGAGAGATGTTTGAACTTATCTTCTATGAGAGTTGGGAAGGAGATGAACAGAAGGGAGGATGGGGGAGGCAGATAATAGAGTTGAGCCTATTAAGGCTCTACCAGAGCAACATAAGTCTTTCAGATGGAAGCAGAAAAGACAGAAATGACCAGAACAAGAGGCAAGCCTTATAGTCTTTATTGTCCAAGGGGAGAGAAAGTGAGTGGAGAGTCTCAATTTTCTGCTTTCTCTTTTTTTTCTCTCCTATTAGAAAGGATGGAGATGTAAATCCAAAGTGTCCTATTTCC
The DNA here is from genome assembly GCA_028646575.1 of Pseudocheirus occidentalis. Lineage (NCBI taxonomy): Eukaryota > Metazoa > Chordata > Mammalia > Diprotodontia > Pseudocheiridae > Pseudocheirus > Pseudocheirus occidentalis. The sequence goes on along the minus strand of CM053599.1, from coordinate 35,844,593 downwards.
ATTCTAAACTGCTCTTTAATATTTCAATGATATTCTAAGTCTGACTTTTCTTTAGTTAAAAAATGAGATTAACATCAGTTGTTCTATACCAAGTGGAGTCTGTTTGTTTGGCTTCAGAGAAGGAAACTCCCTGGAAAGATTTCCTTCTAGCTTGGGGCGGAGACTCCAGCCTTCAACTAATTGTTAGAGGACTTCTTACAGGGGAAATGATAACGAGCTATTTGCATGTTATAATAATTCTGTTGGTTTGTCCTTCACTTTCAAAGAGGACCATGGCATCAGGGAAATGATGACATAACTTGCAGTTGATTTTGATTTGAGTGAGGGAGGGCTGTGCAAGTTCAGCAGCCTGACTTTCTCCTCCAGAGTCATCTGAATCCCGTGACCTGATATTCATCAGGATGACTGAAGATGACACAGGATGTAATGTGAGACCTGAGGCTAAGGTCTTTTCAGGTACCCAGAGTGAGACAACATCCTTCCTTTCTGTTTTCTTCCTTCCCTTCCCTCCCTCCCTCCCTCCCTCCCTTCCTTCCTTCCTTCCTTCCTTCCTTCCTTCCTTCCTTCCTTCCTTCCTTCCTTCCTTCCTTCCTTCCTTCCAAAACTTTCACCCAGGTTGATTCTGAAGCTCATAGACTGGATCACAATAAGTTCCTACTCAAGCTCCACTTAATTAATAATTCTAAATACTTCCAAAAGCCAATTTCAAAAATGGCACCTGGAGCTTTTCTTTCATCCTAACCCTAGACTCAGCAGATTATTCATTCGTTGCTATAGCTAGAGCAGGTAACGTGAATGTGGTTTCCTAAAGATATACAAAGGAAGATAGAAGAAAAAAGAGAGGCAAAAATAAACAAAGAGACAAAGATAGAGACTGAGAAGAACAGGGAAACACAAATAAATGGATATGGAGAATAGAAACGGGGATCCAAAGGGAAGGCCTTGTCCTGAACTGACTCTGGTCAAAGGTGACATTCATGATCACGAAGGATTTGAACTCTCCCTCTCCTAGAAGAGGAAAATATGTCTCAGCCAAGTATCCTCCAAATCTATACCTACTGATTATATAAAGAATTCATGGAATCTGTAAGCAATGAGGAAAACACATAAGGGACTCACAATCACTCATCAGTAATCAATGTAGTTCTCTTCCTCTTCCATGTGTTCCCTTTTCTATGGGGTCCTAAAGATTTCCAACTTCAGCACCACCTCACACTTTGTGCTCACTTTACCTGGGAGTGGAATTTAGGGCTACTAGAAAGATAAACCCCCTACCCTTTTGGTTAATCACTCCTTATCTCCAAAGAGAGAAACATAGGCATTCAAGAGTTATGGTTTCGGGGCAGCTCAGTAATTTAGTGAATAGAACACCGTCCCTGGAGTCAGGAGGACTGGAGTTCAAATTTGGGCTCAGACTCTAAACACTTATTAGTTGTGTGACCTTGCACAAGTCACTTAACACCAATTTCCCTGTTTTCCCCCTTCCAAAAGAAGAGTTGTATTACCCAAGAGCTGAAATTTCCTTGGAAGAGCAACATACTCTGATTTAATACATAGACAACACTCCCTCCCACCCTTCCCATTGGACCCACATCAGCCATAATTTTAGTTATTATATCATGCAGTTATATGTAAAAAATCATTGTATACAACGTATTACATACTATACATAATTATATTAATGCCAATGTGATCTTTCATGTCATGCCTTTCCTCTATTGTCACTGTTCTCCCCACCATTGAGTGGGGCAATGTGGAGCATCCTTTTTTCTTGCCAAATTTTCACTGCTCAAGAAGTTCCCCTTTAATGAATAGAAGTCTGAGTCAATGAACTTCTGAATTTCCTCAGCTCTTGGGCCACATCCTCCATGAAGCTTCCTCGAATTTCTCCATTTTGAAGTGATCATTGTTCCATTTCTTTAGTACAGGATCCCAGGACTACATCATATTAAAGCATCTTGAGTTCTTGAAAGGTCAGTTATTTTATAAGAAGAGTTGGGTTCTCTGTCATATCTAATGGTTTTTACCAGTGATGTTATTACTGTGGTTTCATGAGAGATATGACTTTTGAGCAAGGAAGACTTGGGATAGGGGGATTCCAAAGAATGAGCAGAGTAGGGATACCAGGCAAGAAGGGGTGACAGTGATAAAACAGATTTTTCCAGACTACCAGAGAAGGTACCACTTTTAGACAAAATAGTTCATTTAATATCTTTTAATCATGGACTTGTTCACCTGGGGTCTATAAATTAATGATTAAAATATTTTTGATAATGTATTTCAATATAATTGATTTTTCAAAAATTATTTATTTATTTTTAGTTTTCAACATTCATTTCCATAAGATTTTGAGTTACATATTTTTCCCCATCTCTTCTCTGACTACCCCAAGATTGTGAGCCTTTTGAATACCCCTTTTCCTAATCTCTTCTCACTTATATCCTCCCCCATCTCCCATCCTAACTTTCTAGTAGGGCAAGATGGATTTCTATACCCCAGTGCCTTTATATCTTATTTTCCAGTTGCATGTAAAAAACATTTTTTTTAACATTTGTTTTTAAAATTTTGATTTCCAGGTTTTTTTCCCTCCTTCCCTCCTCACCCAACCCAACTGGGAAGATAAGCAATTCAATATAGGTTGTACATGTGTACTTATGCAAAACATTTACATAGTAGTCATATTGTAAAAGACAAACTGTATTTCCTTCCATCCTATCCCACCTCCCCATTTATTTTTATTCTATTTTCTTCTTTAACCCTGTCCCTTTTGAAAAGTGCATGCTTCTACCTATCCTGTCCCCCAGACTGCCCTCCCTTCTATCATCCCCACTCTTATCCCCTTGCACACCTACTTTCCTGTAGGGTAGGATACCCAGTTGAGTGTGTATTATTCCCCCTTTAAGCCAAATTCAATGAGAGTAAGGTTGATCCATTCCCTTTCACTTTCCTGCTCTTTTCCTCCATTGTAACAGTTTTCTCTTTCCTCTTTTATATGAGAGAATTTACCCTATTCTATCTCTCCCTTTTTCCTCCCAATATATTCCTCTCTCACCTCTTATTTTTATTTTTTAGATATCACCCCTTCATATTTAACTCATTCTGTACCCTGTGTCTATGTATACATGTACAGACATATACATACACTCACATATATATTCATACACACATACACCCTTCTATACATACATATACGTATGTATAAACACACATACACACCCATATTCCCTTCAACTATCCACATACTGAGAAAAGTCTAATGAGTTACAATTATTGTTTTACCATGAAGAAATGTAAATAGTTCAACTTCAATAATTTCTTTTCCTGTTTGCCTTTTCATGCTTCTCTTGCTTCTTGTATTTGAAAGTCAAATTTTCTGTTCAGCTCTGGATTTTTAATCAAGAATGCTTGAAAGTGGGGGGCAGAGCAAAAATGGAAGACTATAAGGAGGAAATTGTTTGAGCTCCCTCACCAACCACCTCCAATACTCATAAAATATGACTCTAAACAAATTTTAGAGCTATAGAACCCACAAAGTGACAGAGAGGAACAAATCTCCCATTGAAGGCATCTTGGCAGGCTACAGGAAGGGTCTATCACACTGAACTGGGAGCTGAGTGCAGTCCTGTGTGAGCTGCCCAGGCCCAGACCTAGGGTGGCCCAGACCTGTGGCCCAGACCAGCCAGAGCAGACTTCAGGAGAATGAATCTCTGGCAGCTGTGTTGGTTTGCAGACTTCTCAACATATAAACTCCAAAGAGAAAGTAAAAGGACAGTATGAATTCTGTTGGAACTGTATGGAGATGAACACAGTCTGGCCCCTGCCCAGGGGTGAGAGGTGGCAGTGGCTGCAGATGCTGCTGCATGGCCGCCTCTGGAGCTCCTGTAGATCATAGAGGTATCAAGCAGCCACTCAGAGGGTCCTTGGTCTTGCTTTGATCTGCTTGGATCTTGGTGGGAAGCTTAGGTGGTGCTCCTGGGGTGAGGAATGCCAGTGTGCCAGAGGTTGTAGTGGCTGTAGAGAGGCTGCCCTCCTCAGACCTCTGACAACATTTATGAAAAACACAGCAATCTGGGACATAGCTCTCTCCACTCTAGAAGCGGAATTCTACCATTGCAAAGAACTCAAAAGTCAAGTCATTGCCTGACAAGATGAACAAGCAGAGGAAGTGTAGTCAGACCATAGAATCCTTTTCTGGGGACAAAAAAGATCGAAACATGGAACCAGAAGAAGACAATGAAGTCAAAACTCCAACATCAAAAGCTTCCAAGAAAAATATGAATTGGTTACAGGCCATAGAGCAGCTCAAGCAGGAGTTTGAAAATCAAGTAAGAGAAGTGGAGGAAAAATTGGGAAGAGAAATGAGAACAATGCAAGGAAATCATGAAAAGAAAGTCAGCAAAGCTGACTGAAGAAAATAAAATCTGAAAAACAGATTAACTCAAATGGCAAAAGAGTCCCAAAAAGCCAATGAGGAGACAAATGCTTTAAAAAGTTGAGTTTGCCAGATGGAAAAAGAATCTCAAAAGCTCACTGAAGAGAATCATTCCTTCAGAATTATATTGGAGCAAATGGAAGGTAATGGTTAATGAAAAATCAAGATACTATTAAATATATCCAAACAAACAAACAAAAAAAAGAAAGCAATGTGAATTATCTCATTGGAAAAACCATTGACCTGGAAAATAGATCCAGGAGAGATAATTTAAAAATTATTGGACTACCTGAAAGCCATGATCAAAAAAAGAGCCTAGACATCATCCTTCAGGAAATTCTCAAGGAAAATTGCCCCAATAGTCTAGAACCAGAGGGCAAAATATAAATTGAAAGAATTCCCCAATTGCCTCTTTAAAAAGATCCCCAAAAGAAAAGTCCTAGGAATATTATAAACAAATTCCAGCATTCCCAGATCAAGGAGAAAATATTACAAGCTGTCAGGAAGAAACAATTTGAATATTGTGGAAACACAATCAGGATAACACAAGATCT
>CM053599.1:35817075-35839107 GCA_028646575.1 Pseudocheirus occidentalis | reverse complement strand
GGGAACCAGAGCATGTTGCTGGATTTTGTTGCAAGCCTTTTTTCTTGCTTTCTTGTGTTTTGTTGTAAGGCCATTTATTGTTTCCTTGGGGTTTTGTGGCAAGGCTGTGTCAGGTCCTTGAGTCAGCTAGTGTAATCTTGCTACTGGTTACATGGTGGAGAATGGGAGAAATGTGCTGAGTCAGCTCAGGGTAGGCTTCAGTTCATGGCTGCTATTTTTTTTTAACCTTCTATTGAATTTTGAGTGTCTCCTAGACCATGGAGGCAGGTGAAGTTACTTTATCTTTAGCATATTATTTCTGTTTTGGAGAAGTTTGAAAGATGCTGGGGAATCACAGAAAATATCTAGTCCTCTCATTTGTTGGTCATATGATGCAGAAATCCAAGCATTCATTCTGATGGGTGTAGCCTTTCCATTTATAGTAGGCAAGGAAACATTCTGAAAAAAAAGCTGACAATCCTTAGCTATATTTTTGTAGTGAACTGTAAACCCTTTGAGGACAGGGAAGTCATTGTTGCATTTGTATCCTTAGTACCTAGTACAGATCTAGTCTCACAGGGCCTAGTAACTATCTACTGCTTGATTGATTCAGTGAATGAATTTAATTTGACAATTCTAGGTAAAATAATGTAGTAATATATGGTTGTAGCTTGATTAAAAACCACACAAATTCTAGAACATTTGTTTAAGGAAGTAAAACTCATTTTTTAATCAATGAACTTGTGAGGAAATGAATAATAATTTTTGGCATCAAAAGATCTTAGATCCAGAGGCTAAAGGTACCTTGGAGGTCAGTTAGTCCAATTCCTTGATGTAACAGATTTGGAAATTAAAGCACAGAAGACCTGTGAGGCTCACTGAACCACCAGCAAAAAGGGATAGGGCCAGGATTTGCCCCAGGGTCTCTCATTCCAAATTCAGCTCTCTTTCCACTCTACCATAAGGCTTCTTAAGTAGAAAAGTAATGAAAAATTCAATCAAAATAATTTCAAATATGTAATCCCTACTTAGTTGCTAGAATAGAATTTAAGTTACTTGTGTGTCATTTCTAGTCCTGTCAGAACTGAGGCTCTTTGACTTGCAGAATTTTTAGTGGTCAAAGAATGTTACGTTATTAGGCCAAAGTAATCTTTGAGGAGGTAAGTTCTTTATGTATTATGCCAAATCAACTGGAAAATTAACTAGTGTATGAGTAGGAAATTTTTTATTATCTTATTAAACTCCACCAAATGGAAATAGAAGCAGACATGTCCAATTGTTGGTGATTTTTTTTCCTCCCTGGAAAATGCCTTCCATAACTTAATTATTTAAAATCTAGAAAAGAGAGGAAAGAGATGGAAATGTGTAGATACAAATTTCCTTGGGCTAGTAAAAGCATCATGACAGAGCTTGGGGGTCATGTTCTCAATGGAGTCTTTATGCTTCAGGGATAGTAGCACAGGGTATAGTAGGAAGATTGATGTCTCTGCTTTGGAATAGGTCCAAAGGAAACATTTGTTCACTGTAGTTTGACTGGAGACAATCCCTTCTAATATTTTGAGGCACATATATTGACCTCATAGCTAAACCGAAATGATTTCTACACTATACTATTTAATGGAACCTCTTCTCACATTCAAATAAGCAATTTCTAAATCCAAGTACATTATCTTTCCCCTATAGGCAATTCCTAGTGTTCCCCAAACTCAGATAATATCAAAACTCTGGGGAAATTTTCACTGAAAGGTTGTGGTCCTCTCCCATGCCCACAAGAATAATATGAGGGAAATCAGACACTGTGAGAGGGCCAACAATTCATCTATGCAGAGAGGACTTCAGCATCAAAACAGAATTATTAAAAGCCTGTTATGTGCTAACTGGGTAAGCTGCTGGTAAAACAAAGGATTCCCTTAAAACAAAAAAAAAGAAAGAAAGAAAAGAAGAAGACAGTTCCTGATCTCAAGGGGAAATAATTGTTGGGAAAATACCAAGCTCCCCTAAATAAATATGGAATGGTTAAAAGTCTTTATGACCAGTGTCTAATTCTTTAATCGATATCAGAACCTAGCACATATATTTCTCACCTAATCTCTTTGCCTTTCATTTTGCTTTTCTATATTCTTATTTGATGGAGATGTATATATTATTCAACCTCTCATGTTCCAGATTCAATCTCTGTCTCTTTTTGGCTACCACCCCCTTTGTTTTCTTTTCCATTCTGTTGTTTCATTTATCACTTTTCCTCAATATTTTAATTCCACACATAAAATAAGAGATAGTATAAGATGGTGGAAAGAAAACTGAATCTGGAAGCAAAGTTCCTGGGTGAAAATCCCATACTCATCACATACTACCTATGTGACCTTTGGCAAAGTACATTTCTCTGGAGTTCAGTTTTGTCTTTGAAAAACTGGGAGCAGGGTCAACTATAAAGTCCTGAAATCACTTTCATTTCTAAATAGGTGGTCCTGTAGTTATATTAATAAGTATAAAGTAAAATCAGAAGCATTTATCTACTCTAACATACATTACATGTCCACAAACTATCAGGTAAAACCCATCCATTCCTATTCATAGAAGAAGATACCCCCATTTGGGCTCGTTTTCCTTCCCCTGCAGTTTGAGCTATAGAAAACGAGATTGAGATCTTGTCACAGACATCCCAGTTTTCAACTGAAGCACAAGTCGTAGGTTCTGAATAAGGACTTAGTTTTTGTGTGTGTGTGTGTGTCTCCAGAGCTTGGCACAGTGTCTGACACATGGTAGGCACTTAATAAATGACTGGTTGACTGATGGATGGCTTGAAATCTGAAAAACTCTTTTTGCCTAGGCTGGGGTCCATCAACTGCTTCCTCTCCCATCTACTCACTGCACCCCAACTTGAAGTCTCTTTTCGCTCCCATGCCCACTTGCTTATGATCAATCCTCTCTGCATTTGGGATGATATCTAGTCCTTTCAGTCCTAGCTTCATAAAGTCATGACTTAAAAGCTCTTGTGGTTAGCTGACTTAAAGCAGTCACTTAGTCATATGCCTCAAGAGGCATGGAAAGAAGGTTCAAGAATTTTGGTTACCTTGGGGAGGGCATGTGTCCCAGGAAAAGAAGCACTTCCATATCCATGTTGTTGACTATTGGCAAAAACCCATTTGCACCTGTCAGTTATGGGCTATTATGTCTATATAGTTAAGATCATAAAGCTAGGTGGTACAGTGAATAGAACACTGCTCCTAGAGTCAGGAGGACCTGAGTTCAAATCTGACCTCATACAATAATTAGCTGCATGACCCTAGACAAATCACTTAACCTTTTTTGCCTCAGTTCCTCATCTGTAAAATGAGCTGGAGAAGGCAATGGCAAACTGCATCAGTGTCTTTGCCAAGAAAACCCCATAAAGAATTGGACATGACCGAGATGACTCAATAACTATGGGGTTAAGACCAGCAACTCTCGGCCCTAGTCTCTTAGAGATAAATATGTATAACCATTCTATACAAGCATTATCTACTTTAGGCCAGTTATCTAATGTACAATTTTAGCTCATTGAAATGACTTTAAAATTGGGAAGAGGTTTCAAGAAATATAAATTACAATCATAGATGTATAGCTATAAGGGACCTTCAAAGTCATCTGCTCCCAAGTCTTCATTTCACAGAGAAAGAAACTGAGACCCAGAAAGGATAAACAACTTCATCAAGGTCACACACGTAGCAAGTGCCAAATCTAGGGCTTATATTCAGATTCTCTTATTCTAATCCCAACAGCCTTTCCATTAGGTCATGTGGAGACTAGCCTGAGAGAGCATTTTGAAAAAGTGCCATGGAGACCCTAATGACCCATATGACAATTAGGTTTTGTTTTTGCTATTCCAAAAACTTTCCCCTAAAGACAAAGTGAGGTCAGCGTTTTGGTAGCATGTGCCAAAAGGCCCACTAGGTCTGATGTACTTGGTAAACAGAGAGTCATTATCATCTATCTTCAGCACTTCACGCTGTGCCCATCTGGGCCTGGTAGCAACAACACACTGCTGTGTATAAGACTGATGTGACCTCATCATCCTTCTTTCTGTTTGTGCTGTCTCCCAGTGTCTTCTTTACCAGTGGGGTGGCCCCAGGAAAAATTGTGAAACGGGAAGTTTGGCTTTGGTACCCTCTGGCTCCATTTCTGGCTCTCCATCTCTGCCTTCCATCTGGCAACTTCCTTCCAGGTAATTAGTGCCCTCCAATATCCCCAGAACAGCCCCTCCCCAATCTACATTCACACATGGCAGCCATCACCCTGGCTTGCCCCCTCCAATCTTCCTTCCCCAAATCTTCGCCCCACCTAGCCCCTAAGCAATTTATTTTCCTTATTCTCAATGCAATGCATGGTCTCACTTGGAGCTGCCTTCATACCTTCTAGTAACAAGAAAGTAAAAGCTTCACTATCTTCTGCCCTGGTCAGACCACATCTGTAGTATTGGGCTCCATTTGATACTGCAGCTTAGAAAGGACATTGACATGTGGGCATGCAGAGGATGGAAACTAGGCTGCCATTGAATAGAGGCATTAGGAAAGAACCTTGAATCTGTGCAATTGGTTAAAGAAACTGGGAAGTTTTCACTGAAAAGAGAGGCCTCAGGGGCTTCCTTTAAGATCCAACTAAAATCCCATCTTTTACAGGAAGCCTTTCCCAATCCCTTTTAATTCTAGTGCCTTACTTCCACTGATTCGTTGCTATTTGTCTCATATATTGGTTGCGTTGTATATATTTGTTTACATATTACCTTAATGGTTAGATTGTAAGCTTCTTTTTTTCCAGTTATTTATTTTTTCCCCATTATCCTTTTTTAATTAATTTAAACTCTCAGCACTGAAAGGGAAATTTCTACATGTAGCATATCATTTGTTCTCAACCAGGATCAAACTGGCACATATTTTTTGAAAGCCTACTATATGCAAAGCTCTCTTTTAAGTCCTACTAGAAATACATGACAGCAGAATGCCATGGATATTGTATCCCTGGAATTCATCTAACAATAGATTTGATGATATCTTTTTGGTCAAGAAGTGGAGATGTACAGCTTTGGACAATAACTGCTTTTAGAAACTGTAAAGTAGTTACAAGAGAACAATTGCCCAAGATTCAGAATTTTTAAAAAATGGAGCATGTGTATTATGTGGCCAATGTCTTCACTCTAACTTAGTTATGAGACCAAGTTAGTTCCTCACTGCTCTAACAGATGCTGAAGAGACCATCTGAGGGGGAGGGAGATGGATGCGAAATTGTCATATCAAAGGAAGCAACATTACTGTGGCAGCTCCATCTTGTTTAAGCCTTCCATTGTTAGAGATTTGAGGTTTCATGATATACTTTATGCTCATAACTGATGTGGTTGGAGAATTGGTACTGAATTTACAGCATCAGCAGAACAGAAAACATGATGTATTTTATGCATGTCAATAAAGGAATGACCTGTTCTTGTTCTACAGAGAATGTAAATTGGAAGTCAAACACCCCTTGTATTCCAAAATAGGGTCCTGAACTTTTTATAATTTTCATTTAAATTTTGTTAGGAGGCTTGGAGCTATTAGTTAATCTATCTTCCAATGCACTGTTTAATATAGCACTGAATAAATGATGCAAGTTGTCAATGGATGAGTGATCAACTAATAGCTCTGCTAGTAATTGATTTATTTTTCTTCAATAAAGTTGCATAAACCAATGAAAAAAAAAGAAGTGGGGATATAAAATGGATGACCATACAATTATGAAATTTTGTAAGAGGCTAACTGACTAGAAACAGGATGTCAAGAAAGGAACACAGAATCTGTTGTCAATAAGCAAAGTTTAAGAATTTTCAAGTGAGTCAAGACCTCAGAAGCCATCTCATCTAATCTCTGTAGTTAGAATCACTACATTCTCAAGTCATTATCCGGGATCTTCTTGAAGACCTACAATGTTATATGTCTATTCGCTATTTCTTGTAGCAATCCATTCCAGTTTTGGAGAGTTCTAATTGTTAGAAGTTTGTTTTTTGTTTTTATCTTTGTTTTTCCCTCATAGTGGATAAGAATGGTTCTCATGCCTATCCCTCCTAGTTGGAATGATATAGGGCAGTTTAAGAGGGGAAGGAGAACAATCTTAATCTCTATTTCCATGAGGAGTCCTTCAGATACTGGATGATGATTATTTTACTCCCTTCTTCATACAGGACTAAATATCAAATCCTTCACAAGCTGAGTCTTTGCTGCCTTTCCAACATTGTTGCCTTTTACTTTAACTTTTTAACTTTTTTTTCACTTTTACTTCATGTACTTTATAACTTGGTGAAACTGAACTTCTTGCTATTCCTCATATATGACACTTCTTTTCCCTACTCCAAGTCTGCGTTGACTCTCCGCAGGCCTGGAATTTTTTCCCTCCTCTGTGTCCTGGGTTCTCTGACTTATTTCAAGTTGCAGCTAAAATTGCACCATCTGCCAGAAGCCTTTCCAAGTCTTCCTTAAAGCTACTGCATTAAGGAAATTATCTCCAATTGATCCTGTATATAGCTTGTATTAGATCATGTACTATTTAAATGTAGAAAATTAATGTAACATAAGATGTATATAGTTGTTTGCATATTGTTTTCCCCACTGATTTTTTAACTCTGGTGGAACAAAGCCTGTTTTTGCCTTTATTTTTATTTCCGACACTTAGCTTGGTGGCTGGCACATAATCATCATTTAATAAATGGTTGTTATCTTGACTTAACTTGACAATTACATCCCTGAGAAATTTCTTCTTTAAACTAAACAAATTAGCTTCTTTTTACAAATCTATGTATGGCGTTTCCTTCATTTCTGGTTCATCCCCATCTTGGATCCCCATCTCTGAACATACAATGCTTTGTTAACTAAACATATGCAGGGGTGGAGAATCTGCAGCCTTGAGGCCATGTGTGACAGTCTGGGTCCTTTGATATAGACTTTTGACTGAGTCCAAATTTTACAGAAAAAAATCCTTTTATGAAGCATATTTATCATGTGAATGTTTGGATTCAGCCAAAGGGTTGCACTTGAAAACCTAGAGGATTATATGTGACCTCGAGAATGCCTGCTCCACACCCATGAAACATAGTATGTCAGACATATTCTGATCACAGCAGAGTATAGTAGCCCTACCACAGCCCTCAGTCATTTTAACATCCCAAATCATACTTTCATTCGTGGAGGGAAATCCCATTGTAGAAAATCTCTCTGCCAATATCAGTCAACAACTCTTCTGCAACCTACAGTCTTAGAAAGTAGTCTTTTGTCAGTTTCTAACCTATAGCCATAGAGGCTGGTGACCTTTGACAGTTCTGCCCTAATACTATGTCCTGAATTCATACCTCTAGTATTGTCACTGCCACTGGTTACCACAGCTGTTCTACTAACGAATACCCCATTGCTCTACTCTACTGTGCCATTTAGTTGCCCTTTTATGATCTTAGTTTGCATTAATAGAAGAGTATTTTCTAGAGAAAGGGATCATATAGTTCTGCTGTACTATTCCGGAATAATATGTCCAGTTCTGGGTGCCATATTTCCTTCAAAGTCAGGAAAGCAAGGTTAATCAACTAATCCATAAGTGTTTATTAAATTCATAGTATGTATCCAGTACTGTTAAGCTCTAGAGATACAAATGAAGTAGGAAACATTTTCTAGTTTCAAAGAGTTTACATTCTAAGAAGGAACTCTTGAGGAGAATTGAAACCATGCCAAAGGTGACTCATTTGAAGGAAATGGAGTTTTTAAACCCAATAAAACAAAAACAAATAAAAAAAACACCTTGAGTCACTATCTTCTTAGATTTTTTCTGATTGGTTCCAGAGAACAGAATGAGGGTCAAAGGGCAGAAATAGAAAGGGAGCAGATTTCAATTCGACTTTAAGTCAAGCTTTCCTAAAAATTAAGTCTGTTCAAACAAAGACCTTTGGGTGTCTCCAAGTGGAATTTGGATGACTGTTTGAGAAGGTGTTATAATACAAAAATAGGTCACATTTCGATGGTGTTTTAGAAGGACTTTGGTGGTGTGTTCCAAATCTGTAGAAGGGATTCCCTGATTACATCTCTTCTGCAATACTACAGTATCTGTCTTCTAAAGATCATTTGGCAATTAATCATTAACTGCCTTGTGAGATGGTTTCTTTGACTTTGACTTTTTGGTAGCTCTTGAATTATTACTTAACTTTGAACATCAGTAGCAAAGTTCCTTCCAGCATGATATATCTGTGGTCTTATGTCTTTAAACTGCAGGCTTACAGGAGTCATTAAATACTTTCCGTTTGTTCCTCTGCTTGGTTTCACCAACCTATTTAAGATAATAGGAGTGAGATTGTTCTCTCTCTGCCTGGCTAATGCCCAAAGTAAATTTTGTACAGTATTTTTTAGTAGTGATGAAGGACGGAATCTTCTTCACTCTAGTTTGCAAATTGAACTCGATGAGCATCAGTTGTTCTCAGTAAATGCATTTAGAGCCTTCATTAAAACCACTGAATTTTCACCATCTGTATTTTATTTGCTTTGTTTTGTGTGTATATAGGATAGAGTTCCACCAGCCTCTCAGCAGTGCTGTCAAACTCAAATAGAAATGGGAGTCACTATTACATAATGAGGTTCTATTTTGTTGTTCCGTTGTGTCTGATTTATTATGATCCTATTTGGGTCTTCTTGGCAAAGATAATGGAATGGTTTGCCATTTCCTTCTCCAGGTCATTTTATAGATAAGGAAACTGAGGCAAGCAGCGTTAAGTAATTTGCCCAGGGTCACATGGCTGGTTAGTGTCTGAGGTCAGATTTGAATTCAGAAAGATTAGTCTTCCTAACTCCAGGCTGGGTACTCTATCCACTGCACCACCTTGCCCTAAGGATCCCTGTGGACTACATATCGACTTACTTTTAAAATGTAAATTTATCTGTGTTACATTTTTATTTATTTTGTTAAACATTTCTCAATTAAATTTTAATCTGTTTCCTCCCATACTTGGGAGTGTTGTGAATTACAGAATACCTCTGCTCTAAAAGACATCTAATTGCTAGTTAAGTATTTTCCATCTCTCTTTTTTTTTGGGGGAGGTAGGGTGTCCTGGTCTTTGCCATGATGTAAGTTTATGGGCTCAATCATTACAGAATGAACTTTACTATGGACATTGACCTGGAAGGGAGAGAACACAGCATCCTATCTGTGACACATACTGGCTGTATAACCCTGGGCAAGTCATTAAACATCTTAGTTGCCCTCGTAACTCTCAGACCACTAGATTCAGCAGTAGTTACAATTTGCTTTGGTGTAAGCCAGTGGTTCTCAACCTTCCTAATGTCCCAACCCTTTAATACTCTTATGTGGGCTTATCTACATGTGGGCAGACCCACCTGGAGGCATATAGAGGGGTGGTGTCTTGGTTCCTAAGACCATGGAAAATATGTATTTCCCGATGGTCTTAGGTGACCCCTGTGAAAAGGACATTTGATCCCCAAAGGGGTTGCAACCCACAGGTTGAGAACTGTTGGACTCTAGTCCTTAGGTAAAAATATTACTCATTAGGAATTTCCTATACAAATGAAATTTTAGATCTCATGAAAAAACAAACACACCTTATTGACTTTGAGTATTTTAGACTATCACTGTTTAGAGGACAGGTCATGTATATGCTAATTTGTTTCAAATGAAATCTAGCATAATCCCAAGTATTTGTGGGTACTTGATAAATCTCTACTGATAATGTATGTTGTTCTTACTAATACCTCAATGAAAATTTAGAGACTGCACTTTCGTTTCTCTTGAATCACAGACATTTTTAGAGCTGGAATAGACCTTAAGGATCATATTAGCCAACTCTTCACATTACTGTTGAGAAAACTGAGGCTGTCCCAGGTTAAAGCAAATTGTAACTAGCTTCTCTCAGAACTGAGAGTAGAATACAGTTCTGTACCCCAGCCTTCTTGGTATGCTGTACTGTGGCTCCTGCAGATTCTTAACAAAGTAAAACTTTGTATAATCTACAATTACTAGATTTAGGTCACAGAAATTGGATTCAAAACTTGCTTCTGATGTTGACTGTATGACCTTGGGCAAGTCATTGAAATTTTCTGCCTTTCTGTTTCCTCACCTGAAGAATAGGGGGCCTAATCTATGATTCCTTACATTTATGATCCTGTCAACCAGCAGGATCTCCAGAATAGCAGAATTAACTTTTCTTTGTATTATTTGGCACTACTTTTAGTAGAAGAGACAAATAAGAAACAGAAAAGACAGCAGTAAAATGTATTCCTATTAAAATAATAGTATTCTCAGTACAGCCCTATTGCAATTTTCTACATTATTATCTGAATCTAAAATCCTATATGAAAATATTCAAAGAGCACTTAGGGAGGTGGAGTCATGATGGCTGTGTAGAAGCCCAAAAAAATCTGTGGCTCCCCCCATAACCACCTCAAATACCTATAAAATATGACTGTAAACAAACTTTAGGCCTACAGAGCCCATAAAGTGACAGAGAAACAAACCTCCTGCTGAAGGCAGCCTGGCAGGCAGACAGGAAGGGTTCATCACAGCAGGCTGGGAACAGAGCAACCCATGGTTTTGTCCCCATGGTGGCAGGGCTCTGGAGAGGCTGGAGGGACTTCAGGAGAGTGGATCACTAGCAGCTGTGGCTGTTTCCAGAATTATCAACTCACAAATGCCAAAAAGAACAGTGGGACAGTGGGACTGAGAGTGCTGTCCAGCCTCTGCCCCCAGAAGGGAGCCTAGACATCATCCTTCAAGAAATTCTCAAGGAAAATTGCCCCAATAGTCTAGAACCAGAGGGCAAAATATAAATTGAAAGAATTCCCCAATTGCCTCTTTAAAAAGATCCCCAAAAGAAAAGTCCTAGGAATATTATAGACAAATTCCAGCATTCCCAGATCAAGGAGAAAATATTACAAGCTGTCAGGAAGAAACAACTTGAATATTGTGGAAACACAATCAGGATAACACAAGATCTAGTAGCTTCTACATTAAGGGTTCAAAGGGCTTGGAACATGATGTTGTGGAGGTCAAAGGAACTAGGATTAAAACCAGGAATCACCTACCCAGCAAAACCGAGTATAATGTTTCAGGGGAAAATATGGTCATTCAATGAAATAGAGGACTTTTAAGCTTTCTTGATGAAAAAAGCAGTTGAATAGAAAATTTGATGTTCAGATATGAGAAGCAAGAGAAGCATGAGAAGGTAAACAGGGAAAAGAAATCATAAGGAACCTATCAAAGTTGAATTATTTACATTCTTATGTGGAAAAATGATAATTGTAACTTATGAAACTCTTCTCAGTATGAGGATAGGTGAAGGGAATATAAATGTTTATATACATACATATTTATACATATATGTCTATATAGGAGGGTATATGAGCATATGAATACATACATGAGTGTATGTATATGTGTAAAGGTACACATAGAGAGCACAGAATCAATTGAATAGGAAGGGATGATACTTAAAAGGTGAAATTGAGAGATGAGAGGGGAATATAATGAGAGGAGATGGGGAAAGATAGAATGGGGTAAATTACCTCATATAGAAGAGGCAAGGGATGACTGTTACAATGGAGTGGAAGAATAGGAATTGGTCAAACTAACTCTCATTGAATTTGTCTTAGGGATGGAATGGCATGCACACTAACTAAATAGGGCATCTCGTGCTATAGGAGAGTAGGGGGAAAGTGGATGAGAGGGGGAATGATGGAGGAGAGAGCAGGTTGGGGGCAGGGTAGTTAGAAGCACACTCTTGAAAAGGGACAGGGTCAAGGTGGAAAATAGAACAAGTAGGGGGCAGGATAGGATGGAGGGAAATATAGTCAGTCTTTCACAATACATCCACTATGCAATTGTTTTGCATAGCTACGCAGGTACAATGTATATTGAATTGCTTATATTCCCAGTAAAGATGGGTGACGAGGAAGGAAGGGAAACATTCTGGAATCCAAAATTTTAAAATCAAATGTTTAAAAACATATTGTTATTAATTATTGTTTTGTTGTTGTTGTTGTTGTTGCTGCTGTTATTTTTTTACCTGCAACTGGGAAATAAGATATACATATACTGGCAGAGGTGCAAGGAAATCCATCTTGCCCTACTGGAAAGTGGGTGGAGGAATGGAGCAGGATATAGGAAAGAGCATATTGGGGGAGGGGTATACAGTGGGATTGGTGTTTTGGGGTGGTGGGTAGGGAAAAGATGGGGAGAAAATTTGTAACTCAAAATCCTGTTGAAATGAATGATGTAAACTAAAAATAAACATAAAATTTAATTTAAAAAATCCTATATGACAGGAAATAATATTTGGACATTGCAAAGTCTTCATTCATTAAGGAATTATTAAAATAGCTACTGAAGATGGTGCTTCCCAAGGTTATTACCAAGACTCTAATACTTTGGATAATGTTTGAACAGGAATTGAAATACTAAAGATCCATGGCACCTAAAGAGTTAACTCCTAGCCTTCACCCAAGTTATTGGATTTTCTCTTTTCTTGCTGATAAAGGCTTGGTTGCCTGCAATCCTGAAGTATTGATATATGTGCATTTTTAATACTTTTCTTTGTAGAAAATATTATTGGGGATGTGCAGCTTCTAGATTTCCATAATAATGGTTCACATTTCTATAATACTTTAGAGTTTTTGAAGCCTTTATTTTTTTTCACAAACAGTTATCATTAAGCAAGGTACAGTGGGAATAACCTTAACAATGGAGTCAAAAGGCCTGATTTTAAGTCTTATCTCTGATACCTAATACCAGTGCAACCTTAGGCAAGGTCACATTTCACTGTCCTGGGCCTCAGTTTTTGCATCTATTAAATGAGGAAGGTTTACTACATGGCCTCTGAAATCTATGATTATACCCATTTAAAAGAAGGAAAATATCTTCTGACAGATAAAGCGATATGCCCATTGTCATACAACTAGTGTGGGGCATAGGCCCTTAGGATATGAACCCATATCTCCTCATTTCTCTCCGGGACTCTTTCTGCATTAATATATTATTTTCTTATCTCATCCAATTTTAAAAATTCACTCTTTTTAGTTTTTTTAAATTAAAAAATATTTTAAACTACATCCACATATTTTTTCTTTTATTAGTGATACTCTTCATCACTAGCTTTCACTATAAAAGATAGAATCCAGCACATAGGACACATACAGAAATGTGGGTGCTCCAGGAAAGCTTGTTTGGTTCTTGTCTTTTGTTCTTAAAGAGGACCAAAATGGTGCCACTGTGTTGGAATTGAACTATAGTGTGTCCAATTGATTGATCAGACCAATATGAGCTCAGAAGGTTCTACCACCAATCAAGTACAAATAGTGCATATGACTATTTGGAGTGGAGATGGCTCCAAATATGCACATCTCATGTTTCTTTTTGAGCCACTTCAATTCTGCTTCATTCACAGAGCACAGCACCTTCTTTGATGTAGGCATGCCATGGTAGGTGGGCCAGTGTCTCCCGTGTCTCATAATTGAGTCCAAAGTTCTTCAGAGAAAACTTGGGAGTGTCCTTGTACAGCTTCCTCTGACCTCTGTGAGAGTGCTTGCCTTGTGTGATTTCACCACAAAGTAATCATTTAGGCAAACATATGTTTGGCATTCCAACAACATAGCCAGCCCAATGGAGGTGTGCTCTCTGCCCAGAGTTTGAGTGCTTGGCAATTCAGCTCAAGAAAGGCCCTCAGTGTCTGGCATCTTATCCTCCCAGGTGATCTTCAGAATCATCCTAAAACAATTAAAATGAACATGATTCAGTTTCATAGCCCAGTCGTGATATACTGTCCAAGTTTCACAGGCATACCGAGCTTAAGTTTTTCTGAGGGTATATATCCACTCAAAATCATAGCTCATGAGCCCCCGTGAACATGTTTACTTCTTTCTCTAGACAGCCAGAGAAAACAATTAAATCAAAGAAAAGGCATTTTATGAAATAACAAAATATGAAAATAATCTCAATATACCACTTCTCACATAATTCTGATGCACACACACTTCAGGCCAACATAAGACCAATGTACATTCACAACAGCCTGACTCATGTCTCTGACCTGGAAAGACCCCCTATATGTTCTAGTGATGTCATTGCACACTTTCATTGGGCCTGCTCCCCTCTGGGTGTTGCATCTCTGTCGGGTAGATTGTCCTTCTGGTCTTATTATGACTGCTTGGTATTTTAGTCCTGGTTTGGTATTATTCTACTTGTCTCAGATGGCAAGATCATGGGGTCACAGATTTAGACAAAAAAAGAACATTAGATGGCATTGAGTCTGGTGTCCTCAATTTAGAGCTTAGGAAACGGAAGCAGGGAGAGGTTAGTAAGTGTTTATGGTAGGATTTGAACTCAGGTTTTGATGACTTCTGGTCCAGAGACTTATGGTGGATGCAGAGCTTTTAGTCTCTGCCGGGTGTTACTTCTGGCTATTAGCTTCTGCACTTCACATAGTCAGAACGGCCTGCTCTAGTCTGCTTGGGTAGCAGGGGTGGGGAAACTGTGGCCTGTAGGCCATGTGTGGCCCTCTAGGTCCTCAAGTGCAGACCAAACTTGTAAGTTTGGATTCAGTCAAAGGGCCTCACTTATATCGAGGCTGCAGGCTCCCCACCCCTGAGCTAGAACCTCTGATTGATAAGGTAAAGCTGGCATTGTCTTAATTAGTTATCATGCAGCTGAACAGGACTTCTGAGTTGTGATGGGCTTGGTTGACTCTGTGTCCACACTAAATCTCACATTAATGTGGTGAACTCTTTTGAGCCATGGGCCACCAGGTTGCTGAGAAGAGACAAACTGAGCCAGGATGGAAACTGAACAGGACAAAATTCTCATGCTAATCAGAGTAGGCTCCAACCCAAGAGTAGACTTTGTACTTCCAGCCCTGGCTGGATAGGGAAAGCTAGTCTTTACAACAAGAACAATATCAAGAAAGAATCTTTTATTTGCTAGCTCTCTCATTTTCTTTCTTGAACTTTTCTAACTTTAGAGGTTGTTGTTCTTCAGTTGAATCCAACTTTTCATGCCTTCACAGATCATAATGTCCATGCAGTTTTCTTGGCGAAGAGAATACAATGGCTTGCCATTTCCTTCTCTAGTGGAAAACAGAGGTTGAATGCCTAAGGACACAGAGTAGAAGTGTCTGAGGCCATATTTGAACTCAGGTTTATCCTAACTCCAGGCCTCCTGCTCTATTCACTGAGTCACCTAGCTTCCTCCTATTGAACTAGGTGCCTCTGTCTAACTTTAGAGCTATGGATCTCTAATCTTGTGATACATATCTACAACCTTTCCCAGTGTTGTAATCATGAGGAAGTGAGATGGTTCTCCTTGCCCATTCTCAAGATCATTGGAAGAGAATAGGTTTAAAAAAGAGCAAGAAAAAGCTGAATCATTCTTCTCTGGATGAAGTACTTAGAAGTTAAAACTTGCCTGGGCTTTGTGAATGGAAGCATTGTTATCTAAGCCTACAGTCTATACTGTGCTGGCTGCTGGAAAGGGAGTCAGAGACACAAGTTTGCATGGTTTTCAATATATTCAAAAAGCACAAAACCTTATTTTTCTGTTTCCTTTGAGATGGTCAGGCACTAAGACATCTTAAAGGCATCCTGGTGTTAACCCAATTATCCTGTAATTTAATATTTTTCCCTAGTCAGACAAAGAACACATTTCTCTTACAATAACATTTTTTTTTTCACCCAAGACAGAATACCCAGGCTTGGATTATTTTATCTTCAAACAAAAATGCAATTTGGGGGAGGAATATTTGTGACTTGTTTCAAGAAAAGAATTTGGTAAAGAACAGATGGCCTCCCACAGTCATACATATTCATGAGTGTGCTGATTTCATTATGCTGTCCCCTGGGAAACTCCACACTTCAGCTTTTATAAGTTTGTTTGGCCATCAAATTGAGCAGTCAGAAGCCCGCTGTCACCAACAGTGTTGTGGCAGAAATTGAAGAAAAGTCTGGTTCAAGTACTTGCACTTGTGTCTTGACTTTTCTCCCCAAACACCTGTTGTTTCAAGATCTGAATCTAGGATGGCATCAAGCATAATCAATGTTAAATGTTGATAGCTAAACTGACATGTTCAATTAATCTGGTGAAATGGTCGTCTCTTTTGAGGATCACTAAGCACAGTGTTTAGTTAATTTCATAAAAATGATGGATAAAATCAGTCACCCTGTGGTGAGGTCTTCTAAGAGCAACCTCAGGTTCTCCCCAACATACATATACACTCTTCAAACAGCTGTTCCATTGGTACAGTGTTTGTGGTTCTGATTCTCTATTTATCTGATGATGTGGAAAAGATCCAGACTCTTCCACAATCTTTCATGTTGGAATAGGATTCAAAGGGGTCATCAGAAGGAGTGGGAAGGAAAATACATCCTCTTAACCTTCTTTACAGGTTCTAGCTAGAGATTAATGGATGAATCAAAATAGCCCATGAGTTCAGTGTAGTTATCATTATTTTTAACCTTCTACCTCAAGCAAGCAAAAGGATATTTCAGGCTTTTGCCTATATGGGTTTTGGATCCCATCTTACCAGTTATATGGCAGTGGATGTCACATAATCTCTCAGAGCCTCAGTCTCTCCATCAGGAAAATGGGACTAATAATAACATTTGCTTCACAGAGTTGTGAGGATCAAGGAAGATGATTAATATCAATTGCTTTGCAAATCATAAAGTGCTACTACACATCACCTTTCATCATAAGCATCATA
The DNA here is from genome assembly GCA_028646575.1 of Pseudocheirus occidentalis. Taxonomy (NCBI): domain Eukaryota; kingdom Metazoa; phylum Chordata; class Mammalia; order Diprotodontia; family Pseudocheiridae; genus Pseudocheirus; species Pseudocheirus occidentalis. Next base: position 35,822,390 of record CM053599.1, on the reverse strand, counting down.
ATTCTGAATAATAGTAGTAATGGGAGGGGTATCAGTGATAGTAGTGGTTGTATTTACATTCTTAATTGAAAAGGGAAATTCATCTTCCTGTTTGCTAGTCTGTCTGTCCCTGTCTCTTAAATCTAAGATTAGCAACTGCCCACATCTCAATGGGAGGCTGCCTGATGTGCTCTGCTCAGCAGACTCAACTTGCTTTCATAGTAGGGAAATACATAAAAGTCTTTCTTTGTGTGGGTTAGGAAACCATTCACTTCCTTAAAATTCATGACATCGGTCTGTGAATATCTCATATTTGAAGAAAAAGGCCCCAACTGACCTGGCTGTCAAGCAGAAAATTCTGCCCACTTTTACTTAACTGGTAGAAGCAAAAACAAAGTAAAAAGAGGTATTGTTAACAATAAATTGAACTCAGGAGCATTGCAGCAAATACTAACAGTGGGCAATTGCATGACCAAATACTGCTTTTGAATGGATGTAGGGTTTTTATTTATGGCTACTTTGAAACCTGTACAGCAAAAGCACCACTGCCTTTGTAACAGCAAAGAAAATATGTGATGTTACATTTGTAGGTAGTCAGAATTCACTGAAATTCACCCACAAATTCATCCACGAAGGTTCAAACGATTGCTCCAGAGTACCCAGGTACATTTCTATGACTCATAATGGAGTACGGAGTCTGAAAACCCATGTTTGAGTCCAAGCTCTGATCCTTACTAATTGTCTGACTTTGGGTAAATCATGTTACCTCTTTGGGCCTCAGTTTCTTTATCTGTAAAATGAGGGCAGTTGACAAATTCTCTAATTTCCTTCAGCTTTAAATGTATGATTTAGGAGACATAATAGGGCACTTGATTGGGCCTTGATTTTTTTTCATCTGTAAGACAAATAGATTGCGTGACATGATCTCTAAATGTTTGATCTGTGACCCTATTTTCCATTAGGCAGAGATTTAAGAGATGGCAGGTCACCATTGTCCCCTACTTCCATTTAGAAGAGTATAGAAAGAAGAACCCTGCCCAGGACAAATGCCCAATTAAACTCTAAATACTTAAAACCTGCTTCAGTTATTAAACATCAGCTTATCAACTATTTGTTGATTTTTTGAACATCTCTGTGATCAGCATTAGGAATAGGAGTACATTCAATAGATCTGCCTTTTAATTCAAATCAAATTCATTGATCATTTTTGAAATATTTACTATGTGTGAGGCATTATGCTAAGGTCTAGAGATGAAAAAATAAAAATTAAGTAGCCCCTGCCCTCAAGGAGCTTACATTCTGGTAGAGGAAGCAAATAGCATAAACACATGCCCACACAGACATATACATATAATTTCGAAAGAAGGAGAGAGCTAAAAACTTAAAAAAAAATGGATGGAGTTGATTAGAAAAGGCCTTATCCCAAAAGTACACTCATGGACCAAGGCAGAAACTATGCATAGGGATTCTAAGGAGTGTAGAAGAAAGGACTTAGAGCTCTCCAACTCTACATTGTTGGCATCGTTTGTCTTCAAAATATGTCTCTTTCTAAAAAGTGGCCAATATAAAGCAGACACAGAATAGAACAATATCAAGTACTATATATTTAATTAGAAGGAATTTTGCTTTTCCAAGGATACTAAAGACCACCCATGAAAGGACCTCTATTATATGAGATGCTTCTGTGTTTCAAAGCCAGCATGGAGACATGAATCATGAAAAATGCCTGGTATCACATTGTTATCTGTCCAGGAGCCCAGACCATATAAATGGTTTTAACGGAGAGAGATTTCTTACTGAATGAAGCATAAAAATGATTGATAAGAATGATTTCATGTCTGTATTTCCCCCATCTTTTTGTTTAAATTCCACAAACAAGCCCCAAGCAGATAAAATAGTGTGAGTTCATATTGTCATATAGCAGCAATCACTCAATTCAAGGATTGTTGAATGCATCCCATGAACTGTTTAGTTTGTTTGACACTAAGATGTCTGTTATGATGTTATCATTGTTGTTTCCTCCATGAGTGTCAGGCCTAATCACTTCTGTTCATTTGCTTATGATTAGAGCCCAACCAAAGGGTGAGTGCCTAAAAACCTATTTGGCTAGTAAATTCCCAGTCCCCAGGATGCTAAGGCTAAACCAGCCAAGAGATCTAAAATTTCCCTCCTCTTTCCAAATCCTCACTCACTTTTATGCCCACTGTGGCACAGTTAAAGTCAAGTTTCCTGACTCCCTGCCCCTCATTTCTTATTAGCAATTCCAAGAACATCTTCATCTTACTGGCCCACACTACCCCATCTCATCACCTCACTGAGGCTGGGCAGCCTTCTGCCACAGGACCACACCAACTTTTTGTCTAAAAATTACATAAGTTTGAACTCTGGGTACCTTTGGGCTTTTCATCAAAGTGTTCCTCCCAACTATGCATCTTTGAAACCAAGCATATGCTGCCTGTGAAATTGTAGGGTAATAAGGGTCTCACACTTTTACTACTCCCTATTGGTTTCTCCTCTGATCTTTGTGAATATCACTGAAGCTTTATTAATGGTTATCCCTTTTTGATAATATCAATCTTCAGAAACAACTTCCTACCCTTTTCTACTGCAAAAAATGAATTGATATTAAGGAATTAACATGTCCATTTTCTTGTCTAAATTGACTGTAGTCTTGTAGGATATGATGTACAGTGGAAAGATTCTAGACCTGGGTTCAAAATCTGCTTCTTATGTTTTCTACTTTTGTGATCTTGGACAAGACACATAATTTCCCTTAGACTCAGTTTCTTCCCTTGTAAAACAAGGGGTTTACACATGGTTACCTTCTATGTCTCTTCCAGATCTGAATCTGTGTTTCATTAATTCCTATTCAGGTATAGACTGAACTAGATGTTTGCTGAAAGTCCTTTCTAATTCTGCGACTCTGTAATATGTGGCCCTCAAATTAGGTTTGGCAGATGACAGCATAACAATATTCACAAATTTCTCTATCCCATGTGGTTTTTCCTTATAGTTTATATAAACATATGGTTTCTAAATTGATCTAGGATTGGGGTCAAACCATAGTAAAATCAACTTGTGCATGCTGAAGCAAGAAAGGATCTGATTTCCTTAGCCCAAAATAAGCAAAGATACCTAATTTCAATTGGCCTGAGGGGATAGAATCCAGAAAGTCAACTGCTGTGTGCCTCAATCAAAGAAAACTGCCCATCTCAAGATGTTTTGCAGTTGCTGATAGTGGAATAGTGTGGCTGAAGTTGGAGTATAAGTCATGATTGAACATGTGCAGAAAATGGGAATGATAACAAGACCTGGCCTTTATGTAATGCTTTAACATTGGTGGGAAAAAAGGCCAAACCTGTTTTGCACCACTTCATTTGGACTTCCCCACAATCCTGAGACAGATGCTCCAGGTATTTGTATCCCTATTTTTCACTTGGGGAAATTGAGGCTCAAAGAGCCTTAGCTATTTCAGCTTATTTGCTCATGCTGGCACAGTCAGCCTGAAGAGAGATCTGAATTTTGGATCATGAATTTAGAACTCTATACACTATATTATACTGCTTTACAAATAAAGAATTTAATTAGAGATGATAAGACTGTTTGGAGGCTCAGAGAATCCAGTCAACTTAAGAAATGTGGATCTGAACCCATATTACTAGCATGACTAACTCAGGAGTTAGTTGTTGTAGACATAATTAAGACATATATCAGTACAGTACAATACAGGCTAGGGAATGTAAGACATTATCATGAAAGATCAAAGTTTAGGGGAAGCTGGTTGAGAAAGACATATAAAATACTCATATTTTGCCTCCCCAAACATTATATGTGTCCTTGATGGCAATATGGTCCAATACATCTCTGATGACGAATTTCTACTACAAAACACTGGACAAGTGCTGATCCAATCTTCACTGGATCACCAGGTGGAAAGGAGGATCTTCTACTTTCTGAAGTAACTCATTGCAATATTAGACATTTTCTAATTTGTAGCAAGATTTTTTTCCCCAATATCAAGCCAAAATTTGCCATTTTTTCGCAATTTGTTCTCTTATGTCCCATGGTGTCAAACAGAATGAGTATAAGCCTTCTTCCACATGGTCAAAACCTTTTGAATACATCCTCCTCTGCTTCATCCTCCCAAACTATTTTCTCCTCCAAACTCAACATCTCCAGTTTCTTCAACTGATCCATCTGCCTAGAGCATGGCCCTTCACCATCCTGGCTACCCTTCTCTGGATACTCTCCAGCTAATCAATATTTTTTTTCAAAAATGAATATTCCCAACTGTACAAAATTATCTAGATATGTTGTGACCATGTCAGCATACAGAGAGATTATAACCTTCATGTTCCTGGAAGCTATATCTCTTTTAAAGTATCCCAAGACAAATTATTTCTCTTTTTCTTTATTTTCCCCCAATTACATGTCCAGACAATTTTTAGCATTTATTTTTACAAGATTTTGTGTTCCAAATTTTTCTTCTTCTCTCCCTCCCCTCCCCTTTTCTGAAAATGGTAAAAAAATTGATATAGGTTATACATGTGAAACTTATTTTATGTAAAACTTATTTCCATATTAGTCAGATTGTGAAAGAAACAGATCATAAGGGGGAAAAACCCAAAAATGGATAAAACAAGTGAAAAAAACTGAGGCTTTGATTTGTACTGAGTCCATCAATTCTTTAAATGGACACAGATATTATTTTCCTTCCTGAGTCCTTTGTACTTGTCTTAGATCATTGTGTTGCTGAGAAGACCTGAGTCATTCATGGTTGATCATCACATACTGTTACTGATACTACATATAATGTTTTCCTGGTTCTGCTCATTTCACTTTCCACCAGTTTATAATAGTTTTTCTAGGTTTTTTTTCTGAAATCTGCCTGTTCATCATTTCTTATTGAACTATTGTATTCCATGATATTCATATACTACAACTTGTTCAGCCATTCTCCAATTGATGGGTATCCCCTCAATTTCCTATATTTTGCCACCATGGAAAGGGCTACTATGATAGTTTTGTACATGTACTTTTCCATTCTTTATGATCTCTTTGGTATACAGAGCTAGTATTGTTGGATCAAAAGGTATGTACAGTTTGTTGTCCTTTGGGCATTGTTACAAATTGCTCTCCAGAAAGAAGATGGATTGGTTAGATCAATTCACAGCTCCACCAACAACACATTGTAAAGCCAATCAGCAGTAGATTCCTGAGAGAATGCTACTGTGAAGAGTTTTTAAGATTCGGATTACACAGTATTAGTGGACACTCTATTCCATTAAAAAATCAGATTCAGTACAATGTTCATAGTATCAACAATTCACAATATT
>CM053599.1:35804228-35816575 GCA_028646575.1 Pseudocheirus occidentalis | reverse complement strand
GGCACACACTGAAGTTCACTGGATTCAGAAAACCTCAAACCCTTCAGGACTTCTCTTGCCTGGAACTCAAGGATCATCCAGGCCATCAACAAACAAAGTCCCATCCTGTTCATGTCTTCAGTCAGCCACTGAGCCCACAAAATCTGTCTGTCTCTGAAATTCTCCTGCTTATAAACACTGGCCTTCTCCCAAGTCAACATGGTTCAGGGGAGTGTCTCAGTCAATGACATTCTTCCACATCAACAGGGAAATTCACACCTTTTCACCAATGGACAGAGTTCTATACTTAACACTAGGTTACTAGGATCTACTTAACATCTGATCAAACAAATTGATTACCATTACACATGCCTTAATATGTATTATAGGTATGATATTTCTTGCCTCCTCAATGGGTGGGGGAAGGAATAGAAAAAATAAAAGAATTTGAGATGAATTTTTTTAAAGAAAAAACCCGGGCAGGGCAGGAATTTTGTCTCTCATTTCACCTTGAAAACTCACTCATTTTGGCTCTTAGCTGTGCAAAATCAATTTTAAGACTATTCAAAGATCACAGAAAGTTTTGATGTTCATCTCTCCATAAAATGAAGATCTATCCTTCAGTAGGAAGGGTAAGTGCTGGATTTGGAGGCATGGAGCAAAGATTCAAATCCCAGTTCTGCCACTGATTGACTGGATGATGACAAGCAAATCACTCAACCTTCCTTTACCTCTTCATTTTCCTCATCCATTAAATGAGATGATTTGTCTAGTTGGCTTCTAAGTTCCTTTCCAGTTCTTTATCTATAATCCTATTATTTTAAACAACCAACCCTTTTCACATATGGAATTCCATTTCAGTTGGAAGTATAAGAAGCATTTGAGTATGAGTTACCAGCTTGAGAACAGATTTTGTGTCCCATCTTTTCAGTTTCTGTTGGTCTCATTAGACAAATAGATGCAATAGAAATTATTTCCTCATAATGAGTATTCAAATCAATTGGGTAAACATTTTTAAGTGCCTACCATGTTTAAGGCATTGTTCTATGTAATGTGAATACAAAGACAAAGAAGAAGAAACAGTCCTTGGCCTGGGAGAATATGCCTTTAGAGCATATTCTAGTGAAATACCATGTAATGTAAAATGTGCATGAAATCAACTGTATTCATTAAATGCCTATAAAAAAGAGGAATAAAATCCATTTTAAGAGAGAATTTGAGAGGCAGCATGGTGCAGGAAACAAAGGTCCACCCTTGAAGATGTGATGACCTAGTTCAACACCATCTCTACTAAATTCTAGTTGGGGCACCATAAATAAGTTTCTTAACCTCTCAGTGCACTGGGCTGTTTCCTAGGATGCCAAGTTAAAGACAAATTTTCAATCTCAATTGATAGAGGGAGTTTTCACACCAGGGAATTGCCGTATACTGATGAAATCACTGGTCTAAATGAAAACAGAAAATCTGACTGATCCCCAGATAGGACATGGATGCCTTCATTCTATACTTAAGCCAACTCTGATGCATGCAATTATAACTTCATGAAAAAAGGTTTCAAAGCCCACTCATTGGTGTATAAAAGAGAGATCCTTGAAATGTGTCCTTGACTAATAAGAGTAAAAGGGAGTTCCATTTATCTACTTTTTAATCATTAGAGCCCTATTGTATGGCTGAGTGATTAAAAATGGATAATGAAAATGCATTAGTGGAATATGGATTGTAATTCAGGAAATTAGCCCTTTCTCCTGACTGAACAAAGTGTATAAAAGTAAGTCTAAAAGGCCATAAAAAGTGGTGAAGGTGAGCAGGAGGAAAAAAATATCTGCCCTGGATTCATCCATTCATCATCAGACATGTCTTCACACCACCAAGGTTTAATTTAGGAATTTTGCTAACCACAATGGGACAATTTTGAAAATTTCCATTGAAGGTCTGTTTTTTTAGCTTTCTTAGGGTATTACTTTTCTGTTTCATGTTGGTTCTCTGTCTCTGGAAATGCTCTATGCCAAACTTGGAGAGCACTTGACTCTATTGCAAATTAACCCTCTTGAAGGTTACCCACTTCCTCTAGTGATTTTTTTTTCAATGACTGTGCTACCAGTTGAAGTTATTAATTAGTACAGTGTTCCAAATTTTTCTAAGCATTTACATTTTGCCATGATGAGGATGATCAGTCTCTGAGAAGGTAACAGATAATTGTTGTTAGACTGGTACCTTTTAGTGAGTAGAGCAAGTGAGGAAGAGGGAAATTGCCACTGTAATCATCTACATGGGTTTCAATTCTATAAAGATCTGAGGGAGCTATTGTGAAGTTTCAGTCTGCTTCAATGCTTCAGAAACAGCTTCAATTTTGTTACTGAAGTGCACTTTAAACCTTTAATCTTTCCACCAGCTGTGAATTTCATAATGAGAGACTGAACTTGACTTTTATGTTGTGGTCTTACCTGGAGTGTTTGAAGAGGGGCGGTAGTAGTGGTGAGGAAAATAAGGACCTCAATTTTAGTTTGGAAACTGCCAATCCATCTCCCCACCTTTATTTTTGTCTCCACTCCTACTTCCTATCCCTTCCGTGGCCTTACCTTCCTTTGCTTTCCTTGCCTTGCCTTCCCTGGCTCATATTTTGACTCTCCTCCCACCCCCTACCAGAGCACACTAAAGACCATAGAGTTTGAGAAGTGGAAGAAATTTTAAAGATTATTTGGCTCAGCCTCTGTATTTTACAACTAAGTCTCATAATAATAACTACTCTGGGTCAGAGTGATGAAACCGTGCCTGTATCTTCTCCATCGACAATTTCTAATGTCCATGGATTCACTGTAATGGAGAGTATCTTTAATTTTAATAGTGAGGTGACACTCTTTTCGTGGTGGCCTCTGTTTTTTTTTTAACTTCATTTAACTTAATTGTTTTTTAACAATTGGAGAAATTTGGATTTTTTTGGTCACATGTAAATTTGCATTTTCTAAAATCACATTGACTTAATCAAATTTGCTGATAATCTGTAGTTTAATGTGTTTCTAAAACAACAAGAAATTTGACGCTTAGATGCCAAGATTAATTTCTAATCTTTCCAGAGGAATGCTGAAAGGTTTCATTCCACAATTGTATATCTTTCCACCAACATTTGGCTCTTGAAATTATATCTCCCCAATTTTCATTTGCAATCAGTTCATTGGCACTTTTGATCAACACTATATACTCATATCCTTTCTTGTCAGGCATTGTTCATTCTTCTTAAATTCAATTGTCATAACTTTGCATAGATGAGCTTTTAAATAATCTCAATATTTCTACTGTCCAAATTCAGACCTGATATGCACTGGTGAAAAACCTCCTTATCTTAATACATTAGATATTATTGAACAACACCATTGATGATTTTTTCTTTGGATGTTTGGCCCAGAATTTTGGAAGAGCTTGAGGATTTTCTCTAAGTTTCAATGGATTTATTACCTAACAAAATATTATAGTCTTCAGTTAAGCTCAGCTGTCCAAAGTCTTTCCTTGGTTACATGGAAGAAGAGACATTTATTTATTTATTTATTCATTTATTCATTTATTTATTCATTCATTCATTCGTTCGTTCGTTTGTTTGTTTATTTATTTATTTATTCTTCAAGGAAACAATTTCACTATGACCACGGTCTTTGGAGCTATAAATTGCAATTTCAGTCAAAAGACAAGCTAGGGGGAAACAATGAGGCATATGAATATCATTGGAGAGAGAATCTGGCACATTATGAAATGAGGAAAAGAAAAGCATAGAGTTGCTCCTGGAAAGATCCTGTCTGAGTGAGGGAAAAGGCAGAACTAGGTTTCTACTTCCTGGACATCTCCAAGGCATGCTGTCTCCATTTTGATCAATATTGCTATTTCTCTCCAGTCAGAACCTTGGACTCTGTCCCTGAGATACGGCAGTCTTTTAAGTGAACATTATCTTTATTTTATTTGGAACTTGGCCTCCATACCACTTTCTGGTCATCTCCAAGCTCAAATACTTATTACCTCTATTTACCTGTCAAGTCACTGAAACTCCATTTGCCTCTGGTTTCTTCTCTATCTTTTCTATAAGATGAGGAGTCTGGATAGAGTAGGTTCTCAGGTCTCTTCCAGCTCTAAATCTATGACTGTGGGACTCAGATTTTAGCACTGGTCGTATTATGTCCCTCTGTTTTGGCCTATCTAGGTCCTCTCCAGATACTTTTATGTACTTTTACACCAGGATTTTTGCTGCCTTTATTTCCAAGATCATGATTTTCTGTTCTATGTCTTTCATTTAAATGAGGACATGTTATCCTTCCAATGATCCCATGAGGTAAGTTATGGGGTGATAGATGATGAAGTTAGATAGGTATATGACAGGCTCTGGTGTCTAGAGGTTCCTTCTAGCCTCCAGTTGGGAACCAGAATTTGATTCTTAAGCACTTTGGTTTCACATGCATTTAATTTTTAATTATTTCCTTTAGAAATTTACAATCAGCTGTTCAGTATCAATTGTAGAAGTATCTTCTGGGTACAGAGAGCCATGTCAACACTTTGGGAGAGTGGGGATGTGATATATGGATCAGGTGACATGATCACTTTCTATAGGAAACATGAGAGTAGGTGCAATACAGTACAATCATGGAAAATAATTATGGTTTACAAGATTACATGCAAATAAATCAATATTAATAACTGTTTTTCAGTAAATTAATATGAGAGACAAATGTGTAAGAGATACAGAGCTGACTTAAAAGTCAGGAAGACCTGTTTTCAAATCCTGCATCAGACACAAAAAAGTATCCATATGTATTGGTAGAAAGAGTTTCCTTGGCCAGGGGCTTCATATACCAGTGAAATCATAGGTCTTGTCTCCATCTCCATACAAATACATTTTTGTGTCAATTGAAAACATCACCATCCCAAAAAAAGTCCAAAATGGGTTGGGGTCCTGATGAAGGCTTCTGATAGAAAAGAATGATAAAGATTTAAGAATATAGACTGAGCTGGAAGGGATCTTAGCAGTCATTTATTGAAATACTCATTTTAAAAATAAGAAAACTGGAACCCAAAGAGGTATACTGGATCTTTCAAGGTCACACAGGGAGAAAGCAGCAGAACAAGGATGGTGAAATAAGATCTTTTCACTGCAAATGCAGCATTCTTTCTACTGCCTCATGTTCTGTGTCCTCTCAGATGCAATCTTCTTAACTGGCTGTTCGAATCCCAGGTTTCCTTTCCCTTCTGAAGCTCTTGCATTCTATCAGCAGCAGAGATGAAAGCATACCCTATCCCTTAATTCTCTAGATATTCAACCAGAACTGAATTTTGAACTGAAATTTTAAGAAAGAAAGGGATAGGGATTGGAGAGAAAGAGATAATTTAAAAATAAAAGTTTAAAAGTAAAAAAAGAGAGGTTTGGTTTGAAAAATATCCCAAAACTTACTTGGTTTTTACCTTTTATACCAAGCTATAATGGAAAATACCATGAAGAATAGTTATAATGAAAACCAAGGGGTCTCTGTCATTTATACACAAATATCTTAGTTTTGGCACTGAGAAAGAAGAGATAGTTGTTCAATTGTTTTTTTAATCATGACCAATACTTCACAATCTCATTGGAGTTTTTTGTCTTGTTTTGTTTTTTCTTTGCCAAAGATGCTGGAGATGTTTTCCATTTCCTTCTCCAGTGTATTTTATAGATGAGGAAATGAGGCAAACAGAGTTAAGAGATTTGCCCGCATTCACTTGACTAGTAAGTGTTTGAGGCCAGATTTGAACTCAGGAAGATGGGTCTTCCTGACCCCAGGCCCAGCATTCTATCCACTGTGCCAACTAGCTGCTATTAGAAGTCCTAACGCAAGAATGGAAATCTGACCTCAGAGATAGTACTGATATTTAGTATGATGTCAGGGGCATGCTGAGGTTGACTCCTACTTTTGTTATGATCATTTACACCTCAGAAATTGGCAAAGATTACAAGTCAAGACCTAGACATGTTGTTTGGTTGGTTGTCTGAACTTGAGAAAGTAATGGGGAAAATGTTAATAATATCAATTAAACTTAAAAATATGTCATAAGTACTTACCCCCCCCCCTTCTTCTGGGGAGCCAGTTGTTAAACATTTACTAGCACATCTCCGAATGAAACTCATGACTGTACCTGTTCTGGACAGGATGTAAATGTTTTTCAAAATAATTAGGGTAGGTAAAAAGGGAAGGGAATGGCATCGATTTTAAGAGGGTATGCTCATATGAGAAATTAAAGGCATAAGCCTGGTGGAGAGCTTTTGGTTGAAGGTTGTTGGAGGGAGAGACAGAAATGGTTTTGACAATGAACGAATAAGTATTAAATGTTTTCTCTGTGCAAAGCACTGCTCAGTTCTGTCACATCCTAATGAGAGAGACAACACACATGGAAGATTTCTGCTTCAAGTCAGCTGGAAAAATCCTGTGGTCCTTAGGGTTCAGCAGCAAAGAAGACAGTGATGCCTCTTCTACAATGCCATTTCCACTGATAAAATCCCATCTGTTTCTGATGTTGAATCTATGACAGGGCCAAGGACTTTGGTGGCCAAAACCTTCTCTTCTGGGTCTTCAAGTAGCTGTAGCTTTATCACCTGCAGGAGCAGTTATCAGGCTGCATCTCCACAGGGCTTGTTTCTCAGGATTATAGTTGTGGAGGGTGGGCTGAAAACATTGCTATTTCCAAGATTCTTGAGTTAAATCTGCTGGGTTGTCCCTGTCAGTCTCTGAGGGAAGATGGTGGTTAAGATGGTAGTGGTTTGACTTGCCTTGGAACATGCTGCGCCCTGTCTCTCTCTCACTGGGTGCTCTGCTTATTCAACAAGGGTGGCTTGCTTGTCTTCTGTGTGGCAGTTGGTGGGGAAGGCTAGCCCCTTTTCCATGGCAACTGTTTCCCTAGTGATGACTGGAGGGTTGCACTGGAAGAAAAATGGTGGTCTAGGAGGGCCTGCCACTCCAAGGTTCCTGTGCCTGTCCTCCCATTGGTGGCAGTTATCTAGTCAATAGTTGATAGTGGTGATAATAAGGAAGGGGGACACCCTCTCTACAATACTTTCTGCCCTCAATGATGATTTTGGAAGCTGAAATCAGCCCTTAAAAGTGCAGTGCTTTGGATTGCACTCCTATTGCCAAGAACACACATTGTACTTGGCATTTTTTTGCATATATACATGCATATGTATATATGTATACACTATATCTAGCTATATACACACATGTGAGCATGTATCCATGCATCTGTATGTATATATATACATATTTACACATATGTATGTGTGTGTGTATGATGCAGATCTGGACAGAAAGAAGACATGAAGATGTAGACTGGCTTTAGAAAGCAGAACGAGGAATGATGAGAGCAATTTACAAAGGTAATTTCAGGCTTCCTGTCAGGATTAAAAAGAACTTCCTTTTCCTGGAAAGGCTGGATTCAGGCAAAGGCTGGACTCTTTTCAGGTATATTATAAAGAGATTTCTGCATGGATTGGACTAGTCAGCTGATAAGGTTCCTTCCAACTCTCAGATTCTGGATTCTGTGGGTAAAATATTTCAGGAAACTGGCATTCCTTGGAAAATAAATCGGGAATATTCTTGTATTTATACTTTTCCTGATTTTTTTTGGAGTCAATGAAAAATATTTCTGGGAAGAATTTGGTAGTTTTACTCTTTGTTTTGGTCTTTGAGGGTGACAGTATGTTGATTTTGGTAGTAAAATCTATACTTTAAAAAGGGTTTCTCCTAGTTATTTCCATAATATTGAAATACTGGCCCCAAAAGATGACCTTACTAGATGGAATAGCTCCTTTCAGTTACTTCAGTCTATTTAAACTGGATTCAGGTTTCTGCCTCCTCAAGTTAATGCTTTGAGCATCCATGATTGTTTTCCTCTTTCTAAATCTTTTCCCTCATGATCAATGTTTATATTAATCACATGACCTTACATTGTAGTGATGAAAGGAGGCAATTTACTCGTAATAGAAATGCAGGATAAAATCAGGAATACATTAACTTCAAATGCTGCCAACTTCTATTTTCCAAAATGAATAACATTACAGGTTCAGTTTGGTATTGGTCCCTCTGCTGTCTATCCAGAACTCAGTCAAGAGATGCAAAGAGCAGTAGATTTACAATGTGTCTATCCAATGACCATGGAAAATGTTGCATCTCAGTGGATATTATTTCTTCTCGGCCTTTCTTGCCATAGGGTCTTCTAGAATCTGCAAGAGCTGGGCAGCCTCATTGGAAGGATCTGACCATGCCTAATCCTACAGTAGGAAATGGGAGGAGGAATTGACTCAACTTCCTTGAGTTGTATCTGGATTCTAATGTTCAGTCACTTTTCAATCATGTCTGACTCGTAACCTCATTTTGGGATTTTCTTGACAAAGATATTGGAGTGGCTTGCCATTTCCTTCTCCAGCTCATTTTATAAAGGAGGAACTGAGACAAACAGAGATAAATTACTTACTTGTCCAGCATCCAATAGCTAATTAAGTATCTGAGGCTAGATCTGAACTCAAGATGTCTTCCTGATTCCAGGCATGGCAGTATCCCCTGTGGCGACTAGCTGCCCCTATTCCATCATGTGAATATGTACGTGTATGCATAGTTGTATGTGCTTACTCATTCAAATATTTTATATCCATATGCACTGTACAAAATGGACAGAGAGTTGGTGTTAAAGAGAAGAGTTGGGTTCCAGTCCCATATCTGATTCATGCTCACTGTAGGACTTTATGCAACTCATTTATCTTCTCAGTATCCCAGGAATCTCACACAATAAATTGTAGAACCAATGCTGATATTAATAGACAGGGAGTTTATCACAAGCCTAGAAAATATGCTTACATATGTTACTTACATATTTATTACTGTAGTTATTTTGTGGTGCTAGCTGTAAGAATGAGTGGCCTGATGTTTAAATCAAATGAATGGCACAGCTCTCCTAGGATTTCTATGCACTGAATCTTCCATTCTCCAAGTGAATTTGTTAAGTTAATTCTGTGTATCATTGAGTGATTTATAGAAATACGAATTGCCAGGGAAAAAAAAGGTGGCAGGTCATAAATAGGAGATATTTTCCTTCTACCTTTGATGCACAACCTTCTGATAGTCCTTTTTTACTAGAGATAAAGATGAATTTCTTTAAGTCGTGGGAGGAAGAATATTTCCCTGTGTTTGGTGAGTGACAGTCAGATAACCAGGTCAAGGTCACTGAAAATCTCTCCAAGGAATTAACTTGTCTGGAGTGGCATTTTAGTTGGGAGGGGGGCAAAGGTAACAGCCTTTGGCATATGAATATGTGACTGTGGCTCTAGGGAGCTTATTCAAATAAAGTAGAAATTAAAGATTTTGACATTCAGTTAGTGAGCCTGCTGAAAAGATAGCTGGGATTTATCCCTGATCTATATGTAGTCTCATCAGCTTTCCTTATTAAACTTGGGTAATGACATCTTGCTGGATTGGGACAGACTCTCTCAGGAAATACTTATGCTGTCAGAGACTGTGTGGTCCAGTGAATACATGGAGTATGGAAGACCTGGTGTTGAGTCTTGCTTCAGACCCTGACTAGCTGTGTGATCCTGGGCAAGTCACTTCACCTCAGTTTCTCCATCTGCAAAATGATGGCAGTAGATCTGATAATCTCTCTCATACTTTTCATCTTTAAAGATATGATGCTATTATTTGAATACCTAGCTTGTTTCAGGAGGGAAAGAAATGTTCTATCATCTAAAGACAAAATGGAGACCAGTTATAAGAGGTGGACAAAAGGAACCTGAGTTTGCTTTTATTTCTTTTCTTCTGAGTAGACAGTCATGGAGGAGGCGGGATTTTAGTCTTTTTGGACTAAGTTTACCCTAACTTACTAAACTTACTCTTTTTTTGAGAGGTAGAAGGGACGAAGTTTCCTAAGATGGGAGGTAGAAAGAGATTCCTAGGAAACATATGTCCTTGGAGTTGGCAAAGGAAGCAGTAATAGAGTGATCAGATGAGGTAAATTGTGTGTAAATCGGATTCGGTGCTTTTCCCCACATGGTCTCTACACATTTTTTCTCTGACCTTCCCACTACCTCTTGATCTCACCAGTTCATTTGGAAAAGTTCCTGTAACAAGCAGGAGCCTCGGAGCTGAAACTTCTCAGATTGATAAGGTAGCAATGACATTGAGGAAAAGAAATAGGAAGGTGAGGGTATGAAAACTGGCTGGAAAAGGAATTTACTTTCCCTACTATGTGTGACACAGACTACACTCCCTTTGATGTCCCTTCTATGTGATTTGGCATTAAAAAAGATGATAAAAGAAATGTCAGTGAGATCCTTGACTCACTTAAGAAAGATACTGGCTTTTTGCTGTTATTTTGGTTTTGGTTTTCATTTTTTCCCCAACTCAAGAAATAAGGAGGAAATGATCCCTCAGAACTTTGCCTGGTCAGATGAAGCCTGGAGTATTGTGTTCAGTTCTGCATGTCAGGGTTTTGGAACTACACTGATAAGTTGGTGTATGTTCAGAGGATGGCAGCCAGGCTGATGAAGGACCCTGAGTCTATGACATTTAGATATTATTTGAAGGAAATGGAGCTATTTGTCCTAGAGAAGTTAGGGAAAGGCAGGATATTGATCTGACAGTATTTGAAGGATTATCCTGTGGAAGAGTGATGAGATTTGGTCTGTTTGACACTTGAAGTTAGAATTAGGAGCCATGAGTGGAAGTTACAAAGAGGCCTAAAATTTAAGATTGAAGTCAGGAAAAGTTTCTTAACCATTAGAGTTGCCTGAAAGTGGATTAGGCTACTTCAGAAAGGGGGTTCCCTTTCCCTGAAGATTGTAGAGCAGAGGCTCATCAGTTATGTTGTAGTAAGAATTATTTTTTTTTCAGGTCACATTGGACTAGAAGGCCCAGAAGGTGGTTTCCAATGGAGAAATTCTAGAATTCTTCCAAAATATCTTTAAACTGAAACTGAAATGAAGCTGGTTTTCCAGAGCTACTTGGTGAGATGGTGGGTGGAGTTCAATGAAGCTTCCCAGAGCTACTGCCAACCATTCCCTCCCAGGTGATACCCCAAAGAACACCACAAAGTTTAGGATCAACTATTATTAAACTGGGAATGTGTATTTCTTTTTTTTTTGCTTGAGTCCCCTGTGGTCTTTTAAAGATAGAAATGGGACGGAAGGTAGTGTTTGGGGAGGGGTGTAATAGTTGCTTTAATGTGAAAATAAAGTTCTGCTGTGATGCTAGTTGTTTTAAGTACCCAGCAGTCAATTTAATCAAAATGTAGTCCTGCAGGTAGAAATTGTGGATTTCATCCAAAGAGCTCAATACAGTTCTCTCTTGGGGACCCATTTTCCTTCCCTTTGTGGCAGACTCTTTCTCAGATGATGCTATAAAATACCAAGGCATCCCACCCCACTTCTGAAGCTTATCTAAGTAATCAGCCTAAAGTACTGCTTTGATCAAAACTTGTTAATTTTATGGCTTTCCCCAATAAAGGGCTGGTAGAAACTGATAATGAAAGACACCTATGACACTCACTAGTTGGCCCAGTTCAGCAAAGGCCCTAGTGCTCCCTGAAGAGGTCCCAGATTTCTGCCTACTTTGATATCATCACATGTCTGAAGGAAAATGTGTGATCTTCATGGCATTAAAGGAAAACAAAAACTAGCAAGCTGAACCCCAAATTACATATGGAGACCTATGGAATCCTTAAAGACAAATGGAGATTAAAAAGTCTGTGACTTAAATTTTATCAACTATCACTTTCAAGAATTGAGAGTCTCCTAAAACATAGAGAGATCCCAGGCAATTGGCCAAGATCTATTGTCACCCCATGCCCACCCCGTGTATCTGTACAGCTTTGGGATCACCAAATGCATTGCCCAAATAGCCCTGGGTTTTTCAGAATAGAGAAATAGACGTGGAACTACATCAGGTTAATGGTTGCATAGAGGATATTCAATGGAGGGAAGATATTAAAAAGGAAATTCAGTTCAATCTTGGTTGTAATGCTGGGAAAGGAAGAGACATGTTCACCAAAAAGACCTTGATGTACCCTTTCAGAAGACTGAATGGGACTGGGGGCAGAGGAGACACTCTCTCCCCAAAGGTGGGTATCTTGGCATTGGACCCTGGAGGTGGCACTAGTAGGAGCAATAAGGCTACATTGCACATGGCTACATTAGAGGACTAGAAAGTGTTGGGGTGGCAATCTCTAGATGTCCATGAGAAAAAAGTGACTTCTGTGTGAGGAAAGAATTGTTTTTTATAAGTTTTGGCAAGTTTATAAGTTTATAAATTGGCAATCTAAAACAAAGCTCTGTTGTTCCCTCCACAACAACTCTGGAAAGGTGACAAGTAGCCTCTATT